>CAJQZJ010000449.1:654821-747089 GCA_907164525.1 Lophiomys imhausi | reverse complement strand
CCGGGAGGGAGCAATAAGGACCTCGGTAAAGAGGCAATAAGGTCTCCAGGAGGGAGCAATAAGGACCTCGGTAAAGAGGCAATAAGGTCTCCGGGAGGGAGCAATAAAGTTCCGGGATTCGGACGAGTAGAAGACACAACTGGCAGAGCATGGTGAGGAAAGCAGAGAGTGCCTCACAGAAATGGAGCGAATGCTGGCCTTGCTGGCCTTTATCAGTTGCTGGGATAAGCTTGGGAGAGATCTAGATTTTGCCTGGGAGCAAGGTACATTGCAGGGAGGAGCACGGCCTATTTGGAGACTTGTTCATAGTTGTTTAGAAGATCAGAGATATTGCAAGGCCATGGAAAAGGGACAAGAGGCATTAGAGCAGTTAAAAGAGGAGCGCTCGGTCAAATCTGGGAAAGATACTTCGGAAGAAGATAGCTCAGAGTCTGAAAATGTTAACAAAGGCACTGTAGCTCAGGTGGAAGCTCTTAGTCGTTATTGCATGACTCCTAGTGACTGGAGGAGCCTGGCACGTGCCTGCCTGTCCTCTGGGCAGTATTTAGATTGGAAGGCTTTCTTGATTGAGTTTGCTAATGAACAAGCTGCTGCTAATCGTGCAGCAGGAAACCCAGCCTGGGATGTGGACATGCTTCTTGGGCAAGGTCGATTTGCTCAACAACAAACTGGGTATCCGGCTCAGGTGTTTGAGCAAATCAATTTAATCGCAACCAGAGCTTGGAAATCATTGCCTAACAAAGGGGAAGTGAATGGCAATCTAACCAAGGTTATTCAGGATCCCCTGGAGCCTTTCTCAGACTTCGTGGCTATAATGGTTGAAGCAGCTGGAAGGGTATTTGGAGACCCTGATTTGGCAATGCCCTTAATTAAACAACTTGTGTATGAGCAATGTACAAAGGAATGGAAGGGTATTTGGAGACCCTGATTTGGCAATGCCCTTAATTAAACAACTTGTGTATGAGCAATGTACAGAGGAGTGTAAAGCAGCTATCACCCCTTATAAGAACAAGGGGTTGGAAGCCTGGATGCCTCAGTGCAGACTGCCGCTACCTTGAATAATTTGTCAGCCAATGTAGCCATGGCCTTGGATGTATTGTGGCAGGTGGCCCAGATTGGCTGTGAGTGGAAAATGACTGGTTTGTGTGTGACCTCTGTGCCATATCAAAATTATACTGTAGCTACAAATTTGTCTAAGCAACTCTCTCAGTATCTTACAGGAAAATTGGTCTGGCGAGTTTGATAAGCTGATGCAGAATCTGAGAACTGCCATCGTGCATGTGACCAATGTGTCTCTGGCCTCTTTTTCTGTGGATTGTAAGTAATGGGAGTGCATCCTTGGGTGAAGAAAAGTTAGTATGCACTCCGGGCACATGTTTTTATGCCCTATGCTGGAATGCCACAGCCTTTCCTGTGGCTGTGGTGACTAGAATGCCTCGATATGTACCAGTTCCTGTAGAGGCTCCTAATACCATGATGCTATTCAGATTTAAAAGAGATTTTGGCATCACTGCAGCTATTGTTACTGCTATCACTGTTGCTGCTGTGGGAGCTACTGCCTCAGCTATTGCCTTGTCTAGTTCTATACAGACTGCCAATGCCCTGAATGACATCTCAGCCAATGTAGCACAGGCATTGGATACCCAGACCTCTATAAATTCTCATCTCAAAGGAGGTCTTATGATAGTTAATCAACGCATAGATTTAATACAAGAACAGATTGATTCTCTTTGGCAACTAGCACAATTGGGGTGTGAGTGGAAAATACAAGGTTTGTGTGTTACTTCCGTACAATATCAAAATTATACAAAAGCTGCTAATTTGTCCAGACAATTGTCAAAGTTCCTCTTACAGGATTGGTCAGCTGAATTTGAAAATTTGATGAGAGAGCTGAGAGCGACAATCGTCCACATCAGTTCCACTCGGGTGGATCTGAGCCTGACCACTGGTTTGACTTCCTGGATTCAGACGGCTATGGATCATCTTAAGGAGTGGGCGGGTGTAGGCTCTTTGGCGATACTAATGATGCTAGCCTCTCTGGTTTGCCTATGGTGCATCTACAAAATGAGAGCCACACAAAAGCGTAACGCAGCCATGATTATACAAGCCCTTGTTGCCATTGAGGCAGGCCAGTCCCCTCAGGCATGGCTTGCTGCCATAAAGTAAATCTTCACTAAACATAGTCCCTGCCCACTGAGGAATTCGTTCCACGGACATTAGGGTCTGGCAAGTCAGTGACGGAGTTGACGGGTAAGTCTCGGCCACCTAAGACAGGGTAGCCCCGAGTGGGGAGGCTGACCCAGAGACGGGTAAGAGTTTGAGCACCGCCCTCCTACAGGCTCAGGCCCACCGTGAGATCCCCAGATAGGGGGATTACGAAGCCTTTCCAGGGACTTCTACCTACTTTAGAAAAAATAAAAAAGGAGGAACTGTAGAGAGCTGCGACGTGCCGCGCCTTAAAGATGGCGCTGGTCTCCGCCTTCCACCAGCCCGACGGTGAGCGCTCTCAGTGGTAAACAAGTCCATATTTGGCTAAGACCGCTGATCTGGCTTGCTTCCGCATACGTGGACCTCTAAGATAGCACTACGTGGCTTTACTTGATTGGCTGTTCATTTAGTATTTAGCCTGTGGGTTGGGTCTGCCCGGCCCCTTTTCGGAAGACTGTTTTCAAGGGACCTGAATAAACTGCTTGAGAAGAGCTTTTGCGAGTTGCGTCGTTCTTGCCGGTCGAGAGGGACGCGACATGCCTGCATGAAGGCTTCACCCCTGTGCTCCAGTCTTTTGGCATTATAAAGAATTCTGCAGACTACAGAAACATCTGACAGAGGGCTAATATCCAAAATTTATAAAGAACTCAAGAAATTAAACAGCAACAAACCAAATAACCCAACCAAAAAATGAGGTAGAGAACTAAACCAAGAATTCACAAAAGAGGAATCTAAAATGGCTGAGAGACACTTGAAGAAATGCTCAACATTCTTAATCATCAGAGAAATGCAACTCAAGACAACTCTGAGATTCCATCTCACTCCTGTCAGAATGACCAAGATCAAAAACTCAAAAGACAGCATATGCTAGCAAGGTTGCAGAGAAAGGGGAACACTCCCCCATTGCTGGTGGGAGTGCAAACTTGTACAACCACTATGGAAATCATTTGGTAATATCTTAGAAAACTTGGAATAGTTCTACCTCAAGACCCAGCCATACCACTCCTGGGCATATATCCAAAAGATTCCTCACCAATCCACAAGGACATCTCCTCAACTATGCTCATAGCAGCTTTATTTATAATAGCTAGAAACTAGAAACAACCCAGATGTCCTTCAGCTGAAGAATGGATAAAAAAGTTGTGGTACATTTATACAATGGAATACTACTCAGCTCTCAGAAACAAAGAAATCAGCACTTTGCAACCAAATGTATGGAACTAGAAAAGCTCATCATGAGTGAGCTAACTCATACTCAGAAAGATCCACTTGGCTATATTTACTTATAACTAGATTTTAGCCATATAGTAGAAGATAATCATCCTACAATCAATAGACCCAAAATAATAGGAACATGGACTTTGTTACCTATTAGTGGGACACTCCACCCTAGTGGAACTGCCATGTATGCCCCCTGTGCAAGGGGAAGCTCTTAGACCTCATGTGAATAATGAACTGAGGGGGGCTGATACACAGAGGCATCCCACACCCACACCGGAGGGATGGGGTGAGTGGGATGGGGGTAGGGGGTGGGAGGGTAGGACTGGGAGGGGGTGGAGGGAGGGTATGGTAATGGAGACATTACTTCAAGTAATAAATAAATGTAAAAAAAAGATTTCAGTGTGCTTTAACCTTAGGAGTCAGATCAAGCAGACAGTCAAGATTTGAAATTTTTTGCCACCACTTTATATAATTTCATATAGCTTGTACTCCATACCAACATGTTTATTTTCTTTATTGCTACTGACCACAGCATTTATCCTTCCTTCTGATTGCTATAATGTGTCCTGCCCTTCTAGCCTTAGTCTTCCCTCAATAACTCTTACTTTCAATCTATGTTGTTTAGTTTCCTCCTTTAAAATCTGATAGTGACTTCTGCTTTCACTTGTAATGAAGTTCAGACATGTTAACATCCCTGTATAGGAAAGATCGTACATGGTTGGTTTCTAAGCCAAATAATTTAGTTTCATATTGAATAAACCATCATCTCTCTGGAGTCACAACACACACACACACACACACACACACACACACACACACACATACATACATACATACACACTCAAACACATTCACACACTTACAAACTCACACACAGACGAACAGATAAACACAAACTGACTTTTCTTCACTTGACATCTCTACAGACTCTCCATCTTTGTTATACTTGTCTCTTTTTTTTTTCTTTGTGAAAAATCTCTACCCTGCCTGCTGCGGATTTTTTTTTAATCATTCTTCAGATCCAGATTCAAATATTGCTTTCTCAGAAGTTACTCCTTACTCACATTTTCTAAAAGAGACCAAACATCATCAAACACCCAGTGCTACTGTTATGCTATTTGCAAGTTTCTCCTTTGTGTTTACATCTATCAAATGTGACCGCCAAATATAAGTATGTGTTATATCTAGAGCTCTTGAAAGTAAACTGAAGCTTCCAGAATACCAGATGTCACTGCTGTTCATGACTGTGTCACCATTGTGGACAATGGCATTCAATTGCTTTTTTATTCTCCTGTTAAATGTTTTATCAAAGAAAATTAGAGACCTGGCGTATTGACATAGTTTTAATATTAAATTGATAGGTGAGGACAAGAAGTAAATGAGGAAGAAGGATGAAGAGAAGGTGAAGCCGACATTTATTTATTAGAGCATCTATTTTCTATTTCCATAAATACTCTACGAAAACATGGAATGTTAGGCATAATACACCCCTGATTTTGGAGTCCCACAGTGGGAAAATAAGAAATAAGAAATCTTTATGAGCCAGGAATGAACAGGTAAATTAAAAATACTTGTATATTGATGCAAAATTAAGATTGTATTGGGCTATATAGGTATTGATCTTTGTATATTGATACAAAATTAAGGGTAACGCTTTTTAAAGGTATTGTACCAAGTAACGCTTAAAAATGCAATGTGAAGTTTCAGCCTTTTGCTACCAACTGTCATAAACTGTTTAGGAAAATTAAGAAATGCAAACTAATAGTCAGGCAAGCTTGTCATTTTGTTAGGTACTAAGACAGTCTATCACAGTTATTTTCTAAGTTAATCAGAAATCAAGCTGCTAAGAGACAAGCAACATTTGCTTATCTAAATAAAAGAGATAGATAGGGCATCTTCAAAACCTCAAGAGATCTGCAGAATATGGCATTCAAAGATGTTTTCTTAACTTAAGATTTTTTGATATCGAAACATGTCAGCTCCTGACAGCACCCCCTATTCTACTCCAAGTAGAAGATGAGCATCGAAGAATCTCCAGTGGGAGATGGTTGAATTAGTGGCAAGCCTATCTCTTGGCAAGAAAAAACCCTTGCTCTAACTGTAGACAGAATGCTGTCCAAAAAGGACAAAACTTGGAAGCAGGTACGTCAACAGCCTAGCTCTGCCAAGACGGGGTAGGTAAGTCCTTCATAATTTCTGCTCTACAATCAATGTCTGTCAGAGAAATGGGGCCAAATGGCTGAAGATTAATGCTGTAATGTATGGAGAGAAAATGGGAACTGTCCAGGCAGCCACTGACATGTCATTTCTTAGTTTTGGAAGATGCAGGCCCTGCACTTCCTATATAATCAGATATATTTATCCCTCTCAGGTCACTGAGGTGATTGAAGAATAGATAGCTAGAGTCTCATAGTTAAGTTTTGAGTTATTTAGGAATCAAGAGGGTGTTCTGGATCTAAGAAGATGTTTTTAAAATTGTGATGCAAGTTAGTATGAAAGCTGAGTTAGATATAGAATTTTAAACTCATGGAGATGGTTAGATAGTAGAATGTTAAAGTCAGGTGCCAAATACATACGGACTGGACATTAGGAATGTATGCTAAGCCATATAACTCTCATAATTGTGGCCTATTTATTTCTGTTGTTTTGCATTGTTTTTATTGTTATAAGAGAAAGAACTATTTGTTGGACTGAAAGGGGGAGCTGTTGGGGGGAAAAAGATATACCTTAAACTAAAAAAAAAGAGAAGACGATGGAGGGTTAAGGGGGAAGAGGGTGGGAGTGTGGGACTGGAGTGGGGAGTAGGGAGGGGATTGTGATTGAGATTAACTTGAAGGAATAAAAAATGAATTGTTAAAAAAAGAAATACAGCAAAATAGTAGTGACAGGGACAGCTAATACAAAGTCAATCAAATAGGAAATGTAGTTTTTTGCAGTTTATTGATGATAAAGGGCTTAAACAATGTCTTAATGTATTAAAGACAAAGTATCTCTCATTATAATGTACTTTATGATATGTTTAGATTCTAATGAAATTGCTTATACTTTACTGATTTTATTTTGTTTGTATACATCAGTAGGAGAGTTGAAAAACTAAAGTGTTTTCTTAATACTTAGTGGTGGAGCACAATTTGTTTAACTCCCTTTCTCTACCCTGCCCCATTCTCACTTTGATGGCAGCTAATGGAAAAGCTGGCACAGTGCATAAAGGACCTGAGTATGCTCCCATTCTAATTTTGATCTCTTTGTGAGTTTCAACTGCTTCTTGTACCTTTAATCCTCATACTACATACATAAACTTATTTCCACCTGTCTCCCACTCCAAACATCAACAGAAGCAGCAGAATGGAACACAATCCTGTGTATAAACAGACTGCTGAGACTAAGATTGCTACAGATAAGAAAAGGAGTTATTTGAGTACAAAGGTGCTTATCTAGGATAAACCTGAACAGAGAGAGAATCGATCTAATTACCTTATTTTCTTTCTTACTTCTGTTCTTAATGTAAGGAGTGAAATAAAGCTGTCCAGTCTTTCCACCCCATCTTCCCCCTGAAAAGGAACGGTTTCAACTTGTCATCCATTTCCTATTGTCAATAGAAACACTCTAGCCGTTTCTAAAGACATTCCTCCCACATTGGGCACTCAGGGACTCTCATACATAGTATGATTCAAGGTCAGATCCTGAAAGGTCTTAGGAGTTGAAAAGAGCTCAATTTTTTTGCATGCCAGGCTCATTTGCTTTCAGGTAGACTGACATCTTATGTAGCACTGTCCAGGCAGCTATGATGAACCCAATCATTCATTTTGCGTGGAAAAGAGGAATGTGTCTAGGTCACAAAGAATGAGGTTCATCCCATTGAAGAGGTTTTATGAGTTGTAGAGTACTAAGCAAAATTTGAAAACCTCTGTATTTTTAAATGATAATGCCCCCACATATGACATTGGCAAAGATGTGTCATTCAGCAAAAAAGATGATCAGCTTTCTTCATCAGTTCCTAGCCACATATCTTTGATATCTTATAGATATCAAAATAATCACACCAAAGTAAAATTCCACCTGTCTTATTTTAAGAGTGTTTAACTTGATGAATTCTATGAAGAATCATTTTCCTTTTCAAAGACATCACATTAGGAATCAAATTTAAAATTCAGTTATATAATGTATCATTTTAAAATCAATAGCTTGTCATTGCCAATAATCCTAAGCTATTGCCAAAATTGAATAAAATTCTTCAACAACAGTTAATATTTTTACAGAGAATTCTTCCCAAACTTGTTTTTTTTTACAGTGTCCTAACCAAAGTGAATAAAAGAACCCATATACTTCTTAAGAAAAGGAACTTCCAAAATGAAGAAGAAAGAAAACAAAATGTGCCCTTGCTTGAAGGTATCTCTGTAGATCCTGTGTGATAGAAACTTATGGAATTAAAACTTACTTTCCATACATTTTACTTGAAAGAAGAGCCATGTTTTTCTTCTAAGTAGAACATTTGGCTTCTACTTTACATTTTATGAGTTAAGGAAACTCACCAGGGAACTTTAGAAAACATGTGTCACTTCGCTTTGTACAACGAATAATTGCTGGTAAGCAAAGAACATAGAAAAATGCTAAGATCCCAATGCTGGGAACGCTGACCTAAGGTGTCTTAATAGTTAATGTCCTTTTCCTTTATTGTTGTGGGCTTTATTCCAAAGGGCACAGCAAGATCTTTCAGAACATCATTCAGCTCGGCATTCACAGAGCACCTGCTGACAAGTTTATAACATTAAATCTTAGACTTTGAGACTCCATGAGTAATTACTGGCAGTATAAAGTTTTATTTTCCTTCACTTTTAAGCCAGAGTGTATGTGTGTGCATGCAGGAGTGTGTGTGTGTGTGTATGTGTGTGTGTGTGTGTGTGTGTGTGCGCGCTGCATAGTGCAATAACAAAATATAATTTCCCATGATTCTGTTATTAAAGATTTAACAAAAATTTGTTAAACAATTGGAACCAAAGAGGTTTCCGAACAGCTGTACTGTTTAATTCCATGTTCCCACAGATTAACAGCTATGCTTCTGCTTCTTCTGTCCTCAGATAGTTCATAAAACAGCAAGCACAGATGGGCAGTGTGTGGAGGACTGCATACTGTGAACTTTTGACTCTACTCTGTGACTCAACCAAAAAAAAAAAAATGGAAGGAAAACAAAACTTTGACAAATTTTATTTTCTCCCATGAGACATGGAAACATGGTGGTGTGTGAGATACCACAGTTCCACATGCAGTAATAGAATCCTAAAAGTGGGCAGACACAAGACAAATCCAGAGTTGAAGGAACAGTAAAAAAACATTCACTATCTTGTATTTGTATGCTATTATTCTAGCTATTTTTTTCAAAATCTGAAGGAGCTACTTTACAGAAATAAGTAAAGAACATAAGAAACAAAGGAAACATGGGACAGTATTGGAAACCATAATGTAAGGTTGTAATGGCAGTTTAAGTTTAGAGACCATGGTGTTGATATGGATATCTGGTACAATCAGCTGAAGCAAGGCTGTCACTGAGCATCCTGGGAGTTGTGAATCAGTACAAAATGGCTGACATCAGATGTCCAAGAATCCCAAAGTAAATACTGATGTAGTCTTCTATGTAACTACTTTAGTTGGTTGTCAATTTCATGTCATTCTGTATAAATGGGACTTTATGGTCAGAGATCTTGCCCTGAGAATCTTTCTCCCTGACCTTCTCTCTCCTGCCTATGTGTGTGTTTGTCTGTAAGTCCGTGTATCTACTGCATACCCATGTATCTACTTCATGCATACTACATACATATTGTATAACTTTCTACATACTACATTTGGCTTGTGTGCCACCCATGTGTACCAATGGCAGCTGCCTAGTAGACTGGTCTTTGAGTATAAAAGACACCCTGTCAATTTTTAACACATTGGATGTTCTTCAACCTCCCAGCCTCCTGTGACATTTCATTTCCTTCTTCTCCAGTATGGAAGGATGTGCCTCACAGACAGAAAATAATGGAAGGAAGGTAGGAAAGAAAGAAAGAAAGAAGTCACTAAATGTTCTAGTCTCTTTTCTCATTCTAGAAAGGAACATCAGTGGTCAGGAAACTTATAAAGAAAAGGGGTTTATTTATCTCACAGGTTTGAAAGTTCACAGCATGGACATCTGTTGAGCATGTGGTAAAAGCCATTTTGCTGGGACTTGCCATACCACAGGCACATTGTAAGACAAAACAAGCTTGCTAACTTAGTTTTCTATCTCACATCGTAAAAAGCCACTAAGGTATGAAGTTCCCACCTCATGACCTCACCTAATCCTAATTACCTCCCAAAGGCCTCACTTGCAAAATACCATAAATCTAAGACTTTGGAGATTAAATTTCAACATGACTTTTGGAGTGAACAAATACTCCAACCAATACATTTCTCCCCTGACCCCTCTAAACTCAGATCAAATAGACATTTTATCTCAAAGCATCTACTCAATATTCCAAATCCCAGAATTAAATGTCATTGAGACATGAAGCATGTCTGAGGCAGTGAATCCAGTTATTATCCTCTGAAATAAAAATGTTATTATTTTCAATATACAATGGATAACAAGGCAGAGAGTAGATATTACTTTCTGAAAGGAAGTAATAAATAGAAAGGAACAGTAAAATCTCTCACTCTGTCCAACCAATAGTAGCAGTTAGACCCTAAAGATTTAGGGCAGTGCTGCCTCTATAACTATACAGGGTATATTTCAAGTGACATGCTGTCACAGGTTAGGGTACCCTGTCTGCCGATTTCCCAGGTGGGTGTTGCACATTGCCAGTTCTACAGTTTGTGGACTTTAAAAGAATTCCCATGTTTTGAATATGTTATCTACAAACAGAGTTGCGTGGAGACTATTCTTGACTGTCAACTTGATTACTTCTGGAAGTAACTAAAATGAAGCTTCCGGGTACAATTTTGAGGAATTTTCCTTAATTAAGTCATTTAAAATGGAAACGCCCACTTTTAATCCAGATCTTTCGAGGAGGGAAAATCCACCTTTAATCTGAGCCATACCTTCTGCTAGCAACTGCTATAAAGGACATGCAAGAAGGAAGCTTTTGCTCATTGCCTGCTTGTCCTATTTTCACTGGCTAGTTCATTCATTCACTGGTAATAGAGCCTACTTCTTCAGAATTCTGACTTCAGGACTGAAAAACTACTAGATTCTTGGACTTTCTGTTTGTAGACAGCCATGGTGGGACTACTTGGACCACAGTGGACTTCAGCCTGTAAGCCACTCTAATAAATCCTATCTGTCTATCTATCTATCTATCTATCTATCTATCTATCTATCTATCTATCATCTGTGTTTGTGTATACATGTATGTGTGTGTGTGTGTGTGTGTGTGTGTGTGTGTGTGCAAGTGCCTATGTGTTCTGTTCCTCTAGCAACCCTTGACAAATACAGTTGTACTCTAAGGTACTGGGGTCAGGAAAAGACATAGTTCACACCATAACAAGCTTACCTAATCACGTAATGTACTCTTTACCCAGACTCAAATCTGAGAGTAACATAGTAAATGGAAGGAAACTTTCAGGTATTAGATAAACTTAAAGACTGCAAAACAGGTTCCTTAAATGCTGACAGTTTGTGCGTGGCTGTGATACCAGCTACTAGTACATGGCTAGCTTCTCAGGGACTGCATCCCTAAAGAAAGTAGACTTTTACTTTATTTCAAATATCTCCTTCAAACCATCAAATTCTGTGTAAGCTTATGTGCAATGTTTGTATACATACATAGCTTATAAACAATAGAGTTTATTTCAGTTATAGTATACATATTTCTGAAATCTTTACCATAAATATATACCTGGAGATCTTTCATTGATAATTCATGTAGAGTCTAATTCTTTATAATTACTATGAAGAATTCCACATTAATTTTCACAATGATGTCATCCATTCTACTGTTTAGATATATTTGGAGAGTTGCCTTAATAAATGATGCCATACCTACCCCGAGAGGCATAGTAGACATGGCTGTTGTATCACATGTACATCAGTAGGTGGCAGAGAGGAGAGAGACTATATCTACATTCAGTGTTCTGGCCTATGAACATCTGAATGAATAGTAAGTAGCCTAACATTCCTGCAAAAAAGCAACCCAGAGACCAATATCACTTCATTGCCACTGGACTAGGACAGGATTTAGCCTGTAACAACCAACAGTCCAGCACCAGGCAATCACCAGATGGGCTCCTAGGACAAGAAACAAGCCAGAAAATAGAAGAACCCTGCCTGGATCTAGATGTGAGGGTTGTGGGTGAGCTGGCCCTGAGGGAACAAGTGTGCAAGAGCTAGCCTCCCTTTTGTCTGCTTTGTTGTGATGTTGGAAAGAGATTCCCTCCACTACCTGATTCCCTAGCCATAGGAAGCATATGGGAGAGGTGGCCTTCATGGAGCCATGAGAGCAGGAAGCAGGTCCAGCCCCTTACTTACAGCACTTGAGAGAGCAGGCCCTGCACCTTACCTGGGTAGCACAGTAGAACTGGCCCTGGATCTGGGTGTTGCAAGCCCAGAATCAGGGCTTTGAGTTGGTTCACCCCAACATATACCATAGTTAAACTTCTGAAGTACATGAAGAGGCCAGTTCCACAGACCCAAAACTATAGGATCTCCATAACACAGGGCAACAACAGGATATCTGAGAGGAATCCTAGTAAGATTCCAGTATTGACAAAGTAGCCAAATAGAGGTCACATACCAGACCAAGGATCCATTATTATGAATATTTGCAAGCAATAAAGTATGGAGAAAAGGTTATATTGTGGAACACACTAAGACATCTACAGCTTCCACAATGAGATTTTTTTCTAATGTTGGGTAATATTTGAAGGGTTAGTTAGTCTGAAGGGAGGTGGAAGATGAAAGGGAACAGGGTACATGTTGTGAAATGCACAAAATAAAATAAAAAAAAACAATAAAAAGGAAAAAATAAATAGATGCCATAAGTTAATTTATGTGTTCACGTTTTCCCATGAATAGGATTCAGATATATAGTACTGGGTCATAGAATAAACTCATTTTTGAGGTTATTAAAATATTCCAGATTGTCTTTAAAATCGCTGCATTATCAACTATGAATGTGAGCTTTAGTTTGTTTTCATATAGATTTACTAAATCTGGTATTACAAAAACTTTAAAACTTCACTCTTCTAGACAATTGCAGAATGGTATCAAATTGCTGGAATAGTTGGCAGGATTCTTCCTATTACTTACTAAGATGCAACTATATTTTCATTTGCCAATGGGATTTTGTCTGAGCTGCGTAGGCACAGACTTTTTCCACTTAAGAAACCTATTATAATACTTTATAAAAATTATAAGCATTTCTAATCAATATACTATATTTCAGGTTATTTTTCAACTCTGCCTTTTCTTTCATAGATATTTTAAATACTAAATTTAAACAATCAATTATTAGTATTTATTACTTTTCTCTTTTTAAAATATTTTTATTTTTTAAAAAGTCATAGCATATTCACTTCTGAAAGGCTTGTGATACTTTAGTAAAACATGTTTTACGTGTGTTTTATGCTAGTTTTTAATTTGCATTTTTATTATCTGCTTGTTACTTATACATCTGGAACATATTTTACAAAGTTACAACTAAAAGTTTAACTTGTTTTTTGAGAGAGTATATTCAGAATTATTTATTAGCTAACTCATCTATTTGTACTAATAGTTCACAAAGTGTTTTTACTGAAACCCTTTACAAGTTTCTGAGCTCTGTATTATAGAATCTTTTACAATACTGCAATAGTATAAGGATCTAAACTCCAAAAGAACAACTTAAATTATTATAGATTTCTCATACATTTCATTGATGATTTTAATAAAACTTTCTACTTTCCAAGCACCTGCATAATTAACTATCACCATTATTTCCTAAGGAATGTACTTTTGCATATATTTATAGTCCATTTTAACTTGTGTATTTCAAAGTTATTTTTTTCAGCTTCTACTAAAAATCTTTTGTATATTCTTATTAATTCTAGTCTAGACTTAAGGAGTTGGAAGAAGATTGTATACATACGTGTGTGTGTGTAGAAAAATCAAGAAGCATCAACTCATGCCAGAAAAGAAGAAGCAGTTAATGAGTTAATGAAGAAAAGCCAACAACTAACAGCATCACAAGGACTTAAGTACTAACTTGAACAACAATCTAAGAGACAGAAGTAGAAAACCTGAACAATACAATAGTAGATTAGCATATGATAGCCTACAAATGAAAATAAATATATATACAACCAAATAAATACACATAAACAAATGAGTAAACAAATGATGAAAGCAGATTCAAATACTTACAGAAGAATATCCAATATTTTTGTGTGCTACTGGAGAGAAATATAATTATCAGTATCATCCAATTAGAAACTCTGAAACACATAACAGCAACAAGCCCATAAAATCTATTGTACCAAACCTACACTCAAGAAGTTGGAAGAGGGTTTCGTGCGTGTGTGTGTGTGTGTGTGTGTGTGTGTGTAGAAAATAAAAAAGCATCAACTCATGCCAGAAAAGAAGAATCAGTTAATGAAGAAAATCATTAAGATGGTGGGACACACCTTTAATCCCAGCACTCAGGAGGCAGAGGCAGATAGATCTCTGTGAGTTCCAGGACAGCTTGGTCTACAAAGCGAGTCCAAAACAGCCAGGGATAGACAGAGAAACTCTGTCTTAAAAAAAACAAATTCTATTGGAGAAATAGTGCTCCAAATGTTATGGATGTAAACAATCACTCTTTTTGGGTGAACGGATGACCTAGTCCATAAGATAGAAGCCACACATGATACTGATAAAGTGCCAAGAACCTGAGACTAGATAGATAATGGGTTCCAGTATTATGGGCCTAACGGATCATAGCACAAAGATGCTGTTTAATGATGTTGCTATTCCCATATATCACTGCATAGATCAGCTCTCATCAGAGAAGATTTTTAGAGTAAATGGTAACACAAAGACCAACAACTGTGCATAGAGAGTGTGTGACTTCACTGCACTCAGCCCTAAATGGGATTTCTTTATCAAACCCCTTCCCTCAAGACTCAAGGATCTATGTAGAGGAGGAGGCTAAAAGGATTGTAAGACTCAGACGAAGTGGATGACTACAAGAAAAATTTATCTCCCAGACCCATCAGGGTTGATACACACATAACTCACAAGATTGTAACAATGTAAACAAGACCTGTGCAAATTCCAACCAGAGAAAATATCAGAATGGAAAAGGGAAGGGGATACAAAGTCTACTGCTTGCTGGAAAACTATTTGCAAATGACACCTGTTAGGAAAGTAAAACTGTTTTCTCCAATGAAGTGTCACTGGGTATTCAACCAATTTCCAGGGCACTCCCTATATCCAGGAATAGTTGCTAGACACTCATTGAACTCAATATTTTGGTAGTTTTGTCCTGTTTTTGTAATTGTTTTATTTTCTTGGATATGTTATGTTGTAGATTTTAGTTTTTTGTTCTTTGACAAAGTGAGAGAGAGAGAGAGAGAGAGAGAGAGAGAGGAGAGAAAGTATGTGAAGATGTGACATAGTTACATAGAGAAATAGGGAGGATCTGGAAATAGTTGGATACTGGGAAAGAACATATTCATATCTAATGTATGAAAAATAACTTTAAAATATAAATTGTGGGGGGATCCAAGATGGCGGCGGCCAGTGCAGATGTATTTTGATTTCGTGGTCAACAGTCACAAGGCGGCAAGTATTGCAGGACTCTGTACAAAGGGCACGAACCCTTCTAAATCTCACCCAGCTACATAGGGACCACAGAAGATGCCTGGGCAGGACACCCCTTCCAACTCTCAGACACGCTAGGAAGCCTCTGGACCCGGGAATCGGGATAACCCATCCCCCCAAAAGGAGAAATACCCAGTAAGTTCCAACCTAATACCCAGTGGGCAGATTCAGAAACCACACAGAGATAATCCCCACCCTGCTGGGCACTCCCAGGTCTTACACAGACGATCCAAATATCTGGGAAAGGTTGCAACCCTTGGAAGTGAAGTAGCTCCACTACAAAGTGCCTTCAGATCCCAGTCTGTGATGTCACAGGCCTGCTTTCAAACCTCGGGAGCGGCAAGGCTATTGGAGCTGAACTGCAGATTTACCCCCTACAGGAACCATCCCCAGGCAAACTGTGAGATATTTGAAACTGTCCTATATCGAACTTTTGTACCAGTAAGGGCCCTTCCGGTGGGGAATCAGAGCATACTTGTGCACAGCTCCACCACCTGAATTTATTAGGTCCCCACCAGGGAGGCGGGACTGAATGACTCTCCTTATAGGGGTGGAGTAAGGCAACTCCTACACCACAATGCCCCCTTTGTACCCAAGTCCAGAAGACAACAACAACAAAAAAAAAATTCCTCACGGCCAGAGACCAGAGACAAAAAAAAAACAAAAACAAAAACAAAACAGAGCGAAATGTCTCCAACAAAAGAAAGCAACGCTATTCCGCAGAGCCCAAACAACCTCACCACAACTGAAACACATGAAAATGATGACAATTCTACATTATGGAAAGTGATAAAGTCCCTTCAAAAAGAACTTAAAACTATGAAGGAATTCAAAGAAGCCACAATTCTACAAGTCAAAACAACGAATAACATCATTAAAGAGCTCCAAGCCAAGGTGACCCAGCTCGAACAAGAAAAGGATAAAGCAATGAAAGATCTCCAGACAAAAACAAGCAAACTGGAGGAGGAAATGTACAAAACGAACACTATCATTCAAGACAAGAAAATAGAAATGGAAACAATAAAGAAAATACAGTCAGAGTTAAAAGAGGAAATGGAGAATCAAGAGAAGAGAACAGGAACTACGTATGTGAGTATGAAAAATAGGATGCAAGAGATGGAAGACAGGATCTCAGGTATGGAAGATTCGATGGAAGAAATCAGTACAACATCCAAAGAAAATGAGAAGGCTAAAAAATATCTCACCCACAACATCCAAGAAATCAAGGACTCAATGAAAAGACGGAACCTAAGAATTATAGGCATAGAGGAAAGAGAAGACTCCTGACTCCATGGTCCAGGATATATCTTCAACAAAATCATAGAAGAAAACTTCCCAAACCTAAAGAAAGAGATGCCAGTAAAAATCCAAGAGGCTTACAGAACACCAAACAGGTTAGATCAGAAAAGAAACTCCTCTCGCCACATAATAATAGAAACTCCAAATGTAGAGAAAAAAGAAAGATATTAAAAGTTGTAAGAGAAAAAGGCCAAGTCACATACAATGGCAGACCCATCAGAATCACACCTGACTTCTCCTCAGAAACTTTAAAAGCTACAAGGGCCTGGACAGATGTCCTACAAGCCCCAAGAGAACAGAGGTGCCCAGCCAGACTACTATACCCAGCAAAACTCTCTATCAACATAGATGGAGAAAACAAGACATTCCATGACAAAATCAAATTCAAACAATATCTCCTCACAAACCCAGCCCTACAGAAGATCCTAGAAGGAAAATTCCAACACAGAGAAGATAACTACACCCAAGAAAACAGAGGAAATAGAAACCTCCACAGCAACTAAACAAAAGAGAAACACAAGGAAGCCAGCTATACCAAAATAATGGGAAATAAAAACCCATGGTCACTAATATCCATCAACATCAATGGACTCAACTCGCCAATAAAAAGACACAGACTTACAGACTGGATCCGTAAACAAGACCCATCTTTTTGCTGTATACAAGAAACACATCTCACTATTGAAGATAAACGCTACCTCAGAGTACAGGGCTGGGAAAAGGTCTTCCAAGCAAATGGACCCAGGAAACAAGCTGGAGTAGCCACCCTAATATTAAACAAAATAGACTTCCAATTGAAGTTAATAAAAAAAGACAGAGAAGGGCATTACATACTCATTAAAGGAAATATACACCAAGAGGTCATCTCAATATTGAACATCTATGCCACAAATACAAAGGCACCTACATTTATAAAAGAAACACTTCTAAAACTTAAATCGCACATCGATCCAAACACTTTAATAGTGGGAGATTTCAACACCCCACTCACAACTATGGACAGATCATCAAGACAGAAGCCAAACAGAGAAATAATGAGTCTAACAGAGATCATGAACCAAATGGACCTAACAAATATCTACAGAACGTTTCACCCAAACACAAAAGAATACACCTTCTTCTCAGCACCTCATGGAACCATCTCCAAAATCGACCGTATAGTTAGACACAAAGATAGCCTCAACAGTTACAAGAAAATTGAAATAACCCCTCTTATCTTATCAGACCACCATGGAATAAAGCTGGACTTCAATAGCAAAAGAATCAACAGAAAGTCTACACTCACATGAAAATTGAACAACTCTTTACTAGAGGACCAATGGGTCAGGGAAGAAATAAAGAAGGAAATCAAAGACTTCTTAAAATCCAACGAAAATGAAGACACAACATACCCAAACCTATGGGACACAATGAAAGCTGTGCTACGAGGAAAGTTCATAGCACTAAGTGCCTTCAAAAAGAAAACTGTGACAGCTCATATTAGCAAATTAACAGCTAAACTGGGTGAATTGGGAAAAAAAAGAAGCAAACACTCCCAAGAGAAGCAGAAGGCAGGAGATGATCAAACTTAGGGCTGAAATCAACAACTTAGAAACAAAAAGAACTATACAACGAATCAATGAAACCAACAGTTGGTTTTTCAAGAAAATCAACAAAATAGACAGACCCTTAGCGAAATTAACTAAAAGACAGAGGGAGAAAACACAAATCAACAAAATCAGAAATGAAAAGGGTGAAATAACAACAGACATTGAGGAAATCCAGAGAATATTTGGATCCTACTTTAAAAATCTATACTCCACCAAATTTGAAAACTTAAGTGAAATGGACAATTTTCTTGATACATTCCACCTACTGAAGCTAAATCAAGATCAGATAAACAGATTAAACAGCCCTGTAAGCCCTAAGGAAATAGAAACAGTCATTAAGAATCTCCCAACCAAAAAAAGCCCAGGGCCAGATGGCTTTAGCTTGGAATTCTACCGGACCTTCTAAGAGGAGCTATCACCAATACTTTTCAAACTCTTTCACCAAATAGAATCTGAAAGAACATTGCCAAACTCATTCTAAGAGGCCACAATCACCCTGATTCCTAAACCACACAAAGACCCAACAAAGAGAGAGAACTTCAGACCAACCTCCCTCATGAACATAGATGCAAAAATACTTAATAAAATACTAGCAAACCGAATTCAAGAACACATCAAAAGTATCATACACCATGATCAAGTAGGCTTCATCCCAGGGATGCAGGGATGGTTCAACATACGAATATCTATCAATGTCATTCACCATATAAACAAGATGAAAGAAAAAAAAACACATGATAATCTCTCTAGATGCAGAAAAAGCATTTGACAAAATTCAACACCCCTTCATGCTAAAAGTTCTGGAAAGAACGGGCCTACAAGGGCCGTACCTAGAAATAATAAAGGCAATATACAGCAGGCCAGTGGCCAACATCAAAATAAATGGTGAGACACTTGAAGCATTTCCTCTAAACTCAGGGACAAGGATGTCCACTTTCACCATATCTCTTCAATATAGTACTTGAAGTTCTTGCTAGAGCAGTAAGACAACTAAAGGACATCAAGGGGATAAACATCGGAAACGAAGAAGTCAAATTATCCCTATTTGCAGATGATATGATAGTATACATAAGCGACCACAAAAATTCCACCAGAGAACTCTTACAGCTGATAAACACCTTTAGCAAAGTGGCTGGATACAAAATTAATTCAAAGAAATCAGAAGCCCTTCTTTATACAAAAAACAAATGGGCTGAGGAAGAAATAAGGGAAACAACCCCCTTCACAATAGCCACAAACAACATAAAATACCTGGGGGTAACTCTAACCAAGCAAGTAAAGGACCTGTACAACAAGAACTTCAAGCCCTTGAAGAAAGAAATGAAAGAGGCCTTTAGAAGATGGAAAGATCTCCCATGTTCATGGATAGGTAGGATCAACATAATAAAAATGGCCATCCTACCAAAAGTAATATATAGATTCAATGCAATTCCTATCAAAATACCAACACAATTTTTTATAGACTTGGAAAGAGCTAGTCTCAATTTCATATGAAACAACAAAAAGCCCAGAATAGCTAAATCAATCCTGTACAATAAAAAAACATCTGGAGGTATTACCATCCCAGATTTCAAGCTGTACTACAGAGCAATAATTGTAAAAACAGCATGGTATTGGTATAGAAACAGACCAGTAGATCAATGGAATCGTATTGAAGATCCAGAAATAGACCCACACACTTATGGCCACCTAATTTTTAACAAAGAAGCCAAAACGGCACAATGGAAGAAGGACAGCATCTTCAACAAATGGTGCTTGTCCAACTGGATGTCCATTTGTAAAAGAATGAAGCTAGACCCATACTTATCACCTTGTACAAAACTTAAGTCCAAGTGGATCAAAGACCTTAACATAAGGCCGGTCACACTAAATCTACTAGAAGATAAAGTGGGAGAAACCCTCGAACTAATTGGCACAGGCTACAACTTCCTGAACAGAACACTAACAGCTCAGGACTTGAGATCAACAATCAATAAATGGGACCTCATGAAACTGAAAAGCTTCTGTAAGGCAAAGGACACTGTCATTCGAACAAAACGGCAGCCTATATACTGGGAGAAAATCTTCACCAACCGCACATCTGACAGAGGGCTAATATCCAAAATCTACAAAGAACTCAAGAAATTAAATGCCAAGAAACCAAATAATCCAATCAGAAAATGGGGGACAGAGCTAAATAGAGAATTCACAAAGGAGGAATCCCTAATGGCTGAGAGACACTTGAAGAAATGCTCAACATCCTTAATCATCAGAGAAATGCAACTAAAGACAACTCTGAGATTCCATCTCACACCTGTCAGAATGGCTAAGATCAAAAACTCAAAAGACAGCACATGCTGGCGAGGGTGTGGAGAAATGGGAATGCAGGCTTGTGCAACCACTATGGAGGTCAGTCTGGCGAGATCTTAGAAAACTTGGAATAGCTCTGCCTCAGGACCCAGCCATACCACTTCTGGTATACACCCAAATGCCTCTTCACGGAATCATAAGGAATTTGCCTCATCTATGTTTATAGCAGCCTTATTTGTAATAGCTAGAAACTGGAAACAACCCAGATGTCCCTCAACCGAAGAATGGGTTAAAAAACTGTGGTACATCTACACAATAGAATATTATTTAGCTATCAGGAACAATGAAATTATGCAATTTTCAGCCAAATGGATGGAACTAGAAAAGCTCATCCTGAGTGAACTAACCCACACTCAGAAGAACACATATGGCATCTATTCACTTAAAGTAGGATTTTAGCTATATAGTAGAAGGTATCAATATTACAACTAACACACCAAAGGGAACTTGGACATAGACTTCTTTTTTTTTAATTTTTATTTTTTATTTATTTTTTATATATTAGTTATATTTTTTCTATTTTTTAGTCTTTTTTATCTATTGTATGCTTATTGATTTGTTTGTTTACTAGTTCTCTCTCCCAGGCAATGAGACACTTCTCACTGATGGTACTGCTTCATAGATCCCCAATGAATGAAGAGGCTCTTGGCCCTCATACGACCTCTCAACTGAGATGAGGGACTGTTATATAAGGACACCCCACCCCAGAGAAATGGGATGGAATGGTTAGGAAGTAAAGAAAAAAAAAGAAATGTGATGTTTCGGCCTTTTACTACTAACTGTCATGAGCTGTTTAGGATAATTAAGAAATGCAAACTAATGGTTATGCAAGCCAGTCATTCTGTTAGGTACTATGACAGCCTATTATAGTTACTTGCTAAGCTAATCCGAAATAAACCTGCTAAGAGACACCAACATCTGCTTACCCTAATATAAGAAATAGATAGGGCCTCTTCAAAAACCTCAAGAGATCTGCAGAATATGGCATTCAAAGATGTTTTCGTAACTTTAGATTTTTTTATATCAAGACATATCAACTCCTGACAGCACCCCCTATTCTCCTCCAAGTAGAATATGAGCATTGAAGATTCTCCAGTGGGAGATGATTGAATTAGTCGCAAGCCTATCTCTTGGTAGGAAAAGCCCCTTGCTCCAACTGTAGACAGAATGCTGTCCAAAAAGGACAAAACCTGGTTGCAGGTAAGTCGACAGCCTATCTCTGCCAAGACAGGGTAGGTAATTCCTTCATAACCCCTGCTCTACAATGAATGTCTGTCAGAGAAGCGGGGCCAAACGACTGAAGAGCGATGCTGTAATGTATGGAGAGAAAATGGGAACTGTCCAGGCAGCCACTTGTATGTCATTTCTTAGTTTGGGAAGCTGCAGGCCCTGAACTTCCTATAAAATCAGATATATTTATCCCTCTCAGGTCTCTGAGGTGATTGAAGAACAGATAGATAAAGTCTCATAATTAAATTTTGAGTTTTTTAGGAGTCAAGAGAGTGTTATACATCTAAGAAGATTCTTTTAAATTTGTGTTGCAATTAGTATGAATGTTGAGTCAGATATACAACTTTAAACTCATGGAGATGATTAGATAGTAGGATGTTAAAGTCAGGTACCATATACATTTGGACTGGTCATTGGGAATGTACATTAAGCCATATAACCCTCATAACTGTGGCCTAATTACCTCTGTTGTACTGTATTGTATTTATTATTATAAGAGAAAGAGCCATTTGTTGGACTGAAAGGAGAAACTGTAGGGGGAAATAAGATATACCTTAAACTTAAAAGAAAAAAAAAAGGGAAGAGGATGGGGGGTTGAGGGTGGGATGGTGGAACTGGAGCGGGAATAGGGAGGGGAGTGCGATTGAGATGTAACTTGAAGAAATAAAAAATAAAGGAAAAAATAAATCATAAAAAAATTTCCATCAATGAATCAAAAAAAATATAAATTGTTAAAAATATTAAATCTATAAATTGATTATGGGAACAAATAATAAATGACTTAATACACAAAATATAAGGAGTCTTTAATAACAAATTCATTAAATATTATCTGTTGTTTACTGTGCATACCTGTCATATGTCTAAGGGTTATTGCTATGATTGAGGTCATTGTGTTTACAAGTGCACTTTTACACTGTCAGCCAGCATCTCCATTCTGTGGTAGAAATAACTTGCTAACTAACTTTTTGTTGTTTATGTAATGTTGTGATTTCTTTATGTTACAAGACATTTTTTCCTCAGATCCCACAATTCCATCTATGTGTATAAATAATTTTTGTTACTTCATCCTATCACTTGTCTCTCATGTCCCTTAGTCTCTTGTGGAAACCCTTAAGAGAGCACTCTTTGAATGCTTCAAAACATTGTCTCAGCTCTGTTTACCTACAATGAAAACTTTGATTATATTCCTTCATTTTATGATTTGCAACATCTGTCTTTTTTGTTCACCCATGTTCATTTTCATTTTTGGTATTATCAAGTTTCTTACAGATACTGATTTATTACATTGTATTATTTGAGGATGCCAAAATATTTTTGGTATTTTGCTCATAAGTGATATATAACATAAATTGCTAGTCTACTATTCTGTTGATGTAATGTTGTGATTTCTTTATATTACAAGACATTCTTTCCTCAGATACCACAATAGCTTTATTTTTATTAAGATATCTTGGATTTAATCCCATAAGGATGAATAGTTCTCCCTTGGCTGTACTTACTGATGATTGGGATTTTCTTGATATGTCTCTCTAGACCAATTTCTTCAGGGTTGGGAGATACACACTGATAGTCCAATTTTTGCAACCCAAAAACATTTTTCTTCTATGGCTTCTTGGGTTAAAATGGGTAAATTTAGCTAGAAGCAATAAATTCTATTAAAAACTACATTCTCCAGTGGCCATTGCCTGTGAAAACCCTTGCAATCGCCACTGCCTACATTTTTTAAAGCGTGCATGTTATAATAAATCACACACTCTCAAACACATTATAATTGTTTACGTTTTTCATTTTCTAGCAGTAGGCTTTAATAGGTAGAGGATGAACAGCTGTAATGAGATTTTGAGTTTTGAGGGGTTGGGGCAAAGTGGTAAAATGCATGAATTTTTAAAAATCTGTATTTACAGAATAAGGTGAATCATTTTGCTCTTCTATTAATGTATTCGGAGGACAAGCATCAGGAATGCTGAATAAAATGGAGTACCCTTTGTAACCGAACTTTTAAATTATTATTTAACACTTATTTATTTATTACTAAATTCACTTCTAACAAACACCAACAATTTCTTAACTATTAATCCTATAAATTCCTACAACCCCTTTAACCTATCCACTAAACCTATTGACAATCATAACAACCACTTTCATAACCTTTTAGAATGATACAGTCTCTGGGGCAGGTCCTCAGTCGTCAGGAACACAGTCTTTGTTGTAGATTCTTTAACACACTTAGCAGTCCTTCTTCTGGATCTCTCAGATGCAGGTTCATCAGGGTCGTTGGTTATTACGGTCTCACCTTAAATAAGGCTTCATGCTTTCTTCTCTGTGGGTCGAGACCCCAGCCGTCTGCAGGCCAACTTACTTCTTTTGAATCAGGAACTCAGCTGCTCTGCCTCAGTCCTTAAAGCCAGGCACAGTTTCCCCTAGGCAACTGATCGGACAGATCAAACCCCTCTAGGCAAAAGCTGAGCCTCAGGGTCCAGTCCTTGGCCTTTTGGTTTCTTGCTCAGGCTTTCTTTGCTCACCGGCTTCTTTCTGCTTCAGGGAGAGAGCTGGCCATCAATGGCCAGCCGTTTTTTCAGCAGGACTCTTGGAGCTCTCTAGCATCAGGGGCCTCTTCTCTTCTGGGCTCCACGCACTGTCCTCAGATAGGAGGAACTCTGTTTCAGCTTAATTTGGGCTCCGCCCACTTAGCAGCTGAAAACAATGTCAGGCCAGATACTTTGTTTCAAGTCTATTGAGTCTTTCCTGTTTTTCCTGACTTCAACCTTGTTTTTCAGCCTATTAAGTCTTTCCTGTTTTTGCTGACTTCATGCTGATAATGCTCTTCAGGCCCTGAATTAAGAGACAGTATCAGAAACTCCTATATATTTTCTAAATCTAATTTATCTAACTCCTACAACCCTTACCATAATATTATCCACTATTTTCCTTATTTTAGAATTTAAATGCAAGACAGCAATAGGAGTCATGTTTCATAGTTACCTAAGATTTGTGAGGAATTATTGTAACAACAGTTTTTGCATTTGAAAAATTTTATCTGTAACATTTTAGTATTCTCAAAATATCAGATAAATGTACAAAAAAACCAAAAATACATTTTAGATATTAAAAGGCATTACTCCTAATATGTTTGTAGATCATAAACAATATACCATAGAGAAGCAATATTAAATCATACACATAGCATATTAAATTCTTCAAATATGTATAGCATATTCAATCATAGAGATTACAAGTTTCTGTCACAATGCTTTCCTGCTGATCATGTGGAAAACCACTATCTGCACCAATGAAGGGAAATAACGGATTAATAAAGATAATCAATAAGGGTAATGACAATCATATCAGTTCAACACATTTTATTTTGTGGATCGTGTGCTCACTGTTTCCTGAATATAAAATCATAATGCCTTACTTTTATCTGACTTTGACATGCTCTCCTCATATGTCCTGAGTTCAAAAGAGTTAAGCTTAGGAAACTACTATATATTTCATAACAGTGTTCAGGAATAGACCGAACATTAATCACATTTGATTTCTTAATAAAATTCCCAATATCTACATGTATCTAATGTTCTAAAACAATTTTCCAGCATTGAGTCACTGGCTTCCCTTAATCTTACAAGGCTGACTCTTTCATTAATCTATCAACCGCATTTAATATTAATTATTAGTGTTGGGTATGTAGCTCAGTGGTCAAGTGCTTGCCTAATATGCAAAAGGCTCTAGTTTTGATCACATCATCACAAGGAGCAGATAAATAAGTTAATAAACTGAACAGAAAAGATAAATTAGGGTGGTGACTGGAGTTCAGAGTAGAGAAAGGAATATGGGGAAGGATAAGTATCACTAATGAGTTTTTTAGAAAGCCATATGGAATCCTACTACTTCACAAGTTTCCTAAAACACAACCATATGCACATACACATGAACACACAAATGCAGACACACATACACACTAGATTTAAATGGAATTATTGTATAACTGTGGAAGGGAAAATACTCCAACAAAACACCATAAGCTACTAACAAAAATGAAGTAATTGGTCAATGAGGTCCTATAGAACGCCCAAATATTACAACCTATTACCAATTGATTACCCTCCAATTACTGATGTAAGACTTTATTGCTGAAAAAAAACATATACACAAGTCATAGAACACTTAAATATTTTGCTTTACTGAAAGCATTAGCCCCACTGACTAGCCTTTATAGTGCTGGAAGATTACATGAACTCTATCTGAGGAGAATCATTTATCTTACAGAGATTTTAACCTTGGAAGCTAAACCTGCCTGGCAAGATATGCAAACTGGTGCAATGGTAGTACAAATTTTATGGTAGTTTAAAAAAAAAACACTTTTTATTTTTATTTGGGGCATGCTCCAACAAGATAGAACCCAAACCAGACCCTATCAAGGAGGCAACAAACCTGTGGCTAGTCGGTCATGGGCATAAGGGGAGCCTGTTATTATTACTTTGTTAAGAAGATATAGAATGAAAATGACTCTTAATGACTTATTTCTATCCCTCATTAGTGAAGTTTCTTCTTACTGGAAATAGCAATTAACAAGAGATCCACATCTGGTCCGTGTTTGGATAAAAGACTTCAGAGTGATAAGCACGAAATGAGATGTATATATCACATTCCTTGATTTAAGGTTCAGGTTTCTACATGGAAGAGAAGGTTAAAAAGATTGTTGAGTCATAATTTTGGATGATTTCAAGGAAATAGTGTTTTCTAGACACAACAGTGCAGGGACAAATATGAACTCACAGCAACTGTGATAGCATTCATAAGACCTATTGGTGAAGATAATGCCCACACAACTCATTGAACATGAACAAGTCTAGGGGGTGGCTACATAGAACATTCACTGCTATATCCTGGTGTCATTGGTATGGGAAGTTACTGTGAAGGTTACCAAACCAAAAGAGAAATGTATATACAGCATCTCATCCATAAACTCTTTGATCTACACTCCTGTCCTCCCTCAAAATATGCCAGAATAATGGTGGCACAAAACTTGTGGGAGTAACAAAGCAATGTCTGATTTGACATAAGGCCCACTCTACAAGATGGAACCGATACCCAACACTGCCTGAGTGATCAATAACCAGAGACTAGATAGCTCAGGGACCTAGGGTAAAACCAAATATTACTAGTCTAAAAAGACAGGGTTGTGTTAAAATGACTCCTAATGATATTCTTCTGTACTCATACATCAGTTCCTTGCTCAACTATCATAAGATAATCTCCCTCCTACAGCAACTGAGAACAAATACAGAGATAGATATCCAGACATTATACAGATACTTGCAAGCCTTGGAACACTCAGTCCAAAATGTGATGTTTCATCAAATCCCTCCCCTCAGAGCTCAGGCAACCTGCAGAAGAGGAAGTGGAAAGAGTGCAAGAGTCAGAAGGGAAGGAAGACACCAGAACAGTCTTTCTAAATTGAGTAGAGTTTATAAGAACTCAAAAATAGTGAAGCAGTAAGCACAGTGCCTACATGGATCTGTACCACGTCCTCTGCATACTTATTTTGGCTTTCAGTTTAGTGTTTGTATTGGACTCCTGAGTATGTGAACAAGTGGGTCTTTGATTTTTGTCCTATTCTTAGACTCTTCCTCCTGATGGTTTGCCTTGTTCAACTTCAATGTGATTTATTTTGTTTATCTTATTATATTGTCAGTGGTATGCTTTGTGATATCTCTTAGAAGCCTGTTCTTTCTAATGAGAGACACAAAGGGAGCGAATACAGTTGGAAGAGAGCAGTTGGGGAAATACTGAGAGAAGGAGAGGGAAGGGAAATTTTAATTATGATACACTGTATGAGAAAAGAATCTATTTTCAGTAAAAGGAAATAAAACAAAATTAAAGGGAAGGAAGAAAAGAAAGAAGAGAAAAAGATGGACAGAAAATAACTTTTACAAAAATAGCAATTATTTCTGGAAATACAGCCTCAAAATTTTATTTAATTTTTAAAACACATTTTAATGATAACCTTTCTTTCTCTCTCTCTTTACTTTACACATATGTATGTACATGTGTGGTTGTCAGTGCACTAGAAGTCAAGCAAGTTATCTTGCTGTATCATTCCTTCTCTTTGTTTCACACAATTTCTCTCCCTATGCCTGAGACTTGCTGTTTCAAAAAGGATAGCTACATGCCTCTTACATTGAACATTTTACTTCAAATTGAAAAGTTTCACTAGGAGGAAGCTCTTTTGACTCCAAATGTTCCAAGTTGAGAGTGGTTGAGACTCAGAAAGTAAACAATTGATAAGTCTCAGGAAGTCCCGGAAACTTACCAGACACCCAAAGACTCCTCTCTCCCCAAGGTAAGCAGTAAGTCCCATTGAAGAGACTCAAACCAGCAGAGCTTCTTAGAAAAGAGAGATGAGCTAAGTTGCTTAGAAGAAACTCTCTGACCTGTTCAGCTGCCAACAAGTCATTCAGAGATCTTCAAGATTCCAGATTCCCTGAGTCATGGCTCAGAGTGGGTAGGTGTTTCATAATGTAGCTGACTTTGTGTCATCCATGATCTGGTAATTTATCACCCACTCCCATTTCTATAAGCAATCCCAATAAACACACTGGCTAACAAAAAAAGATAAAGTGGAACTTTTTATGAAATAATGAAGCAAAGTATGAACTATGCTTATTTACAGATGTTCAAACTTGAAAAGGCAAGGATAATAGTTTTTATGTATATGATTGATACAAAAGAAGGTCAAAATTTGGCCTTAAGACTGATCTATCATTTGATAAAGTTAACCATCTGAAAATTAAAAAATGAAATAAATGAGTTATTACTGAATGAATAATAGTTTGCTGTGTCACATTTGTTTAAATGAGTATTATATAATATATATATATAAATTTAATATATATAATTTATATTTGTGTATGTGTGTCTGTGTCTTTGTCTGTGTTTCTGAGACTAAAAACTTTTACTTTTCAATACAGGATTTCTTAATTATAATGTACTTAATTTTAATGAAATTTATATTTTTAGGGAAAAAATGAAAATGTTTTTCTGGAGCTCTCATTTTATGTAGTTAACAACCCAATGAACTCAATTAAGTATTTAGTAAACATAGAAAATTTTATTTCTACTTACATAAGTTAATAATGATAGGAAACCATCACTTAAATTCTAATCCACACCAGAAGCTGTATTATATATGATGTCCACCAAGGAGAGTTCCAGGATGTTATACCTCACTAGAGTAGTGTTTTATATTATTATTCAGTCAGAACTTAATCATATTCTTAAAGCCTAATTTAGTAGAATGTATACATACTCTCTCTCTCTCTCTCTCTCTCTCTCTCTCTCTCACACACACACACACACACACACACACATTTTTAATGCTTGTTCCTTTTGTAATATTGAAGTAATTGAAGAAATGTCTCTACTAATATTCAAATCAAATATCTCCTTCCAATGAAATAGTATCATCAAATTTCAAATGCATTGGCATAGTTTAAGCTAGAGAATTAATTAGCTCTCTTACAAAGTGGCTCTAATTCATCTAATTAGATGTTGAACAGGGGTTAAAGTTCAGCTCTAGTGATTCATTGCTTTCTTTAGGAACTCTACCTCACTTACAGTTGTTAAAATCTAAAATGTTTCACATAAATACTTAAAAACATGAAACTGTGTGCTGGAAACTCTTCATATATCAGCCATAATAAATATTTACATGCTATGTTCAAAACTTAGTAATCAAAGAAGGCAGACCTGTGATCATGACCCATTAACTTATCAGCTTACTTTCATTTACCACTAAACACTAGGACCTTGAGGAATATGATTTGGCTTGAACATGATAAGAGACTACAATGTGCTGCATTGATGGGAAACTTCAGTGAATAGATTTTCAAGTATCCACATTAAAATGGCATGGTGGTGAGCAACCATCAGGAATAGACATATAATCTCTTTACTGTCTTTTTATTCACATTAAAATATTTCAATAATAACAGGATTTTCCCCTGTAGAAAAGAGCCATCAACCAAGGCAGTTTATTTTATTAAAAGTAATAAATCCTAACAACAGATGTTTCCAATGTGTGTTCCCTATGGGCTAGACTAGAGATTATCATTGGGTGAAATTCAAAGAGTTTAGTGGCAGGAAATGAAGGATCAGAGTTTCCAAATTACTTCTAGGAAATCAAAAGTACATACATATAAATTATAAAATTCATGGCTCACATCTCAGCATCCTACTGAAAATATGAATTAGAAAACCTGAGTTAAGGTCAGGGTATCTGTGTGATTCTAACTGAATGGTCTTGTAAATTCCCAGCATTACTGACAAAGTGACTGGAACAATAGCTCACTCAATAAAAGGTCTGCCATCCAAGCACAAGGATCTGTGTTCAGTTCTAGTGCCCACATTTTTGTTAAAGGTAGATCTCTAATGTTTGCTAGCAAACTACTATAGCTTAATTCATAATCCCTAAGGCCCAGGAAGAGACCCTGTCTCAGAAAAAGAGACTGATACTTCCTAAGAACAGATGTACAAGCTTACCCTCCAGCATCCACATGCACACATTCACATGTACCTACAAATACATTAGCACACACCACATAATACATCTGCCACACATAAACATATCTAACAACTATTATAAAAGTGAGAGTTCTGCATAATTTCTATAGTATTATTTGTTTTCCAAATTCTTTTATTTATTTATTTATTTATTTATTGCTTCAGGTTACATCTCTATCATAGTGTCTTCTTTCCACCCTTCCAAGTCCCACCCTCCCACCCTATACCCCCTAAACCTTCAATCCCATGCCTCTGGAGTGGGGTGTCCCTACATAACAGTCCCCCACCCCAGTTCAGCAGTCATATGAGAACCAAGAGCCTCCTCATAAACTAGGGGCCTACAAGGCAGTACCACCAGGGAAAAGTGTCTCATTGACAGGGAGAGAAAAACAAACAAACAAACAAAAAGTCTTTGTTCATGTTCCCTTTGCTGCATTGGTTGTAGTACAGATATACTGTACTATATAGCTCAAATTTGACTATGAGTGAATAGATGCCATGTGCATCCTTCGAATCTGGGTTAGCTCACTCAGGATGAGCTTCTCTAGTTCCACACGTTGGGCTGCAGATTGCATAATTTCATTGTTTCTGATAGCTGAATAGTATTCCATTGTGTAGATGTACCACAGTTTTTTAATCCATTCTTCGGTTGAGGGACATCTGGGTTGTTTCCAGTTTCTAGCTATTACAAATAAGGCTGCTATGAACATAGATGAGGAAACTTCCTTATGATTCTGTGAGGAGTCATTTGGATGTATACACAGAGGTGGTATGTCTGGGTCCCGAGGCACAGCTATTCCAAGTTTTCTAAGTTATCGCCATACTGACCTCCATAGTGGTTGCACAAGCCTACACTCCCACCAGGAATAGAGGAGGGTTCCCCTTTCCCCACATCTTCGCCAGCATGTGCTGTCATATGAGCTTTTGATCTTAGCCATTCTGACAGGTGTGAGATGGAATCTTAGAGTCCTCTTGAGTTTATCTAATGATTAAGGATGCTGAGCATTTCTTCAAGTGTCTCTCAGTTTAGGAATTCCTCCTTTGTGAATTCTCTGTTTAGCTCTTTTCCCCATTTTTTAATTGGATTATTTGGTTTCTTGGCATTTAATTTCTTGAGTTCTTTGTAAATTTTGGATATTAGCCCTCTGTCAGATGTGTGGTTGGTGAAGATTTTTTCCCAATCTGTAGGCTTCTGTTTTGTTCAAATGACAGTGTCTTTGCCTTACAGAATCTTTTCAGTTTCATGAGGTCCCATTTATTGATTGTTGGTCTTAGGTCCTGAGCTGTTGGTGTTCTGTTCAGGAAGTTGTCACTTGTGCCAATGAGTTTGAGTGTTTTTCCTACTTTCTCTTCTAGTAGATTTAGTGTGACCAGACTTATGATAATGTCTCTGATCCACTTGGACTTAAGTTTTGTACAAGGTAATAAGTATAGGCCTAATTTCATTCTTTTACAAGTGGACATCCAGTTGGACCAGCACCATTTGTTGAAGATGCTTTTCTTTTTCCATTGTGTGATTTGGCTTCTTTGTCAAAAATTAGGTGACCATGGGTGTATGGGTTCATTTCTGCATCTTCAGTTCAATTCCGTTGATCCACTGGTCTGTTTCTATACCATTACCATGCTGTTTTTATTACTATTGCTCTGTATTACTCTTGAAATCTGGGATGGTGTTACCTCCAGAGGTTTTTTTTTTTTTGTATAGGATTGATTTAGCTATTCTGGGTTTTTTGTTGTTCCATATGAAATTGAGAATAGCTTTTTCCAGGTATATAAAGAATTGTGTCAGTATTTGATAGGAATTACATTGAATCTGAATATTGCTTTTGGAGAATGGCCATTTTTATTATGTTGATCCTACCTATCCATGAGCATGGGAGATCATTCCATCTTCTGATGGTCTCTTCAATTTCTTTCTTCAAGGGCTTGAAGTTCTTGTTGTACAGGTCCTTTACTTGCTTGGTGTAAGTGACGCCCAGGTATTTTATATGGTTTGCAGCTATTGTGAAGGGAGTTGTTTCCCTGATTTTTATCTCAGCCAATTTATTTGTTGTATAAAGAAGGGCTTCTGATTTTTTTTTGAATTAATTTTGTATCCAGCCACCTTGCTGAAGGTGTTTATCAGCTATAAGAGATCTTAGGTGGGATTTTTGGGGTTGCTTGTGTATACTATCATATCGTCTGCAAATAGGGATAATTTGACTTCTTCATTTCAAATTTTGTATCCCCTTTATCTCCTTTAGTTGTCTTATTGCTCTAGCAAGAACTTCAAGTACTATGTTGAAGAGATAAGGCAAAAGTGGACATCCTTGTCTTGTCCCTTTGTTTAGAGGTGATGCTTCAAGTTTCTCTCCATTTAATTTGATGTTGGCTACTGACTTGCTGTATATCACCTTTATTATTTCTAGATATGGACCATGTATGCCCATTCTCTCCAGGACTTTTAGCATGAAGGGGTGTTGGATTTTGTCAAATGATTTTTCCTCATTTAGCGAGATAATCATGTGGCTCTTTCTTTCATCTTGTTTATATGGTGAATTACGTTCATAGACTTTCATATGTTGAACCATCCCTGCATTCCTGAGATGAAGCCTACTTGATCATGGTGTATGATCCTTTGATGTGTTCTTGGATTTGGTTTGCTAGTATTTTATTAAGTATTTTTGTATCTATGTTCATGAGGGAGATTGGTCTGAAGTTCTCTTTCTTTGTTGGGTCTTTGTGTGGTTTAGGAATCAGGGTGACTGTGGCTTCACAGAATGAGTTCAGCAGTGTTCATTCTGATTCTATTTTGTGAAAGAGTTTGAAGAGTATTCGTATTAGCTCTTCTTTGAGGTCTGATAAAATTCTGTGCTGAAACCATCTGGGCCTGGGCTTTTTTTTTTTTTGGTTGGGAGATTTTTAATGACTCTTTCTATTTCCCTCGTGGTTAATGGGCCATTTAATCTATTAATCTGATCTTCATTAAGCTTCAGTAGGTGGAATCTATCAAGAAAATTGTCCATTTCACTTAAGTTTTCATATTTGGTGAAGTATAGATTTTTAATGTAGGACCTAAATATTCTCTGAATTTCCTCAATGTCTGTTGTTATTTCTCCCTTTTCATTTCTGATTTTGTTGATTTGGGGTTTTCCCCTGTGTCTTTTAGTTAATTTGGTTAAGGGTTTGTCTATTTTGTTGATTTTCTCAAAGAACCAACTCTTGGTTTCATTGATTCTTTGTATTGTTCTTTTTGTTTCTAAGTTGTTGATTACAGCCCTAAGTTTGGTGATTTTCTGCCTTCTGCTCCTCTTCAGAGTGATTGCTTTTTTTTTTTCAATTCATTCATTTTAGCTGTTAATTCGCTACTGTGAGCTGTCACAATTTTCTTTTTGAAGGCACTTAGTGCTATGAACTTTCCTGTAGCACAGCTTTCATTGTGTCCCATAGGTTTTGGTATATTGTGTCTTCATTTTCATTGGATTTTAAGAAGTCTTTGATTTCTTTCTTTATTTCTTCCCTGACCTAGTAGTCATCCAGTAAAGAGTTGTTCAATTTCCATGTGAGTGTAGGCTTTCTGTTAATTCTGTTGCTGTTGAAGTCCAGCTTTATTCCATGGTGGTCTGATAAGATACATGTGGTGATTTCAATTTTCTTGTGTCTGTTGAGGCTATCTTTGTGTCCAACTATATGGTCATTTTGAAGAAGATTCAGTGCAGTGCTGAGAAAAGGTGTATACTTTTGTGTTTGGGTGAAATGTTCTGTAGATATCTGTTAGGTCCATTTGGTTCAAGAGCTCTGTTAGACTCATTATTTCTCTGTTTTGTTTCTGTCTTGATGATCTGTCCATTGTTGTGAGTGGGGTGTTGAAGTCTCCCACTACTAAAGTGTAGGGATTGATGTGCGATTTAAGTTTTAGAAGAGTTTCTTTTACATATGTAGGTGCCTTTATATTTGGATCATAGATGTTCAATATTGAAATGTCCTCTTGATGAATATTTCCTTTAATGAGTATGCAATACCCTTCTTTGACATTTTCCATTAACTCCACTTGGAAGTCTATTTTGTTTAATATTAGGATGGCTGCTCCAGCTTTCTTCCTGGGTCCAATTCCTTGGAAAACCTTTTTCTGGTCCTTTACTCTGAGATAGTGTCTATCTTTTTAGTGATATCTTTTTCTTGTATGCACCAAAATGATGTATCTTGTTCATGGATCCAATCTGTAAGCCTGTGTCTTTTTATTGGGGAGTTGAGTCCATTGATTTTGAATGATATTAGTCACCAGAGGTTGTTATTTCCCATTATTTTGGTGTAGGTGGTGATCCTGTGTTTCTTTTGGTTTAGTTTCTGTGGAGTTTTCTGTTTCCTCTGTTTTCTTGGGTGTAGTTATCTTCTTTGGTTTGGAATTTTCCTTCTGGGATCTCCTGGATTTGTGGGTAGATATTGTTTAAATTTGATTTTGTCATGGAATATCTTGTTTTCTCCATCTATGTTGATAGAGAATTTTGCTGGGTATAGTCGTCTGGCTGGGCACCTATGTTCTCTCAGGGCTTGTAGGACATCTGTCCAGGACCTTCTAGCTTTTAGAGTTTCTGAGGAGAAATTAGGTGTAATTCTGATCGGTCTGCCATTATATATTACTTGACCTTTTTCTCTTACTGCTTTTAATATGTTTTCTTTGTTCTTTATATTTGGAGTTTCAATTATTATGTGGTGAGAGGAGTTTCTTTTCTGATTTAATCAGTTTGGTGTTCTGTAAGCCTCTTAGAATTTTATTGGCATCTCTTTCTTTAGGTTTGGGAAGTTTTCTTCTATGATTTTGCTGAAGATATTTCCTGGACCTTGGAGTCAGGAGTCTTCTCTTTCCTCTGTGACTATAATTCTCAGGTTCCGTCTTTTCATTGAGTCCTTGATTTCTTGGATGTTATGGGTTAGAACTTTTTTAGCTTTCTCATTTACTTTGGATGTCACACTGATTTCTTCCACCGAATCTTCCATTCCTGAGATACTGTCTTCCATCTCTTTTATCCTATTTTTGATACTTATGTCTGTATTTCCTGTTCTCTTCCCTTGATTCTCCACTTCCACTCTTATCTCTATGTTTTCTTTATTGTTTCCATTTCCAGTTTCATGTCTTGAAAGATTTTATTTGTTTTCTATATTTCCTCCTCCAATTTGCTTGTCTTTGCCTGGAAATCTTTCATATCTTTTAAACCTTTCATTGCCTTGCCTCTTTCCTGTTCAAGTTGAGCCACTTTGGCTTGGAGCTCTCTAATGGTATTATCCATTGCTTTCACTTGTAAAATTGTGGACTCTTTGAATTCCTTCATAGATTTAAATTCTTCTTGAAAGGACTCTATTGCTTTCCAGAATGTAGATTTTTATCATATTTTCATCTGTTTCAGCTGTGGTGAAGTGGTCAGAGGTTGTAGTACTAGTATAGTTGCATTTTGTTGGAGTCATATCTCCCTGAATTTTGTTAGTTCTATTTTTTCACTGTTCTTTTTTTTTTGGTTGTTTTTAGCTGTTTGTTCCTGGTGCCTTCTGGGTTTGGTGCCAAAGGGGGTGCTTTTCTATAGCAGCTGTATTGCTTGGTGATCTGTCGCTTTCCATTGGCTGGCTGTGGCCTTGTGTGGGGGTTCTCAGTGTGTCTCCCAGAGCTCACCCCTTCCTGTTTTGTCCCAAATGGGGACTCAGGTGAAGGGTTGTGATAGGATGTGTTCCTGTAGTTTCCTGGGATCCAACTGGTCTTCATATAGATGACAGTGCAGGTTGGTAGGCCGCAGACTGTTAAGTGGGGTTGTAGCTCCCCTGCAGCTTATGTGTAAGGACCATGTTTGTGGTCCTTCCCAGCTGCTCTTGGGGGATTCTCAAGGTCAATGTGCACCAGCCAGAAGCACTGTGAGCTGGTGCAGCCTACTCCCAGGCAGTGAGGAATGGCCTGGGATTGTTTCACTGCTCACAATTCAGAGCTCTCTATGTTGCACACTGAGTATTCAGCCTGTAGCAGCTCTGCGGGTATGGTCCTGTGTGTCCAGGCACAGATGCTATGGACTCTGGTGGTCCCAAGTTTGGGAATTGAGATCACCTGCTGTAGTCCTAAAAGGACCCGACTCTATGGGCCTTAAGGTGAGTCACTCAGCAGTGTCCCCCAGGCCAAACCTCCCTGTTCCAGAGGTGGAACTATATATGCTCAAGCTCTGGTTTCCTGCCAGAAGACCCAGCACTAGCCAAAGAGTCTGATATTAACCCCACAATTTTCCCAGGGCTTGGACCCTGTGGAGGACAAATCTGCCTTCCTATCTGGCCACCCGCCTTTCTGCTACTCTCACAGATCCACCTATGTCTGTATGAAGCTGACTTCGGATACTGGCAATTAGTGCCATTGTCCTCCAAGTTCCAGTACACTGCAGTGGTGCTGCAGCATTACCTGCTGCCAGAAGTGTATCCTGCTGCTCTGTCCAGCAGCAGCGTTCTTCCCAGTAACCACAAATCCAATAGAGGGGCCTGTATGTATGTCCAACACCCCTCTGTTGAAGCACAAATATGCCTGTGCTTTCCAAAATGCAGCTGTGGACCCACAGGCCTATGCGCTCTCTAGCCAATGTGGCTCTGCTAAGAGTGTATCCTGCTCCCATGGTTCCACAACCCTTCGCTAAATACCCAGAATGGCTTCGTGGAATCTGGGGGCCCAGGAGGCTGGTGAGTAACCCTGTCTGGGGTTTGGATCTGCCCGCTGGGTATTTGAGTGGCTCTTACCCTGTCCCTCTCCTGGTGATGATTCCTGATTCAAGATTCAGCTGCTTCTGTTGGTCTGTTTTGCTGGGTGTCTGAGAGAGGGGAAGAGAGTCCTGCCCAGGGACTTTTAATGGTCCCTGGGTTGTTGGGTGAAACCCAGCGGGTTTGAATCACTCAGATTGCTGCTCAGTGTCTTATAACTCTGTGGCTTTATGGCTGTTTTTTCCCGCATTCAAAATGTGTCCGCATGGGCCACTGCCACCTTAGATCCCTGTTTTCCTAATTCTATAGGTGTTCATTTAGATGACAATTTCACTTCTCATTCATTGAGGTTTTCTGATCTTATCTCCTAATGACGCCTCTACTTATGCTTATCTTTTTGATATGAAAAATTTATTTATGTTCCAAGTCCAGAAAATGGCTGTTTTCCCTTCATTTGTTTGTTTCCATATGTGATCTAAGCTGAGATTCTATAATAGATATTTCTAAGAATGTGGTAAGACCAACAAGATGGAATTTCAAGCAATTGTTTTTGCCGTTTACACTTAGTTTATAGTCATGTGTTTAGTAGCCCTTAGAATCAGAAACAAAAATGATGTATGGGCTTGTAGCATCCTCTTTGAAGATATGATATAGAAAAGAACATAACATGTTTTCCCCTTCTGTTCATAAGTGATAGTAGAAGAGTCTGCAAAACAATGTCTCTATTAACTGTTACAGTCGGAGTCTTAGTCTAAAATGAATATAGACATCAACTCTCCCCTGGTCTCTTTTCCCTGGGACTTACACATTTAAGTTGCAGTTATGACATGTACTTCTTCCATTTATTGTCTAATATCTACACAGGACAATACTTATATGTCTTCCTCCTACCTATTTTCTCTATGATATAGAATCTATGTCATGAGTCTTATCTATTTCCCTAATATACATATTCTTTCTAAAAATCTGAAAGATAATATTGAAAGTAAATGATATGTTTAAGATAAATAGTTTTGGAGAAATTGTAATGGCATATGCTTATAATGTTAGCATGTGGAGGCTGAGGCAGGAGAATTAGCAGTTTGAAGCCAGCTTGGGTTTCAGATGGAGACCTTGTCTCATAAAACAACAACAACAACAACAATAATAAAAAATATTAGAGTTGTAAGTCAAATGATCAGAATTAGGGAAATGGTCAGGGCATAACAAATGAACAAATGACTGTATATGCATGCATTTACTAAACTAATCGTGATATTAAAGGTTTTTGGATTTTTCTAAAGGGTGGCTGACAAAGGATCTGGTCTACAAAGTCATTTATGATTTAACTGGCCTCATTTTTTCTTATAAAAGTTCATGTTTGGTATATATACTACATTAGACAGGCTTTGAAATGATATAGCAGCAGACAGCACATATAATTGATTAGAAAATAATGCTCATGACCAAAAATGTAATTTTCTACCTTATTAAGAATACATCAGCTTCCTTCAAGACTTTACTATTAGCATACCCTCACACTGCTCAAGCAGACTTGCTTCCAGCCATCCTACACCCTAGTTACTTTCTTAGTTTATAAAGGTGCTCCTTGAAATATGAAAATCTAATCTAATCATCAAAATCGCTACAGACAATGAATAAAAAATACCACATCTACTTAGTAAATTTCTTTTTTTTCTTTTTTCAGAAGCCGAGGCAGGCTTGTTATTGAACCATGTAAAACTCACTGAACATGCAAATTCCCATGGATTTCATATTCTTTTCTAGAAACAAACCAAAAATACAATGTGTACATATAATATTATTTTTCAAAATAACTGCTATAGAGGGGATCCAAGATGGTGGCAGCGGCCCGCATGGATGCATTTTGAACACGGGGAAAACGGCTATAACACCACAGAATTATAAGACCCTGAGCAATAATCTGAGTAGCACGAACCCGCTGGGTTTCACCCAGAGACCCAGGGATCACTAAAAGTCCCTTGGAAGGACCCTCCTCCCCTCTCTCAGACACTCAGAAAAACAGACCAGCAGAAACCACAGAAGCCACTGAATACGGGAATCATCACCAGGAGAGGGACAGGGTAAGACCCACTCAAATATCCGGTGAGCAGCTCTGAACCTGGTGAGACAGGGTTACTCACCAGTCTCCTGGGCTCCCAGATTCCACACAGGCATTCCAACTATTTAGCAGAAAATTAACAGAGACCTGGGAACCATTGTGACCGCTGGCCAGAGCACGATCTGAGTGGTGGGGCAGCACCAGCTCCACAGCACAGTGGCATTTTGGCAAACACAAGCATATTTGGGCTTCCCCAGAGGGGTGTTGGACATACATACAGGCCCCTCTATTGGATCTGCAGTCACTGGGAAGAGCACTGCAGCTAGACAGAGTAGCGGGATTCACTTCCGGCAGTGGGTTACACTGCAACTCCACTGCACTGTACTGGAACTTGGAAGACAATGGCTCCAGTTGCCAGTATCCAAAGTAGGCTCCAGACAGACGTAGGAGGAACAGTGAAATCAAGTAGAAAGGTGGGTGGCCAGGTTGGAAGGCAACTTTGATCTCCAAAGGGTCCAAACCCTGGGCAGGTTGTGCAGTTAATATCAGACACCTTTGCTAGTTCTGGCCCTTCTGGCTGGAAACCAGATCTTCAGCATATATAGTTCCACCCCTGGAGCAGTGAGGTTTTGGCCTGGGGGCGCTGCTGAGTGACTCAGCCTAAGGGCTTAGTGCTTAGGGCTGAGAGCACAGAAGAGCCCTGGGGAACATCTAGACAGGTACAAGCCCATCTGGGCCAGCAAGGCAGGATTGGAACCACCAGATATGAACACTGAGCACTTCCCAACAGGAAACTATACTCCCTCCCTGTTGGATCCTTTCAGGACTCCAGCTGGTGGACTCAACCCACAAACTTAGGACCTCCAGAGTCCACAGCATCTATGTCTGGACACCCAGGACCATACCAGCAGAGCCTCTACATGTTGAATACACAGTCGGCAACACAGAGAGCTCTGATTCATGAGCAGTGAAACAATCCCAGGCCATTCCTCATTGCCTGGGAATGGGCTGTATAAACTCACAGTGCTTTTAGCTATTAGATCCACATTGATTCTGAGAACTCCCTGAGAGCAGCTTGGGAGGACCACAAACAAAGTCCAACAAGTAAGCTGCAGGGGAGTTACAGCCCCAGCCAACAGTGTGTGGCCTGCCAACCTGCACCATCATCTATACGAAGACTAGTTGGATCCCAGGAACCTAGAGGAACACATCCCACCACAACCCCTCACCTGAGTCCCCAATTGGGACAAAACAGGAAGGGGTGAGCTCTGGGAGACACACGGAGAACAAATGTCCACACAGCCCCATCCGGCCTGTGGAAATCTACAGATCACCAAGCTATATGACTTCTACACCAAAGCGCCCCTCTTCGGACAAAGCCCAGAAGGGACCAGGAATAAACAGCTAAGAACAACCAAATGGCTAAAGGTCAGTGAAAGAACAGATCTGAAAAAGTCAGCGAAATATGACTCCAACAAAATGCAGCTATGCTGGTACAGCAAGCTTTGACCACCCCACCACAGATGAAACACATGAAAACGATGACAAATCTCTATTCTGGAAAGTGATAGAGTCCTTTCAAAAAGAATTTATATCTTTGAAAGAATTCAAAGTTTCCACAATTTTATAAGTGAAAGCAACAGAGAATACCATTAGAGATCTCCAAGCCAAAGTGTCAATTGAACAGGAAAGAGACAAGGCAACAAGCAAACTGGAGCAGGAAACACTGAAAATGAATAAAATGGTTCAAGACTTGAAACTGGAAGTGGAAGCAATAAAGAAAAAACAGTCACAGATAAGGGTGGAAGTGGAGAATCAAGGGAAGAGAACAGGAAATACAGACATGAATATCAAAAATAGTATACAAGAGATGGAAGAGAGGATCTCAGGCATGGAAGATTCGATGGAAGAAATCAGTACCACAACCAAAGAAAATGAGAAAGCTTAAAAAGTTCTAACCCATAACATCCAAGAAATCAAGGACTCAATGAAAAGACAGAACCTAAGAATTATAGGCATAGAGGAAAGAGAAGACACCTGACTCCAAGGTCCAGAAAACATCTTCAACAAAATCATAGAAGAAAACTTCCCAAACCTAAAGAAAGAGATGCCAATAAAATTCCAAGAGGCTTACAGCACACCAAACAGATTAGATCAGAAAAGAAACTCCTCTCACCACATAATAATTGAAACTCCAAATGTACAGAACAAAGAAAGAATATTAAAAGCTGTAAGAGAAAAAGGTCAAATAACATATAATGGCAGACCCATCAGAATTACACCTGACTTCTCCTCAGAAATTTTAAAAGCTAGAAGAGCCTGGGAAGATGTCCTACAAGCCCTGAGAGAACATAGGTACCCAGCCAGACTACTATACCCAGCAAAACTGTCTATCAACATAGACAACAGAGAAAACAAGATATTCCAAAACAGAATCAAATTTAAACACTATCTACCCACAAATCCAGCCCTACAGAAGATCCTAGAAGGAAGATTCCAACACAGTGAAGATAATTACACCCAAGAAAATGGAGGAAAAAAAACCCAACTCCACCACAGTTAAACCAAAAGAAATGCAGAACCACCACCTACACCAAAATAATAGGAAATAATAAGTTTTGGTCATTAATATCCATCAACATGAATGGACTCAACTCCTCAATAAAAAGACACAGACTTATAGATTGTATCCGTAAATAAGACACATCATTTTCCTGCATACAAGAAATGCATCTCACTAACAAATATATATGCTACCTCAGAGTAAAAGGTTGGGATAAGGTTTTCCAAACAAATGGACCAAGAATCAAGCTGGAGTAGCCATCTTAATATCAAACAAAATAGACTTCCAACTGAAGTTAATCAAAAAATATAGAGAAGGGCATTGCATACTCATTTAGGAAATATTCTTCAAGAGGACATCTCAACATTGAATATCTATGCCCCAAATACAAAGGCACCTATATTTGTAAAAGAAACTCTTCCAAAGCTTAAATCACACATTGATACCCACATATTAGTAGTGGGAGACTTCACCACCCCACTCACAACAATGGAGAAGTCACCCAGACAGAAACCAAACAGAGAAATAATGAGTCTAACAGAGCTCATGAACTAAATGGGCCTAACAGATATCTACAGAATGTTTCACCCAAACACAAAAGAATACAACTTCTTCTTAGCACCACATGGAACCTTCTCCAAAATCGACCATATAGTTGGACACACAGCAAGCCTCAACAGATACAAGAAAATTGAAAAATCCCATTGTATCTTATCATATCACCATGGAATAAAGCTGGACTTCAACAACAACAAAAACAACAGAAAGCCTACATACATATGGAAAGTGAACAACTCTTTACTAGATGACTACTGGGTCAGGGAAGAAATAAAGAAGGAATTCAAAGACTTCTTAAAATCCAACAAAAATTAAGGCACAATATACCCAAACTTATGGGACACAATGAAATCTGTGTTACAAGGAAAGTTTACAGCACTAAATGCCTTCAAAAAGAAAATTGTGGCAGCTCATAGTAGTGAATTAACAGCTAAACTGGATGAATTGGAAAAAAAAAAAAGCCAACACTCCCAAGAGGAGCAGAAGGCAGGAAATCATCAAACTTTGGGCTGGAATGAAAAACTTAGAAACAAAAAGAACAATACAAAGAATCAATGAAACCAAGAGTTGGTTCTTTGAGAAAAATCAACAAAATAAACAAACACTTAGCCAAATTAACTAAAAGACAGAGGGAAAAAATCCAAATCAACAAAACCAGAAATAAAAAGGGAGAAATAACAACAGATATTGAGCAAATCCAGAGAATCATTAGGTCCTACTTTAAAAATCTATATGCACCAAATTTGAAAACTTAAGCAAAATGGACAATTTTCTAGATAGACTCCACCTACTGAAGCTAAATCAAGATCACGAAAACAGATTAAACAGCCAATCATTCCTAAGGAAATAGAAACAGTCATTAAAATTCTCCCAACCACAAAGCCCAGGCCCAGACGGTTTCAGCACAGAATTCTATCAGACATTCAAAGAAGAGCTAATACCAACACTCTTCAAATTCTTTCACAATATAGAATCAGAAAGAACACTGCCAAACTCATTCTATGAGGCCAAAGTCACCCTGATTCCTAAACCACACAAAGACCCAACAAAGAAGGAAAACCTCAAACCAATCTCCCTCATGAACATAGATACAAAAATATTTAATTAAAATACTGGCAAACCGAATCCAAGAACACCTCAAAAGTATTACACTATGATCAAGTAGGCTTCATTCCAGGAATGCAGGGATGGTTCAACATATGAAAATCCATCAATGTAATTCACCATATAAACAAGTTGAAAGAAAAAAAAAACACATTTGACAAAATCCAACACCCCTTCATACTAAAATTCCTGGAGAGAACAGGCATTCATGGACCATACCTAGAAATAATAAAGGTGATATACAGCAAGCCAGTAGCCAACATCAAATTAAATGGAGAGAAACTTGAAGCATTTTCTCTAAACTCAGGGATAAGAAAAGTATGTCCTCTTTCACCATATCTCTTCAATATAGTACTTGAAGTTCTTGCTAGAGCAATAAGACAACTAAAGGAGATCAAGGGGATAAACATTGGAAACGAAGAAGTCAAAGTATCTCTATTTGCAGATGATGTGAAAGTATACATAAGCGACCCCAAAAATACCACCAGAGAACTCTTACAGCTGATAAACGTCTTCAGCAAGGTGGCTGGATACAAAATTAAATTTTTAAAAAATCAGAAGCCCTTCTTTATACAACAAATAAACGGGCTGAGAAAGAAATCAGGGAAACAACACCCTTCACAATAGCCACAAACAACATAAAATACTTGGGGGTAACTCTAACCAAGCAAGCAAAAGACCTGTACAACAAGAACTTCAAGTATATGAAAAAAGAAGTTGAAGAGGACATCAGAAGATAGAAAGATCTCCTATGCTCATGGATAGGTAGGATCAACTTAATATAAATGGCTATCCCGCCAAAAGCAATATACAGATTCAATGCAATCCCTATCAAAATACCAAAACAATTATTGATAGACCTGGAAAAAGAAATGCTCAATTTCATATGGAATAACAAAAAAACCAGAATAGCTAAATCAATCCTGGACATTAAAAAAAATCTGGATGTATCACCATCCTAGATTTCAAGCTGTATTACAGAGCAATAGTAATAGAAACAGCATGGTACTGGTAGAGAAACAGACCAGTGGATCAATGGAATCGAATTGAAGACCCAGAAATGAACCCACACACTTATGGTCACTTAATTTTTGACAAAGTAGCCAAAACCGCACAATGGAAAAAGGACAGCATCTTCAACAAATGGTGCTGGTTCAACAGGATGGCCACATGTAAAAGAATGAAAATCGACCCATACTTATCACATAACAAAACTTAAGTCCAAGTGGCTCAAAGACCTTAACATAAGGCTGGACACACTAAATCTACTACAAGAGAAAGTGGGAAAAACCCTCGAACTCATCTTCACAGGTTACAGCTTCCTGAACAGAACACCAACAGCTCAGCACCTAAGACCAACAATCAATAAATGGGACTTCATGAAACTGAAAAGCTTCTGTAAGCCAAAATACACTCTCATTCAAACAAAACGGCAGCCTGCAGACTGGGAAAGAAATCTTCACCAACCCCACATCTGACAGAGGGCTAATATCCAAAATTTACAAATAATTCAAGAAATTTAATGCCAAGAAACTAAATAATCCAATCAAAAAATGGGGAACAGAGCTAAACAGAGAGTTCACAAAGGGAATTCCTAATGGCTGAGAAAGACACTTGAAGGAATGCTCAGCATCCTTAATCATCAGAGAAATGACTCTGAGATTCCATTTTGATCTTGAATGGTTAAGATCAAAAGTTCATATGACAGCACATGCTGGCGAGGGTGTGGAGAAAGGGGAACCCTCCTCCATTGCTGGTGTGAGTGCAGGTTTGTGCAACCACTATGGAGGTCAGTCTGGCGATATCTTAGAAAACTTGGAATAACTCTGCCTCGGGACCTAGCCATACCACTTCTGGGTATACATCGAAATGTTTCCTCACCGAATCACAAGGAAGTTTCCTCATATATGTTCATAGTAGCCTTATTTGTAATAGGTAGAAACTGGGAACAACCCAGATATCCCTCAACCGAGGAATGGATTAAAAAACTGTGATACATCTATACAATGGAATACTACTCAGCTATCAGAAACAATGAAATCATGCAATTTACAGGCAAATCGATGGAACTAGAGAAGCCCATCCTGATTGAACTACCCCAGACCCAGAAGGATGCACATGACATCTATTCACTCATACTCGGATTTTAGCCATATAGTACAGGATAACTATATGGATAACTATATAGGATAACTATACTACAACGAATGCACTAAAGGGAACATGAACATAGACTTTTTATCCTGTCAGTAAGACACTTTGCCCTAGTGGTGCTGCCCTATATGCCCCCAGTGTATGAGGAGGCTCTTGGCCCTCATATCACTGCTGAACTGGGGTAGGGGACTGTTATGTAGGGACACTCCACTCCAGAGGAGTGGGATGGAAGGGATAGGAGGTAGAGGGTGGGAGGGCGGGACTGGGAGTGGTGGAAAGAAGACACTATGATGGAGGTGTAACCTGAGGTAATAAATAAAAAGAAATAACTACTATATACAACATTTGTACCCATTATATCTTATAGGACACTGTATATGAGCCCATTCAAAGCCAGATGTGTACATTAATCTCATTGTCTTAAATTTTATATATGTTCTCTTTATTAAAATCAACCGTTTCTACAAATCAGTTACTTTTCCTACCTTAAGCCCCAGTACAAATAAACCTTTACTTTGGTAGATGTGTATCATCTAACCAAAGGGATAAATGCAAGTGTTATTGAGTTGATTTAAATTCAGTCCCAAAATTTATCATTTTGGATAGTAAACTTAAGAAGCTATAAATAGGGGGGATCCTAGATGGCGGCGGCCGGCACGGATGTATTTTGATTTTGGGGTCAACAATCACAAGGCGGCAAGTGTTCCAGGATGCTGTACAAAGGGCACGACCCCTTCTAAATCTCACCCAGCTACACAGGGACCACGGAAGATGCCTGGGCAGGACACCCCTTCCAAATCACGGACACGCTAGGAAGCCTCTGGACCCGGGAATCGGGATAACCCATCCCCCCAAAAGGAGAGACCCTGGTAAGTTCCAACCTAATATCCAGCCGGCAGATTCAGAAACCATGCAGAGATAATCCCCACCCTGCTGGGCACTCCCAGGTCTCACACAGACGATCCAATTATCTAGCGAAAGGTTGCAACCCTTGGAAGTGAGTGGGAGATCTGCTGCAAAGTGCCTTCAGAATACAGACCATAGTCTGTGACGTCACTGGCCAGTTTCCAAGCTGCGGGAGCAGCAAGGCTACTGCAGCTGAACTGCATGCAGACTTACCTGCTACAGGAAACAACCCCATGAAAACTGCGAGATATTTGAAACTGTCGTATATCAGTCTTATGTACTAGTACAGGCCCTTCCGGCGGGGAATCAGAGCTTACTTGTAAACAGCTACGCCACCTGAATTAATTAGGTCCCCACCTGGGAGGCGGGACTGAATGACTCACCTTATATGGGTGGAGTAAGGCAACTCGAATCCTACACCACAGTGCCCCATTTGACCCAAGTCCAGAAGACAGCAAAAAATTCCACATGGCCAGAGGCCCCAGACAAAAAAAAAAAAAAACACAGCGAAATGTCTCCAACAAAAGAAAGCAATACTATTCTACCCAGCCCAAACCACCTCACCACAACTGAAACACATGAAAACGATGACAATTCTACAGTATGGAACATGATAAAGTCCCTTCAAGAAGAACTTAAAACTATGAAGGAATTCAAAGAAGCCACAATCTTACAAGTCAAAAAAACAAATAACATCATTAAAGAGCTCCAAGCCAAGGTGACCCAGCTCGAACAAGAAAAGGATAAAGCAATGAAAGATCTCCAGACAAAAACAAGCAAACTGGAGAAGGAAATGTACAAAACGAACACTACAATTCAAGACATGAAAATAGAAATGGAAACAATAAAGAAAACACAGTCAGAGTTAAAAGAGGAAATGGAGAATCAAGAGAAGAGAACAGGAAGTACGATGTGAGTATGAAAAATAGGATGCAAGAGATGGAAGACAGGATCTCAGGAATGGAAGATTCGATGGAAGAAATCAGTACAACATCCAAAGAAAATGAGAAAGCTAAAAAATCTCTCACCCACAACATCCAAGAAATCAAGGACTCAATGAAAAGACGGAACCTAAGAATTATAGGCATAGAGAAAAGAGAAGACCCCCGACTCCATGGTCCAGGAAATATCTTCAACAAAATCATAGAAGAAAACTTCCCAAACCTAAAGAAAGAGATGCCAGTAAAAATCCAAGAGGCTTACAGAACACCAAACAGATTAGATCAGAAAAGAAACACCTCTCGCCACATAATAATAGAAATTCCAAATGTAGAGAACAAAGAAAGGATATTAAAAGCTGTAAGAGAAAAAGGCCAAGTCACATACAATGGCAGACCCATCAGAATCACACCTGACTTCTCCTCAGAAACTTTAAAAGCTAGAAGGGCCTGGATGGATGTCCTACAAGCCTGAGAGAACATAGATGCCCAGCCAGACTATTATACCCAGCAAAACTCTCTATCAAAATAGAAGGAGAATACAAGATATTCCATGACAAAATCAAATTCAAACAATATCTACTCACAAACCCAGCCCTACAGAAGATCCTAGAAGGAAAATTCCAACACAGAGAAGATAACTACACCCAAGAAAACAGAGGAAATAAAAACCTCCACAGCAACTAAACAAACAAGACAGCCAGCTATACCAAAATAATGGGAAATAACAACCCATGGTCACTAATATCCATCAACATCAATGGACTCAACTCACCAATAAAAAGACACAGACTTACAGACTGGATCCGTAAACAATACCCATCTTTTTGTTGTATACAAGAAACACACCTCACTATTGAAGACAAACACTACCTCAGAGTAAAGGGCTGTGAAAAGGTTTTCCAAGCAAATGGACCCAGGAAACAAGCTGGTGTAGCCACCCTAATATCAAACAAAATAGACTTCCAATTGAAGTTAATAAAAAAGGCAGAGAAGGGCATTTCATACTCATTAAAGGAAATATTCACCAAGAGGTCATTTCAATACTGAACATCTACGCCCCAAATACAAAGGCACCTACATTTATAAAAGAAACACTTCTAAAACTTAAATCGCACATTGATCCAAACACTTTAATAGTGGGAGACTTCAACACCCCATTCACAACTATGGACAGATCATCAAGACAGAAGCCAAACAGAGAAATAATGAGTCTAACAGAGATCATGAACCAAATGGACCTAACAGATATCTACAGAACGTTTCACCCAAACACAAAAGAATACACCTTCTTCTCAGCACCTCACGGAACCTTCTCCAAAATCAACCATATAGTTGGACACAAAGATAGCCTCAACAGATACAAGAAAATTGAAATAACCCCTTGTATCTTATCAGACCACCATGAAATAAAGCTGGACTCCAATAGCAAAAGAATCAACAGAAAGTTTACACTCACATGGAAATTGAACAACTCTTTACTAGAGGACCAATGGGTCAGGGAAGGAATAAAGAAGGAAATCAAAGACTTCTTAAAATCCAACAAAAATGAAGACACAACATACCCAAACCTATGGGAAACAATGAAAGCTGTGCTACGAGGAAAGATCATAGCACAAGTGCCTTCAAAAATAACATTGTGACATCTCATATTAGCAAATTAACAGCTAAACTGGGTGAATTGGAAAAAAAAGAAGCAAACACTCCAAAGAGGAGCAGAAGGCAGGAGATCATCAAACTTAGGGCTGAAATCAACAACTTAGAAACAAAAAGAACTATACAAAGGATCAATGAAACCAAGAGTTGGTTCTTCAAGAAAATCAACAAAATAGACAGACCCTTATCCAAATTAACTAAAAGACAGAGGGAGAAAACACAAATCAACAAAATCAGAAATGAAAAGGGAGAAATAACAACAGACATTGAGGAAATCCAGAGAATATTTGGATCCTACTTTAAAAATCTATACTCCACCAAATTTGAAAACTTAAGTGAAATGGACAATTTTCTTGATAGATTCCACCTCCAGAAGCTAAATCAAGATCAGATAAACAGAATAAACAGCCCTATAATCCCTAAGGAAATAGAAACAGTCATTAAAAATCTCCCAACCAAAAAAAGCCCAGGGCCAGATGGCTTTAGCATGGAATTCTACCGGACCTTCAGAGAGGAGCTAACACCAATACTTTTCAATCACTTTCACAAAATACAATCTGAAAGAACATTGCCAAACTCTTTCTACGAGGCCACAATCACCCTGATTCGTAAACCACACAAAGACCCAACAAAGAAAGAGAACTTCAGACCAATCTCCCTCATGAACATAGATGCAAAAACACTTAATAAAATACTAGCAAACCGAATTCAAGAACACATCAAAAGTATCATACACCATGATCAAGTAGGCTTCATCCCAGGGATGCAGGGATGGTTCAACATATGAAAGTCTATCAACGTCATTCACCATATAAACAAGATGAAAGAAAAAAACCACATGATAATCTCGCTAGATGCAGAAAAAGCATTTGACAAAATCCAACACCCCTTCATGCTAAAAGTTCTGCAGAGAACGGGCATACAAGGGCCGTACCTAGAAATAATAAAGGCAATATACTGCAGGCCAGTGGCAAACATCAAAATAAATGGAGAGAAACTTGAAGCATTTCCTCTGAACTCAGGGACAAGACAAGAATGTCCACTTTCACCATATCTCTTCAATATAGTACTTGAAGTTCTTGCTAGAGCAATAAGAAAACTAAAGGACATCAAGGGGATAAACATCGGAAATGAAGAAGTCAAATTATCCCTATTTGCAGATGATATGATAGTATACATAAGCGACAACAAAAATTCCACCAAAGAACTCTTACAGCTGGTAAACACCTTCAGCAAAGTGGCTGGATACAAAATTAATTCAAAAAAAAATCAGAAGTCCTTTTTTTTACAACAAACAAATGGGCTGAGGAAGAAATAAGGGAAACAAACACCTTCACAATAGCCACAAACAACATAAAATACCTGGGGGGAACTCTAACCAAGCAAGTAAAGGACCTGTACAACAAGAACTTCAAGCCCTTGAAGAAAGAAATGGAAGAGGCCTTTAGAGATGGAAAGATCTCCCATGCTCATGGATAGGTAGGATCAACATAATAAAAATGGCCATCCTACCAAAAGCAATATATAGATTCAATGCAATTCCTATCAAAATACCAACACAAGTTTTTATAGACTTGGAAAGAGCTAGCCTCAATTTCATGTGGAACAACAAAAAGCCCAGAATAGCTAAATCAATCCTTTATAATAAAAAAAAAAACATCTGAAGGTATTACCATCCCAGATTTCAAGCTGTACTACAGAGCAATAGTTGTAAAAACAGCACGGTATTGGTATAGAAACAGAACAGTATTTCAATGGAATCGAATTGAAGATCCAGAAATATACCCACACACCTATGGCCACCTAACTTTTGACAAAGAAGCCAAAACGGCACAATGGAAGAAGGACAGCATCTTCAACAAATGGTGTTGGTCCAACTGGATGTCCATCTGTAAAAGAATGAAATTAGACCCATACTTATCACCTTGTACAAAACTTTAGTCCAAGTGGATCAAAGATCTTAACATAAGGCTGGTCACACAAAATCTACTGGAAGAAAAAGTGGGAGAAACCCTCAACTAATTGGCACAGGCGACAACTTCCTGAACAGAACACCAACAGCTCAGGACTTGAGATCAACAATCAATAAATGGGACCTCATGAAACTGAAAAGCTTCTGTAAGGCAAAGGACACTGTCATTCGAACAAAACGGCAGCCTACAGACTGGGAGAAAATCTTCACCAACCTCACTTCTGAGGGCTAATATCCAAAATCTACAAAGAACTCAAGAAATTAAATGCCAAGAAACCAAATAATCCAATAAAAAATGGAGGATGGAGCTAAATAGAGAATTCACAAAGGAGGAATCACTGAAGGCCAAGAGACACTTGAAGAAATGCTCAACATCCTTAATCATCAGAGAAATGAAACTCAAGACGACTCTGAGATTCCAACTCACACCTGTCAGAATGGCTAAGATCAAAAACACAAATGACAGCACATGCTGGCGAGGGTGTGGAGAAAGGGGTACCCTATTCCATTGCTGGTGGGAATGCAGGCTTGTGCAACCACTATGGAGGTCAGTCTGGCGATATCTTAAAAAACTTGGAATAGCTCTGCCTCAGAACCCAGCCTTACGACTTCTGGGTATACACCCAAATGCCTCTTCACAGAATCATAAGGAAGTTTCCTCATCTATGTTTATAGCAGCCTTATTTGTAATAGCTAGAAACTGGAAACAACCCAGATGTCCCTCAACCGAAGAATGGGTCAAAAAACTGTGGTACATCTTTATCAATGGAATATTATTCAGCTATCAGGAACAATGAAATTATGCAATTTGCAGCCAAATAGATGGAACTAGAAAAGCTCATCCTGAGTGAACTAACCCAGACTCAGAAGGACACATATGGCATCTATTCACTTATAGTAGGATTTTAGCTATATAGTAGAAGGTATCGATATTACAACTAACACACCAAAGGGAACTTGGACATAGACTTCTTATTTTTAATTTTTATTCTTTATTTATTTTTTATATATTAGTTATATTTTTTTCTATTTTTTTAGTCTTTTTTATCTATTGTATGCTTATTGATTTGTTTGTTTAGTAGTTCTCTCTCCCGGGCAACGAGACACTTTTCGCTGATGGTACTGCTTCGTAGATCCCCTATGAATGAAGAGGCTCTTGGCCCTCATTCGACCTCTCAACTGAGATGAGGGACTGTTATATAAGGACACCCCACCCCAGAAAAATGGGATGGAAGGGTTAGGAGGTAAAGAAAAAAAATGAAATGTGATGTTTCGGCCTTTTATTACTAATTGTCATAAACTGTTTAAGATAATTAAGAAATGCAAACTAATGGTTATGCAAGCCGGTCATTCTGTTAGGTACTATGACAGCCTATTATAGTTACTTTCAAGCTAATCAGAAATAAACCTGCTAAGAGACAAGCAACATCTGCTTACCCTAATATAAGAGATAGATAGGGCCTCTTCAAAAACTTCAAGAGATCTGCAGAATATGGCATTCAAAGATGTTTTCGTAACATTAGATTTTTTTATATCAAGACATATCAACTCCTGACAGCACCCCCTATCTCCTCCAAGTAGAAGATGAGCATCGAAGAATCTCCAGTGGGAGATGATTGAATTAGTCGCAAGCTTATCTCTTGGTAGGAAAAGCCCCTTTCTCCAACTGTAGACAGAATGCTGTCCAAAAGGACAAAACATGGAAGCAAGTAAGTCGACAGCCTAGCTCTGCCAAAACAGGGTAGGTAAGTCCTTCATACCCCTGCTCTACAATCAGTGTCTGTCAGAGAAACAGGGCCAAATGACTGAAGATCGATGCTGTAATATATGGAGAGAAAATGGGAACTGTTCAGGCAGCCACTGGTATGTCATTCTTAGTTTTGGAAGCTATAGGCCCTGTACTTCCTATAAAATCAGATATATTTATCCCTCTCAGGTCTCTGAGGTGGTTGAAGAACAGATAGCTAGAGTCTCATAATTTAATTTTGAGTTGTTTAGGAGTCAAAAGAGTGTTATTGATCTAAGAAGATACTTTTAAAATTCTGTTGCAAGTTAGTATGAATGTTGAGTCAGATGTAGACCTTTAAACTCATGGAGATGTTTAGATAGTAGAATGTTAAAGTCAGGTACCAAATACATATGGAATGGTCTTTGGGAATGTACGTTAAGCCATATAACCCTCATAAATGTGGCCTAATTACCTCTGTTGTACTGTATTTTATTTGTTATTATAAGATAAAGAGCCATTTGTTGGACTGAAAGGGGAAACTGTAGGGGGAAATAAGATATACCTTAAACTTAAAAGAAAAAAAAAAGGGAAGAGGATAGGGGCTTGAGGGTGGGAGGGTAGGACTGGAGGGGGAATAGAGAGGGGACTGCAATTGAGATGTAACTTGAAGAAATAAAAAATAAAGGAAAAAAAAAGAAAAAAAAGAAGCTATAAATATCAATATGTATGCCTGTGACCCAAATGGACTGTTTAACCTTAGACAATGAATTTTAGCACTCAAAAAACCAAGAATTTCTGTTGAAGGACTATTAGCTCTTGAAGTGCATTTAGTTAGTGAATGATCCAATAATCAAAGAAAGTGATAATGCTTGTTTGTTTGTTTATCTATTTTTAAAATGCCCACAATATACTTTAAAATATGGACAAAATAATGTATTTGTACTCAATTTGTCAAGCATTATCTTGTTACTTGCAAATAAAAAAAACAAGGTAACCACCATATAACAAATACCCAAATTCCCTTGAACATAATATTATATTATATCAGACACTTGTATATAAGTTCCTATATAGTGGTCCTAACTGAGTATCTTCAAAAGAACGAAAGAAAGAAAGAAAAGAATCCTGCCTTAAATAAGAATTATTGGGGATCAAAATAAAATACTGTTCCTTCAGATACAATGTTTTTAATGAAATAAACCTGCAATAAAGTGGATAGTTGGTTTCTGTGATGGATGGGACAGTATCTGGGCCCAGGTTTTGTTGATAATCATCAGTTGAAAAACATACACCAGGTCTCTAAGAAGGAATTATTGGTGCTGGCCCATCTATGCAACTAGGATTATCCTGTTTAAACAAAAGTAAGAAGAAGAGGCTGGAGGGATAATGGTAGTTGCCTGATCCCTCCTGGCCAAGAGATCATTTATGTAATTTTCAACCTCTCTTTCATGATACACACTAGTCAATGGACATCTATATTCAGAACTTTAAAAAAACTTTATACTTTGTGCTCATTTCTATAAGACCATCTACATACTATTTTATATACATGAAATTTGAATTTCAGAAAATAAAATATTCAGTGACTGAAGTGACTTACTTTTCTATAGCTGTGTCCTTTGCCATTATGTAACTGAAGAGTTGGTACGTTATGACCTATGGATGAACATAGTTTAAATTAGAGCTAATAAGTTTTTATTAAAATATAGCTGTAGCTCTTCTCTTATTCCTATAGTTATATTCAATCACAGCAGAGAAAGCCAACACAACAGAAACTGTGAACAAACAATTCTGAAAATACACCTGGCTGTTTACAGTAAATATTTATAACTTCTGGACTCTGTAATATTTAACATTAATAACATCAAATGGCAAACATTTTCTATGAACCTTATATAAATAAAGTATCTCTAAAATGTTGGAACTTCATTCAAATTTCTGTGACAGAACTTGAAGTTTTCTAACCAAAGGCACTCATACAGATGGCATTCAAAATTATAGCAAAAGTGTATTCAACAACTGACATGTTGATAATCAGTTCCAAATAGCAAATTCTCCATACACACATACTTAAAGTGCATAACACAAAATTAGTAGTGTTTACAGTAAGGAATGAAATTAATATTTCTAACTAGATGTTTGGTCTTCTGTTTCTGGTCTTAAAAGACTAGATGAACTAATGTCTCTTTTTATTAAAACAACTAGAATATTGGATACATTTTAAGCAATATTTAAACACATCATTCATCTGGCAAGAAAAGAACAGTATGCTAAGGCCAAACATTAATGAGAGTTAGACTCAAGAGAAATAAGAAGAGCTGTGAAGAGGCATTTTTTTTTTTTCCTGTGAGCATTTCAATCCTAAGCAGCTTTGACTGTTTGGAGGCTTTGCACCCACTGGGAAAATACCTCTAGTGGGAAACGCTCTTTGTAGAAGTGGGATTAGAACAGCTTGATCTCTCAATTTATGGGCTAAGCAAAAATATCCTCAACTCCTCATTTTCAAACATGCCCTTAAAGGGGAAAGGAAACTATACAAAGCTCAAGGGGGAACATGTTTATTCCAAAGAGAATGTTTTTGTTATAGTTTTTGCTTTTTAATGAAGTTTTCTCTTTCAAATTCATAGGACAAAAAAGATCTTTAAAAAAGTGAAACCAAGAATTAGATTTGCAGGAACTTAGAATCCCCATATTCTTGGTTATCTGGTAGAAAAAAAAATAAAGCAAATCCAAATAATTTAACCGACCTTTAAGAGAAGTGTCAAAGTACAGCATCACTTAAGTATTATCAGTGTAATAATGTTTGTAAGTGGCATATAATGAGGCAATTAAACATTAAGTAGGAAAATAAAAATCCACAGACACAGTCTATAAGAGAATTATGTTTATTAAATGTATAAATAAAAGAAACAAATTAATAATATATATATTTAAACAAGTTATTTATCTTTTTCCAAATAAAAATAATGGAAACAAAATCCAAGGAAAATAACAGATTAGATTTATGATATCAATTAACTTCATTGAGCTCATATGATAAGACCACTCATTCTTAAGTTCTCTCAAGAGACACAAACCACAGGGAAATTATTGGAATTCAGCTTCTCGGCATAAGAATGAAGACATGAAGGAGTAGGTGATAAATCAGGCATTTTTAAGAACTCTGTGGAAAAAAAATTGTGCTAGTTTGAATAAGCATGACACCTTTAGGCTCATATATTTGAAAGACTAATTACCAGGGAATGGCAGGATTTGAGAAGGACTAGAATATGTTGCCTTCTTGGATTAGGTGTAGTCTTGTTGGAGAAAGTTTGTCAATGAGAGTAAAATTTAAATTTTCAAAAACCACAAACCAGTCGCTCTATTCCTCTCTTTCGACATGAGAACCAGGGTGGAGCTCTTAGACCCTGCTGTGTACATCCTGCATGCTCTCTGCCATGATGATCACAATAAGCCTATGAAAGTATAAGCATGCCTCCAGTTAAATGTTTTCCTTTATAAGAGTTGTCATGGCCATGGTTTCTCTTCAGAGCAACAGAACAATAAAAAGACAAGCACTGAGTACCCAAGACCCAGTGATCAGAGCAAAGCGCTGGATGAGAAGCAGGGAGAGATCAAAATGAACATAGGACTGAGCTCAAAATTGACCTTGTTCATATCAAATTGTGTGGTACATCAAAGCTACAGTATATGAGTATATACTTATATGTGTTGTGAAGAAAGAACAAAAATCATGTAGAACAGATGGCTCATCAGGTCAAAGCATCTGTCACCAAGACTGAACATCTGAGTTCTATCTCAAAGACCAAAAAGTTGGGAGAGAACTCCTTCAGCAAGTTGTCCTCTGACCTCCACACATGTACGATGGTAAATGTGCAGTGCTCTTCCCCAAATAATTAACTTTAAAAAGAGAAAGAAAAGTGACCTGAAAGTGGTTGCAGCTAAATTTATTTCAGACAGAAGGAAAGAATGTTAGGAATGGCTATACATTTTGCTTACCAGTATCAAAATATTCACTTATACTACTTACATACTTGTCTTTCATTTAACTACATATCCAGAGCCAATTAAATATCTACTACACTCACAAAAGTCTTGTTCATATTCTAAATTGATTCACAGGATCCATTGCTACTGTGGTAGGATGTACATAGGGGGTTTATGCTCTCAAAGAAGAGTCAATACATTTATTCAAGGACCTTAAATTGTGATTAAGAGATGCAAACATCACTTCATCACACAGTTCATAGTCTAGTTCATGCTTCTTTCATTTGGAATAGTTTTACAGGATTTCATTTTGATCTCATTGCCATACAGTAGTTTGTGTCTTCATAAGTTCATGGTAAACTACAAAGAAGAAACAAGACAGTTAATGCATCAACATCTATAGTTTCTCAGAGGTCAGCTACCTATATTAAATGTTAAAATGTTTATGTCATGAGGTGAATATTTAAAGATTACAATAGGGTAAAGAATCTGTAGAAGATAGAATAAAATTTCAAAGCAGGCAAAAGTAACAGACAAGGGTTCAGACTCAGTGGGAATGTGGGAGTTATTCAGTGTATATCTTAGTTATATCTGAAAATTAGTGCATGAGAAAACATTGCTTTAGGAAGTGAGGTGTTCAAGTAACTCACACGTCATCAGGAAATACCTCCTGGCAAGAATAGAGTACTGATGAGGTATACCTAAGGTTAAAAATGTATCATGAATATGTCATTACTATCAATGAAACCTTGAAGAACATGCATACAAAATAGAAGCATTTCATATTGGGCAAGGATGAAATCTGAGAACTTTATGTATTGTGACTAGGTTATGAATTTCAGTCTTTCTCAGAAATACTAGATCTGCCTTTCCTGATTATAATTTTTAATCAATTCATTATTTATTAAACACATGTCAGTGTAGACCCACTTATGTATTTTGAGAATTTGGGTTGCTAACAGAAAAGGTATTATAACCTCTATTATACATATTATCAGGTATCCAGTGACTTCTTGAAATAAAAGTCCAGGAAAGTTAAAGTTTTGCTCATTTTTAAAATATTTATTTATTACTTCAGGTTACATCTCCATCACTGTGTCCTCTTTCCATCCCTCCCCGTCCCACCCTCCCACCCTCTACCCCCTATCCCTCCATCCCACTTCTCTGGAGTGGAGTGTCCCTACATAACAGTGCCCCATCCCAGTTCAGCAAGTCATATGAGGGCCAAGAGCCTCCTCATATACTGAGGGCCTACAAGGCAGCACCACTAGGGAAAAGTGTCTCATAGACAGAAGAAAAATCTATGTTCATTTTCCCTTTGGTGCATTTGTTGTAGTATAGTTATCCTGTACTATATGGCTAAAATCTGATTATAAGTGAATAGATGTTGTGTGCATCCTTCTGGGTCTGAGTTAGCTCACTCAGGATGAGCTTCTCTAGTTCCATCCATTTGCCTCCAAATTGCATGGCTTCATTGTTTCTGATAGCTGAGTAGTATTCCATTGTGTAGATGTACCACAGTTCTTTAATCCATTCCTCAGTTGAAGGATATCTGGGTTGTCTCCAGTTTCTAGCTATTGCAAATATGGCTGCTATAAACATAGATGAGGAAACTTCCTTCTGATTTGGTGATGAATCATTTGGATGTATACCCAGAAGTGGTATGGCTGGGTCCTGAGGCAGAGCTATTCCAAGTTTTCTAAGATATCGCCAGACTGACCTCCATAGTGGTTGCACAAGCCTGGACTCCCACTAGCAATGGAGGAGGGTTCCCCTTTCTCCACACCCTCTCCAGCATGGGCTGTCATATGAGCTTTGGATCTTAGCCATTCTGACTAATCAATTCATTATTTATTAAACATATGTTAGTGTAGTCCCACTTATGTATTTTGAGAATTTGGGTTGCTAACAGAAAAGGTATTATACATATTATCAGTTATCTAGTGACTTCTTGAAATGAAAATCCTGGAAAGTTAATTAATTTACTCTATGTTCTGCTCATTGCTATCCAATGGTTAATAGTTACATTGTCTTTTTCTCTACGTGTTCTTTAATACTGGTAACTTATATCCCTGACTTTGTTTCTCAGTTCAGTGCCCATATAGTTATTTTTTTCTTGTTTCATAAAATAAGGCTAACATTATTCATTATCTGTCTATTTTCTATAAATAGTGTACTTTTTCCATATCATATCACCATTTACAAGTTACATTATCATCTAAAACAAAGTGTTTAATAGCAAGGTGGGAATAGTATTTCATTGAAATAAACAAAAAGATATGCATTAGTTTTTCTTTAAGTATAACTCTAGAAATGGAGAAGTCTAGAAATTGGCCATCCTAGAGTTTAATGACAATCTTTCCAGGGTCCCTTTTTTTCTGTTATTCTGGTGCAAGGCTGTACTTCATAGAGTTTCATGCCAAGGTAATGAATGCAGCTCCATCTATTACAAAAGTACAGCAGGTATGGATGCCAGTAGAGGCTAAGGTAAATGGGTCAAGCCTTATATATTACAGCCCACTAACGATCACTCTCACCATTTCCACTTGTATGTACACTCAGGCAGTTAGAGACTAAGGCAGATTTCCATACACACAGCAAATATGATGTTTGTTAATGAATTATAAGATAAAAGAATAATGTTTTGAGGCAAAAACAATCCCTTAAGCCAAAAACCATTTTCAGGAATATTGATGACCCTGAGGGACATTATTCGCAGTGAAAGAAGCCAAGCACTGAAATAAAATCATTGCTTGATTTCACCTGTCTGAGGAATCCAAAATAGTAAAACTCTTCAAGATAGAGGAGAACTATGGTTTCCAGGCTGAAAAAATGAAAAAAAAAAAAAAAACCAGAGAAGTACTAGAGGCTACAACTTCAGTAGTTGCACAAATTCTGAAGGTTCAGTACCCATGTGTAAGACTGTACTATCTGTATATTAAACTGTAAAGAGGAGAACATTAACAAAAATGAGAGATGAAGGTTTTAGAGGTGTTAACATTGATGATGTTATTATATATGTGTCTATTCTCAATCTTATTAATCTAATATATAATTAACATTTTGTAATAATAATACTTTAACAAGTTTGAAAAATTAATCTTCCAAGAATATTTCACATAAGAAATTAAGGGTTTACCTGCCCCTAGAGGCATTCCTGATGTGTCTGCAGTGTCATATGTGCATGAACAGATAGCAGAGAGGAGAGAGGTTATGTCTACATTCAGTGTTCTGACCTATGAACATTTGAATGATTAGTAACCTAATATCCCCTGAAAAAAAGCAAGCCTGAGACCACCACCAGTTTGGTGCCAGGTGGCCCAGACAGGGAGATAGCCTGTGACAATTGATTCCCAATCCAGCACCAGGAAAGTCCAGATAGGCTTCCAGAACATGAAGCAAGTCAGAGACTAGAAGAAACCTACCTACCACCATGGACCTCAGGCAGATGGCCTCTTGGGAGAACTGGGCAAGGGGATAGCCTGAGACAATCACTAGACTTGTCCCATGAGGCCTGAACAAGGAGATAGCCTGAGATGAACACCAGTCTGGTGCCACACAGCCCTCGGGATCAGACCATGTTGGAGATGACTCCTGTCAGGCACCATTACGCACAATGCAAAAGTTAGGCATAAAACTCCTGACAGCACACCTAAGAAAAGCTTAGAGACCCCAGGAACTATTAAGAGAAGCAAGTAAGTGGTGGAGAAATGGAAGAAAAACAGAAGAATGTGGTCACAACTAAGAGAGGCAGAACTGAAGACTTGAGGGTAATAGGGAGCAACCTGATATGAGTAGCTGGTGATACCACCTAGAACCATGGTGGAGTCCTGGTATCTCCTGCCACGAGGGACCATATCTGGGTCCATGGCCATGCAGCAGCAGGGGTCTGTTACCACCAAAAGTCATGTGGTCTGGGCTATACCCAGAGACATGCTAATGTCTGAGGGCTGTGCAGAGCTGGCTAACCCCCCACCTGAGCATCATGAGAGACCTGGCCTTAGAGGCATGAGAGCAGGAGAGGTGACCCTGCCTCTAGCCAGCTGCAGTACTCAGGACTACAGCTCCTGTACATTTCAGGAGTTGCAAGTGAGCTGGCCCCAAGAATGTGAGCTTGGGATAGCTGGTCTTGTAGAAGAGTGGAAAAAAGAGTAGAGGGATCCAGAAGGAACAAGGACTTCACAAGAAGACCAACAGAGTCAACTAACCTAGTCACCTGGGGGCTTACAGAGACTGAAGCATCAACCAAAAAGCATGTATGATCTGGACCTAGGCCCTCTACACATATGCAGCTGATAGGCACCTTGCTCTTCATGTAGATCCCCTAGCAAGTGGAATGGGGGCTGTCCCTAACATGGACTCTGTTGCCTATTTGTGGATCATTTATCCTTCCTGGGCGGTCTTTTCTGCCTTCAGTGGAAAAGGATGCTTTTAGTCCTGATGTGACTTCAAGAGCTTGGGTGGTGGAGGGTTTCTTTTCTCAGGAAGAGGGCAGAGGTTGAAAGGGAAAAGGGGAGATGAGCGAGGGAGCTGCAATTGGGATATAAAATGAATAAATGAATAAAAAATAAGAAAAAAAGAAATCATGGAAAAACAAAAAGAAAAAAAGTTATGTTTGCTTTTTTTATTTTGCCTAATATTCACCTTCTAAGTACATATTTCTGATACTGACACAAAAGGCTTATAAGTATTAAAATGAAAAACATCATTTGAAGATATATAGAGGATAATGAAATTAGTTTTCTTCCCAATGCTTCATATCAGAAAAAAATGAATGCACATGTCTTCAAACTCTGTTCACAACAGCTGACTAGGCTTTCACTGCTGGAAGGTGTCAAATCAACAGCTGCTGACAAAAGAAGCAAGGAAGGACCAACAGCGCACATGGATCCTCAGAGTTATAAAAGTTCTGTAGACTATCATTTCCGCACATTTAAAACAAACTGGAACTTAGCAATATTTTAGCACAGATAAATTGCCAAAGTTGGAGTTTCTTAAAAATCATTTGGTTGCATTGTTGCTAACAAGAAAAAAATAAAATAAAACCTTTTCTGAGAAATGATAACTAAATGACACAGACAATATTCTACTCCAAAGATGTGGAGTAAACTCAGATAAAATCAAAGCTTAAATGTTCACCTACCTCGATTTTTTTCTTCAATATACACAGTACCAAATTTCTATGCTGTTCAAACATATAGAATATATGTTTCCTAAATTTAGTAGGAGCTAAATTATTATTACTTCATATGTGTGAGTAGAATATATAGATTTCATACACACATATTTATATGTTAAAATTAACTAATGTAAGTAGGTTAACCAAGTGCTGCACAGCTGTTATATGGAGGAGCAGAATATAAATCTCATCACATGCTTAAATAAGAATCTAAAGAAGCCGAAAAGAGATTAGACAGGATCAAAAGCTAAGCTGGAATTTCATTCAATAAAACAATATAATTAGACTTTCATCTTCTCACTTTTTAAGAATCAATTTTTATCAGATTAAATTTTCTGATGAGTTTTCAGAAAAATCAAGCCACTAGAAAGAAAATATCTTTAAGCTACCTATATGGTAACCCCCCCCCTTCTTGATTACTCTTCTAACATTCTTTTGTTTTTTATTTTTGGGAATTTTGATACAGGTTTTTGCTATGTTACCCTGGTTATCCTGGACCTTGATATTTAATCTATGCTAACTTCAAACGTGCTGATCCTCCTGTTTCAATAACCCCTGTGCTTGAATTACAGGTGTGACAGACCTGCTTTTCTTTCATTTTATTTATTTATTTATTTTAACAGGGGTAGTTGTCATGTTGCATCCACAATTGGGAAACAGAATGATGGATACTGGAACTCAGCTCACTTTCTCCTTTTTGTTCAGTCTGGGACCCTAGCCTGTGGAACACACATGTTCATTATGGATCATTCCTTGTCTAGTAAACATTTCTTATAGTACCCTTATAAATACATAATGATCTGTGTTTCCATGGTAATTCTAAATTCCCTCACATGGACAATAAAGATTAACCATTGCAATGCTCTTTTATCCATGACCTCTCTCACTCTCCATATATACCGCTGTGCATATATTCCACCATGTCAGTGTGAACCAGGACTCAAGGCTATGTATGAATAATTGATATTATAGTAGGAATATAGCAAAATGACATTTTCAAATATTGTTCTCCCATTCTTGATCTAAAACCTTTGAAAATATTTGCCTTCAGGGATCTTGGTTATTCCAGGTTATAATACTGCAGCAATGATGAGCAAGTGGCACATCGAAAAAACAGTGTAAGATTTATTTTGACAATAATGGAAAGAAAAATGAAAGGCTACTGGACTATCATATAGAAAAAAGAATCCCACTTTTTTACAATTTTATTGTTTGAGAAGTTGCAGTAAATCTTCACTCTAGCTACCATCCTATTTTATTTTACTGTAGCTATCATCATTTTTACTGCAGAATGCTGTAGCCCTCAAAATCCCTCCCCCTCTCTCTCTTGTAAAGCATTGCAGTGATATTATGAGGTTTCTCAAGCCTTTCAATGGTTTATTGTTTGTTTGGATACTCTGATGAGAAATTATTATTATCTCAGCTTTATATATCTATTTATTTATTTATCTATCGATTTATATATTTATTTGCCTATTGTGTTGTTTGTCATCAACCATCAGGCCTCAAACATGTTAGGAAAGTGCTCTACACCTGATATACAAGCACAACTCTTATCATGGCTTAGGTACCTGGCTTCAATGGAAGAGGAAGAGCTCAGACTAGATGTGACTTGGTATGCTGGGGTGGATAGTATGGGGAGTAGCTGAGAAAGGGCTCCTGTTTTCTGAGGAGAAAGGGAAGAGGGATGAGGGAAGAAAAAGGAGGGTGGGATCCAGAGGAGAGAAATGAGGGGCTATAATTGGGAAGTAAAATGAGTGAATGGGTGGATGGATGGATAGATAGATGAATAGATAGATAGATAGATAGATAGATAGATAGATAGATAATAGAACAGGCAAAAATAAAAAATATTTTCAAGCATTTCAATGAAGCATATTAGCAATACAAAAGAAAACAAGCATTTGGTCACCACATCCCAAGGTAGGTAAGATCTCGTCACTTAGGAGCTAAGACTGTCATTAAACCACACATGACAACTACTCCTAGAGGCATTGTAGGTGTGGCTGCTATGTCACATGTGCATCAGTAGGTGCCAGAAAAGAGAGGCTATATCTATATTCAGTGTTCTGACCTATGAACATCTGAATGAATAGTAGCCTAACATTCCTGGGGAAAAAAAGCAACCTGGATACCAACACAAATGTGGTGCCATGGGGTAGCCTGTGATGACCACCAGACCAGTACCAGGCAAGTACCAGATGGGCTCCCAGGACAGGAAACAAGCCAGAAACTAGAAGAACTCTGCCTGACCCTGGATGTGGGGGTTGTGGAGACCCAGCCCTGGGGTGAAATCTGGCCCAGATGGGGCTACAAGAACAGAAGAACTGTCCCTGCCCCTCACATGCTGCAGCACTTGGGAGAGCAGGCCCTGCACCTTGCCTAGGTAGCAACCTATAACTGGTCCTGGATATGGGGGTTGTGGGTGAGCCAGCCCTGAAGGAGTGAGTGTGAGAGAGCCAGCTCTGCCTTCTATCTGGTATATGGTGTTGTTGGCTAGGGAGAGATCCCTTCCCCTCCTTTTTGTCCTCGCCATCATTGGCCCACCATTTAGCCCAGATGTGTTCACAAGAGCAAGGAGAGCTGTCCCTTACCCTCATACGCTTAGCACTTGGGAGAGCAGGCCCTGCAACTTTCCATAGTAGCACTGGCCCTTCAAGTGGGGGTTGCAAGTCCAGAACCACGGCTTTGAGTTGGCTCACCCCAACATCTACACCATAGATGAACTGCTGGAGTACAAGAAGAGACCAGTTCCATAACACAAAACTACAGGATCTCCATGACACAGGACAGTTACAGCGTATCTGAGAGGAGTTCCAGTAAGGTTCTAGTACTGACAAATCAGCAGAAACCAGAGGTCTTTATCAGTCCTAGGAGTCATTTTAATGAACATTTACAAGCAAAATATGTGGACAAAAGGGAATATTGTGGGATACATTGAGAGTAACACAGTAAATTTTATTTATTTTTGCTAGGACAGTTTACAAGGTGGAGGGTGGGTCTGATGGGAGGTAGGAGATGAGAGGGAACAGGGTGTATGATGTAAACTTCACATAATAAAAAATTTTCAATTAAAAAAAACCCACATGATTACGAAAGGAGAACACGGAGAAGGTCATTTACTCCAACTTCCTAACTCTGATTTTATGCATATTTTTCACAATACATTCTGCCACTTCACCCTGTATAGTAGACAAAGTTTCCACACTTTTTGATAAACTCACCACAAATGTGCTCTTTTGTATCAACCATGTCATAATCTTAATAAGCTGTAACTATTCTTCTCATAGGATTTGTGTTTTTATTGACCCTATGCTCTCAGAATCAAAGCATATATATTTGATACAAAATTGTAAGTCAATAAATATTATGTAAATAAATGACTATTGAATGAGTAGGCATTTGAATGATTTCTTTACAAATTGTAAAGAAAATACATTTAAATAGGCAAAACATGGTGCCTTTAGGGGAATTTTACTTTTGATGATTGTAAACATCTTAGATGAAGAGGAATATTTGCATAACCTATGACAGCTACAGCCTGTGATGTCTTATAGCCTAAGCCAATAAAGCTTTATTAGAAGAAAGCCACAATAATTTATTTATGAATGCAGTCAATCCCTAAACTAGCAACAGAGTTGTCTAGTTGCTTCAGAGACTATTTATTTAGTACACATAGAATATTTTCTTTCTGGCTCTTTGTAAAATATTGTCAACATTAAGATATTTATTATTTTTAGTTCTGAGTGCATGTGTGTGTGTGTGTGTGTGTGTGTGTGTGTGTGTGCACATCCACATTAGTGAAGACATTTGAGGAGACCAGAGGCATCATATTTCATTGGCACTAGAGTTATAGGTAGTTGTAGACCACTTTATTATTATGCATGCTAGTAGTCAAATCAGATACTTTGCAATATTAGTATATAGAGAGATGTTGAATCATCTCTCAACTTCAATATTTTTAAATCTTTTATCAGAAGAAATAAACAAGTATATGTTTTATATATGGAGGGAGCCAGACACAAATATTGCATTGATAAATTTCTAGGATTAAGACAATTATTGTGACAACTTTATTTAAAAATCCAATTTATGTTTTTCATCCATCACTCTTGTTCTCAAATCACTCCTATGCAATATATTGCTCTTAGTTCCTACAATGTAGTGTCATATTTCTTCTCATCTAGTAAAAGAAATAAACCTGCTAAGAGACAAGCAACATCTGCTTACCCTAATATAAGAGATAGATAGGGCCTCTTCAAAAACTTCAAGAGATCTGCAGAATATGGCATTCAAAGATGTTTTCGTAACTTTAGATTTTTTTATATCAAGACATATCAACTCCTGACAGCACCCCCTATTCTCCTCCAAGTAGAAGATGAGCATCGAAGAATCTCCAGTGGGAGATGATTGAATTAGTCGCAAGCCTATCTCTTGGTAGGAAAAGCCCCTTGCTCCAACTGTAGACAGAATGCTGTCCAAAAAGGACAAAACGTGGAAGTAGGTAAGTTGACAGCCTAGCTCTGCCACGACAGGGTAGGTAAGTCCTTCATAACCCCTGCTCTACAATCAATGTCTGTCAGAGAAGCGGGGCCAAAGGACTGAAGAGCGATGCTGTAATGTATGGAGAGAAAATGGGAACTGTCCAGGCAGCCACTGGTATGTCATTTCTTAGTTTGGGAAGCTGCAGACCCTGTACTTCCTATAAAATCTATAAAATCAGATATATTTATCCCTCTCAGGTCTCTGAGGTGATTGAAGAACAGATAGATAGAGTCTCATAATTAAATTTTGAGTTGTTTAGGAGTCAAGAGAGTGTTATACATCTAAGAAGATACTTTTAAAATTGTGTTGCCATTAGTATGAGTGTTGAGTCAGATATAGACCTTTAAACTCATGGAGATGTTTAGATAGTAGAATGTTAAAGTCAGGTACCAAATACATATGGACTGGTCATTGGGAATGTACGTTAAGCCATATAACCCTCATAACTGTGGCCTAATTACCTCTGTTGTACTGTATTGTATTTATTATTATAAGAGAAAGAGCCATTTTTTTGGACTGAAAGGAGAAACTGTAGGGGGAATTAAGATATACCTTAAACTTAAAAGAAAAAAAAAGGGAAGAGGATGGGGGGTTGAGGGTGGGAGGGTGGGACTGGAGGGGGAATAGGGAGGGGACTGCGATTGAGATGTAACTTGAAGAAATAAAAAACAAAGGAAAAAAAAAAGAAAGAACCTGTGCTATTCTTCCTTTGTAGCACCTCATTCCTACCTTCACCTCCTAAGTCATTAGGTTGTGTTAGAACTCATTTTTCCAGGCCTCCTATATTAGTTATTTTAATGTCATTGTTAAAAGATATGTGAGATGTCAAAGCATGGTGGTTCATAACAGTGTTCCCAGCATGGGGTAAGCTGAGGCAGGAAGATCACTCAGAGATCAAGGCCAGCCTGGAGTACATAATGAGATTTGTTCAGTTCATGGTCACTGGACCCAGTGAATTTGGGTGTATATTTGTGACACTCTATAACAGAGGATAAGAGTGGGGAAAGCTGTTGGACCCATGGTACCAAAGAAAGAGAAAGAGAAAAGGTTCACTTTTCAGTGCTAACCACAATAATCTTTTTCCTTCCAACAGGAAGTTTTCCCAAAGGCTCCACCACATGCTACTTACTTACCAAGCCTTAATACATGTGTGTTAGAGAACATTCAAGATGCAGATCATAGTCTACTACCATTGTTTATTCTAGCATGTCACCTAGATTTATTCACTTCTACTAATCACCTAGTCTCTGAAAAAATATATGAATCTGTGTTTCCTGCCACAGCTTATTAGACCCAGTTAAAATTTCAATCTATCAAATGAAACTACACACATTTTTTTCATCAGAAAACATATCCATCCAAATGATATCATAAGAATATATCCATTTTTGTAATGTACCTGCAAATGTTTGCTTAAACTTTGATTTAAGATAAAATATTCTACCACAGTTGGGAAAACATGGAAGACAAGAATCAATGAACTTTTCATTAGTTTCAGAGTATAGAGCACTCTGCAGGTCAGGGTGAACATTCAGGTACACCAGTCATTTTTTCATGTTAAGTCTGGTCCGCCTGGGGCACTGATCGGGGTTGGCTGGACCTTTTTGCCCACTGCTTTGTGAAGTTCAGTTCTTCTAAAATAGGAACATAGAGAACCTGATTGAAAAGAAATGAAAGATGATATAGTTGAGGAAATGAAATAGTAGATGTTGTTGGTGATCCTGGATAACTTTGTTGTGATGAAGAATATATGGAGAAGTAGGAAACAGAGCTGATGGGGCCAAGAGCACTGCCTAAATCCCAGTATTAAGCATATCTGCTCAAGGAAAGGTTCATCTTTTTAATTTAATTTATTTAACAGTCATTCCATGTACTAATCCTCAATGCAGAGGCTGTAAACATCTTCCCCTGTGCAGAAAGATTCTGAGTCAACTTCAGACAAACATCACCCCGGTGTCTTTGATGGGGTTGAGGACAACATATATGATAGAAGTTATTTAGGTTCAGAACTTTAGCACACCAAGATAAGTGATTTTTTTTTCTTCTTCAAGATTGCCTGATACAAATAGGATAAACATTATATGCATAACTTTTATATATGGTTTTCTTGATTGTTTCATATTTGGTCTTATTAGTTTTACTATATGAATTTAAAAATTTATCTTTTTATTAGACAAAAGGAGGGAATTGATGGGGTAGTGTTAAGCATTCTAAATGTTAATTAATTGGTCCTGCTTGCTGTCTGTTACTTACATTGACTCTGATTGGTTAAATAAAATGCCGAGGCCTGAGACTGGGCAAAGACAAAGAAAGGTGGGACTTCCTGAGATTAGAACAGGAAGCCTGTGCTTTAGAGAGGATTAATTCATTCCAGCCAGAAGCAACGGAAAAAAGGATGCACACCATGGATTAGAAAAAGGAACCTCATTCCACATGGCCAGGAACATTGGCATAGCATGAAGAATGGCAGTCCAAGGGGACGTATGTATATCTGGGATCATATTTGAGTAATAGAATTAAGAGCTAGCTTAGGTGGGCCAAGATTGCTCAATTCAGGCCAAGGCTTTTTAAAATCCATCATGTGTCTGTGTTCTCATTTATAGTGACTGCTTAAAGATTAACACCTGCCAAAACAATTACTGATAAAAAATACAGGTTAAGTAACTTAATTAGCCATTTTTTCTACACCTTGTTTTTAATAGCTGAGTAGTATTCCATTGTGTAAATTACCACATTTTCTTTATAAATTCTTCCATTGAGGGGCATTTGAGTTGTTTGCAGTTTCTATTATGAATAAAGCTGCTACGAAAAAAGTTTAGCAAATATCCTTGTGGCTTGGTGGAGCATCTATTGAGTATATACCTGGGGGTAGTATAGCTGGGTCTAGAGGTAGAACTATTCCCAATTTCCTGAGAAACCACCAGATTGGTTTCCAAAATGGTTGTACAAGTTTGCACTCCCACCAGCAATGGAGGAGCATTCCCTTTGCTCTACATCTTTGCCAGCATACACTGTCACTTGAGTTTTTGATCTTTACTATTGTAAAGGGTGTAAGATGGAATCTCAGAGTTGTTTTGGTTTGCATTTCCCTGATGACTAAGGGTATTGATCACTTCTTTAAGTGTTTCTCAGCCATTAGAGATTCCTCTATTGAGAATTTTCAATTTATCTCTGTACCTCAATTTTTAATTGTATTGCTTGGTTTGTTGGTATTTAATTTCTTGTGTTCTTTATATGTTTTGTGCCTTAACCCTCTATTGGATGTATTGTTGGTGAAGATCTTTTCCCATTCTGTAGGCTGCCATTTTGTCCTATTGAAAGTGTGCTTTGCCTTACAGAAGCTTTTCAGTTTTATGAGATCCCATTTATTAATTGTTGATCTTAGTGCCTGAACTGGTGGTATTCTGTTCAAGAAGTTGTCTCCTGTACCAATGAGTTCATGGTTGTTCTCCACTTTCTCTTCTAGTAGATTTAGTGTTTCTAGTTTTATGTTGTGGTCTTTTATCCACTGGGACTTGGACTTAAGTTTTGTGCAAGGTGATAAATATGGATCTATATGTGTTCTACTACATGCAGACATCCAGTTAGACCAGCACCATTTGTTGAAGATGTTTTACTTTTTACATTTTATGGTTTTGGTTTATTTATCTTTCACTTGGTTAGTTAGAGTTACAATACAAATAATCAATAAAACCAAGAGCAGGTTCTTTGAGAAAATCAACAAGATAGACAAACCCTTAGCCAAACTAAGTAAAATGAAGAGATGTATTCAAATAAACACAATTAGAAATGAAAAGCAGGTCATAACCACAGGCACTTACATAATCCAAAGTATATTATGTCTTTCTTCAAAAACCTATACTCCACAAAATTGGGAAATCTAAACAAAATGGATGATTTTCTTGATATTTTTCATTTACCAAACTTAAATCAATATCAGGAAAACAATTTTAAAACAGTTCTGTAACCCTAAGGAAATAGAAGCAATTCTCAAAATTCTCCCAACCAAAAACAGCCTGGGGCCAGATGGTTTTAGCACAGAATTTTACCACACTTTCAAAGAAGAACTAATACCAATACACCTCAAACTATTCTCATTAGATGAGGAAAACGTCTTTGACAACATCCAGCACTTCTTCATGATAATATTCTTGGAGATTATCATGAATACAAGGCCCATACTTAAACATAATAAAGGCAATAATGCAAAAAGCTTACAGCCTCCATCAAATGAAATGGAGAGAAACTTAATCCAAATCCACTAAAATCAGGGACAAGACAAGGCTGTCTGTTCCATATCTATTCAACATTGTAACAGTAAATTTTTATTTATCACACATATATTTATTAATACTTAACAATTACCTAACAAATGTCTATAAAATTCCTAAATCCTATACCCAAACCCTAACTTTGAAACCTAGCACCTAAAACTTCTTAATATCCGTAATACAAGCATTTAACATTAACCTAAGGTTTCTCAAAAGGATGTTTTACTCTCAGCATGGGTCCTGATGGGTGGCTGGTCTTCATACAATTTTACAGTTTTAAAGTCTCTTAAAGTCTCTGAATTTCGCTTGTCACCTTTGTGGTCTTAAGACCAATTAACATATGAAAGTTTCCCAGGGGACTCACCTATTCAGGTGCTTATGGCCTGCAAAGGCCCGAAGTCCTGGAGCTCCATTTCTAAGCCCTAAGGAATCTCAGGGAGAATCCTCTCCTCTCCAGGCCCGAAAAAGGTCAGCATCAGAGGGTGAAACCTTCCAATGAGATTGTCATGCGTGTTTTTCTACCAGTGGAGGAAAGTGTTCCTGAGTGAGTCAGGAACAGGAGAGAGCCAGCCTCTGTCCACGTGAATCCTGCCTTAAATATCTTCACCTGTTGGCAGAAGCTTTTGTGTACTTTTCAAGTTATGTGCCTGGGCTCCGTCTTTTTCAAAAAAGCTTTTTGCAGAGGGGCGTGAATTAACAGGCAGTCCACAGATGTGGGCAGGTGCCTCAGGGAATGTCATTCAGATGTTTTTCACAGATGGCTTTGGAATGACAGGAGACCTCTGGAGAGCAGGCACCTCAGGGGGCATATCCTGCCCCTAACCCTAAGATCAAAGAAGTCCTGGTCCTTGGCGAGTTCCCAAGGACATGTCACTTTGGAAGTAAGTCTTTTATCTTAAAATCCAGCCTTATTCCAAGTTCCCTATACTATGTTCCCTAGCATATATTCCCATATGCTAACACTAAACCTACCACACAATCTAGTACTTGAAGTTCTAGATAAAGCAATAAGACAAATAAAGGAGATCAAGAGGACTAAATTGGAAGGAAGAAGTGAAAGTATCTCTATTCACAAATTATATGATAGAATACAAAAGTGATTCTCCAAAATTATACCAGAGAATTCCCACAGCAGATATACACTTTCTGCAAAGTGGTTGAATACAAAATTAACTCAAAAAATCATCACCTTCCTTTATATAAACAATCAATGGACTGAGAAAGAATTAGGGAAGCAACATCCTTCACAATAGCTGTAAAGAATACAAATTATCTTAGTGTGACTCTCAAAGTATCTTTTATTCCCTTGTTCTAATTGACATTTTGGAAGTTTACTGCCTCCATCTGCTAACCTAGGCCTAGTCAGAGCTTCTAGCCTCTGCACAATCTAATCAAGGCCTAGAATGCTTTCAATCTCTGAGACTTAATAGAGAATTAACTCACTCTTTCTAGCTCTTTTGGAACTCTGACTGGCTGGTTCACCTCTGTTGTTTGGCTCAAACTCCTCTTCAAGCTGATTGATTCAAACTGATTTCCCTCAGCATTTGACTGAATTGCTCTGCTTGGCCTTAAACTAACTCTAACAATCTGTTCTAATGTTCTGGCTCCTTCTGTCTTCACCTGTCTAGCTTTTTCACTTCAAACTGTCTTTGTTAAACTCTCCCAGTAAAACTGTCTCCTCCCTCTTTCTCTCTGATCTTCTCTCTCTTAAGTTGCCTCTCTTTTCTCTCTCTTCTTGTTGAAATTGTGCATATCCTATTCTGTCAAATCTTTCTCTAATTTGTCACTTTGTCACTCATTAGACATCACTGTCAAACACGGGTACTTCTGTCTACAAACTAACTTTGCCTTCATTGTTTGGGATGAAAGGTATGTAGTAAGGGAGTGTCTGCATTCCAAACAACACAGATTTATAAGGTCTTTGGATATTACCAGAACAGTCATGTTGCTTTATTAAAGATCCACTAAACTTTCATTGTCATTTTGATCACTCTTTGCAAAAACTAAACTCTGCATTATGCCTAACTCCTCCAAATTAGGCACCTTTGACATTCTACTTTTTCCCTACTCTTCACATGCACACTCCCCTATGCCTTTGCAATAACTGTTCTCTATGACGTTGCTTTCCACACTCAGTCATACTGTTGTCCCTTCCCTGATAGGATCACAGAAATGACAGTTTTCACTGTCAGCTCTTCTGAGATTTTATTTGCTTTCTTTCTGTACTTGCTATTCTTCACCCTTGCTTGCTAATTTATCAAATAGTGCATTTTCTTTCCTTTTCATATCACTATAGTATAAGATCCATAACAATGATGCTGTGCTTTCATAACTTTATTGCTACTTAAAAATATAGCAAATCTCAGAGTAAGTGTATTAGAGATGTGTAACTGATTCACTAAAAGAAATTCCTTTATTCTTATCCCTATCTATGTCTCATCTCTGTTTTCTATGCCTGCAACCCTGAATATCCCTGTTTGTTTCAAGAATGACCCCCTATCTACTCTTTTTCACTACTTTTCAATTTAACAACTACCCAGGAATCAACAACAGTTTTGTGAAGCATTTCCTGCAGTTATTCTGCCTTCCTCAGAGCCCTGTGTACCCTCTATCATCCAGCACCAATGTTATCACTGGCATTAGCAACTTCTTTGTCACTTCCATAGCCCTAAGCACACTGAGGAGCTTTAGAAAATAGATAAGAAGCTGCAACACCAGAGACATTTTACCCTTGAGATTATTTCTGTTGAAGGTGATTATATATATATATATGCTAAAAAGTTTGAATGCCTAAATAGCTATAGAGTTTGGAAAACATAAACCAAAAAGAAAGACCAGGAAGGGAACAAGAAAGGAAGGGGGAAAGGGAGAGAGGGAGAGAAGGAGGGAAGGAGGAAGGGAGACAGAGAGAGAGAGAGAGAGAGAGAGAGAGAGAGAGAGAGAGAGAGTTTGAGAGAGGAAACATTAACATGAATCTTCACTTCTAGGCACACTAAATTGCTCATTCTCATTTGTTCTGCCATTAATTCATTCAGGATTTCCTTGTGGTCTACTTGTGGCTGGACATTGTTCCAGAACATGGGAATAAAACAGGTAGTAAATGTTCAGTTGTAATTCCTGACTGCCTCCCCCCCCCCCATGGCCTGGTAAAATCCCATCCCCCTTCCCCTTCCAACTTCACCCAGCCTGAAGGCCTTTAGTGGGAATGGCGCCAGGAAGACCAGTTTTGTATTCCTGGCATTCCCTATGACACCTGAAGTCCCAGCCCATGAGGGATACGTCATTCTCCTCCATCTGCAATCCATTAAACCCCTATACCCCTTAATCCACACATGAGTCCCTCTGGTCTCATCCCCTGAGGCTGTTGGACTCACCCAGGAGCTCTGATTCCCAGTTAACCTACTTTTTACTTTAATTCAATGGGAATTGGCTTATTTTGTCCACAGAGTTATACCAAATATATAATAACCAATCAGTAAACTCATCCCCAGACCCTCATGGAATTCAAAGCTTAATAAAGAGACTGCCTAGTTAGAAGTATTTCTTAGAAGTACATATTCATTCTACTTTATTTAAAATAATTATATTTTAAAACCTCTTCATTCTTTTCTATTTTTTTTCCTTTTCTTGGAACTTTCTAAAAACTTTTGAAAAGATAGACTTTGGACTCAGGCCTCTACCTTAAGCTGAGCAGAAGGTGGTAAACTTCCAATGCCCTAACCTGCTAGCGATCTTATCATTGCATTGTAACTCTACCATCCCCTTCCCATTGCTGTTGCTAGGAAATGACTCACAATAAATTCCAAAGGAGCCCCTTGACCAAACTCCTATCCTGCCAAGGAGATAGGAAACACCTTGAACAAACAGCCAGGGTCAAAGTTTCTGATTTCAAAGCAAAACCCCTTCCCCAGGAATATATACCAATGACTAAGCTATTGCTGAAATCTCCCCCAAAAGGTATATAAAGCTAAGCCCTCATGAGTTTGTGGTCGCCTCTCCTCTTGGTACAGACGACCCCACACACTTTGGCCACTCATGTTGGAACAATAAAATACTCTGCTTTTGCACTGATCCAGTCTCTGTCTCTCTCATTAAGGGTCCCAGGTAAATAGGCTGCTAGCCCTTCGGGGGCTGAGCCTTACACTTTTTACTGATTCTTTGTGAATTTCAAATCATGCACCCCAGTCCCTGTCATCTTTCCGTCCCCTCATAATAGCCCTTCATCCTTGCCACCTACCCCCCAAAATAAAACACAAACAAGCAAGCAACAACAACAAGAACAAAAAAACAAAGCATAGGAAATATCTCATCATGGTAGCTGTAGTATGTCACAGTGTGTCCCACAGTATATCCACCTTTCCACAGATCTCTGGCTTCTATGACACCATCAGTATTCGATCCTCATCAGAACTCCTCGAAGTTATCCTGTTGTTGACTTGTGTCATGGAGTTCCTGCACCTTTAGAACACCAGAACTGACCCTTTCACACATTTACAGATGATATAGATTTTTGGGTGGGCCATTTCAGAACATTGGATCTGGGCCTGGGTGGTAACTGAGCATTTAGTGGTCCTGCTTTCCCTTATCTGTATCACGAGAACTAGTTGTCCAGCACTCTTCCAGCTAAGCCACTCAATGCTGCCATCAGCAGGAGGCAGGGCCAACTTTCCCACACTCACACCTGGGGTATGGCTCATCCCTTTCTTTTCCATCAGGGCCAGCTCTGCTGTGCTGCCCAGATGGGGTGCAGGACCTTCTGTACAGAGTGCTTCAGCTGGTAAAAAATCTCTTTAATTTCAGGATTAGGTGACTAATAGAATTATTTTCTTTTATGCAAATCTGTCAGAAAAATTATTATTATTGGAAAGTTGATGATTATAGATCTCCTAAAGCTATGCATAAAGTTACAGCTTTTGATAGTATATTCAGATTTACATAATTTATATATTATAAACTATATTTGGATACATTTAAATCAAGGAATCCTATCTTGGTAAAATGTGTTTTACAAACATGCATTAAAATTTAATTTTATATTTTATAAAAATCTAACAAATGTTAATTGACTAGTAAATTCTCGGATGTTTTCTAACAAGAGGTCTCCAGAAGAAATAAAAAGAAAACCTTTTTCCCTCATGTAATTTTATACTGTATTAAAGAAAAAGAAAATAAAGGAAAAGAGATAACCATAGCTTTAACTGAGAACATGATACTAAGTTCTATGGAAAAAGGTAAATGGAGACAGGGCATAAGCAGAGTTCAAGAATGTAGCCCAGAGTGTATGTATTGAAAATAATTGAAAGAAATACTGGATATAGAAAATGTATTTACGTATCTCATATAATCAGAGTTTGTCTAAGATAGTGATAGTAAAGAGATAGACATGGAAGAATCAGGTGAAAACAATCTTGTGAAAGTGTATACTCATGAGTGTTTGCTATTACTTCTTATGTGAATTTATAATTATGTTATTTAATTGAACAGAATTCATGTTATCTTATTCCAAATTAAATATATACTTTCTTCTTAAGAAATGCTCATTGATCCTACCCCCCTTTATTATTGAATGAAATGATCGAATTTTTTCAAATGTTCAGATACTGTGTTCCATGTCCAATTTTAAGGGCTTTCTAAAGCTAGTCTTTATTATTGCACTTCTCCAGTGACCCTCGAAGGATGAAATGTGCTCATGGAATTTATGTTCTGGGTGTGCATGTTCTGCTCACTCTTAATGTCACTCTAGGGCATCTCCTTTGTGCTGCCTGAGGATTGGATGTGCAATGATCAATCTGGCATCCTCCAAGTTTCCCAAATCAAAACCTAGAGTTCTGCCTTTACTTTGCCATCTCTACAAGCTAGTTCAATCATTTACACACCCTCCTTTGTGTTTTTTAGTCACTATTTCTTTCTGTCCATGAGGACACCTCTAAACAAAAATGTAAAAGTACATTTTTATCTTCTCTAGAGATATAAAAGACAGTTGAGCTCAGAAAACCATCATAATCCAATTATACTAGAAACAATTTCCTAAAAACCATGTAAATAAATTATAAATAAGTTTTATACTTAATAAAACCATAGCATAAACTATAACTAAATATACCCACACAATTTAAAGTGCACAATTATTTTTTAGGTATAACATGCTTCAAGTAGGTAACAGTTTTGACTTAGTATTTTAATAGCTTTACCTCCATTTTAGTTTTCTTTTCCTTATCACTGTCTTCTACCAGATGAGATTTAAGCAAAAATACAACCATACTAAAGTATTACAAAAAGCTCAAGTTAGTTACATGTAAAGAAAGGGCTATTGGGTGTCTCTGTCATTAGTTTTCTTTTCTTCCACTATCCAAGGCTCCTTTGTATGATATGGTCATGTCAGGGTACTTATTCTTTATGGCAATTATTTCTATGGTAGTTGAAGAAAATTCATATCTCTGTAAAGGTGCTAATCGTATTTGGTAAAAGGAAACAATTACAAGAAAAGAATTATAGCACATATATACTTGATGCCTTATACTTTGTTTCTTCTATTAACTTTAACATGCTTTAATATAATGACAACATTTAAATGAATATTATTACATGGCAGATACCATTCTGAGTATTTTACATGGATCTTCCCTTTTAATAGGTAAGATCAATAATTCAAACAAAAATTAAATTGAAGTATATAACAAATTTCAAATTTAGCAGAGTTTAAATTTAAATTAAGGCAATGGTTTCTACTATCCATATCCTAATGTGTCAGGATATAAGATAATACATAAAGATGAAAAAAATCAAACAGCACATGTTTTATCCCTATGAAGTGTATTGTCTACTATATAAGTAGTATATTAGGGTTCTCCGAGGAAAACAACTAATAGAATGAATATATGAATATTGAATATATACATATACATATATATATGATCTGAGTAGTCCAACAATATTTGTCTTGTGACAGAAATGACAAGAATCCTATAGCTGTTTAGTCTATGACACTGGATGTATATACAATCTGGTACTGGAGTCAGGGAAGTCCTAGAGAGATATTGATCTTTAATCTATATTGAAATCTTTGAGTTACATCCTAATATCATTCACTGTAGGAAAGCCTCAGCAAGAGAATAAAATGAATGTACCAGCTAGAGTGAGAGAAATCAGGCAAAAGGCAAAGCAAATTACTTTGTTTGTTTGTTTGTTTGTTTTTGGTTTTGGGTTTTTTTTTGTTTTTTGGGTTTTTGGGGGGGTTGTTGGTTTTTCTTGGGGGGGGTTGTTGGTTGTTTTTTGTTGTTTTTTGTCTTTTTATGTAGGCTGTGATCTGAAAGTGTGGCTTAGATTCAACTTGGGTTCTCTGATTTCAAATGATCCAGTTTTAAGGTAGATCTTCAAATCTCATGTGATCACTTAAGAAACCTCTCATGGGTGTGTCAAAATGCTTAGGTTTTAATGAATTCCAGATGGAGTCTAGTTGACAACCAAGATCAGTCATCACAACTATTAACTCTAGAAAAAGACCTGTCTATTCCCAAGTCTACACCCTGTGATACTTCTCTTAATATGAAATATATTTCAAAGAAGTACTCATAATTTTAAGTTCCTCTCTAAATTACCTACCCTACATTTCAGTGTATTCAAGAGTATCATTATACACTTAAACTGCAATTTAATTATTAATCATATTTATTAATAAGTATAAACTATAAGATTAGGCTGGTGAAGCAATTAGCAGGCTGGTGGGAAGCCAGCAGGCCTGGCCTGCCTTAACTGACTGCTTGACCCATCCTGAGGAAAAAGCCCTGGATCAAGGGTGGCCTTTACCACCTGCAATCTAAATTCTACTAAATAATATCTTCATTAATAACTATTAGTTGTTATATTAGTCTGGAAGAACAGCTGGTGGCTTGGTGGGAGATTGACAGGCTTGATTTTCTTTAGAATTCTGTATGCCTAGAGGGACGACCTGGTTGCAAGCTGGCGGGATAGCTGCCAGATACTTATTAATAAATACAAACCATTATATCAGACCAGCAGAATTGCCAGTGGCCTGGAGGGACAGTTGCCCTCTCGTCGGAGGCCAAAGGACCTGAATTGCTTGAACTGTTGGCCTATAAGCCACAGCACTCCCTTTCCCAATAATTAAATACACCAAGACCTTTTAATGTTCAACCCTTAGCCCTAAGCTGGGCAGACTGTCAACTAGCTAATCTAAATTAACCCAGACCACCTAATCCCAAAGCACCATGTGGCCTGTTGTTACCTTCCAGAGCTCTCAAACATGTCTGTCTGCTTCCATTTCTTCTGGCAGAGAGATTCCTCTGTGTAAAATGCAGGGTTCCTGTTTCCGTCTCAAGAAGTCCCACCTCTCTATACTCTTTCTGCCCAGGTAAATGACCATCAGCGACTTTTATTAACAAAACAAGAGAATGCCTCAGATGGGGCAGTAACCCGATCTCAGCATTGAAATCAGCCTATCAGAAGCAATATATTGGTCCTTCCTCCAACAATACACTTGATAATATAACATGGAGAAATCAAGCTAGTACTAACTTGGAAACTTCATTTCTAGTGGCTAGCATTCATAGTTCTGGAAAGAGGTGTACATTTTACCAAAGCAGAAAAATTAATAATCAATTATACCCCGCCTGAACCCTATGAGCTATAATAATGACTGGCATGCCAAGATATCTGCATCAGTGTAATAATGATATGAACATTGAATCTAAGACTTGTCCACAAATTGAAAGCAACACCTGACACCATTTTAAGCTAAGAACATATGATTAAATAGTCAAGAGGCCGAGGGGATCCAAGATGGCGGTGGCCCGTAGGGACACATTTTAATCTTGGGGAAACCCCGATTGATATAAGACGCAGTACAAAAATATCTAAGAGACCCAACCTACCCCCTTCCCCCCCGGGTCTCACCCAACTACCCGGGTACCACTAAAAGTCCCTGGGCAGGACGCTCCCTCCCACTCTCAGACACGCATGGAAGCAGCTGAATCCGAGAATTGGGATAACCCTCCCTACAAGGAGAGATATGCCTGGTAAGTTCCAATCTAATACCCAGCCGGCAGATTCAAACCCCACACAGAGTGATACTCTCCAGCCTGCTGCACCCCCCCTCCAGGTCTCACACAGACGGTCTGGCTATCTGGCAAAGGCTTGCAGACCCGTGGGCGCGGATCAGCAGCAGAATAACCACCAGGCTGTAGACTGCAACACACTGCAGTTTACAGGAACTTGGTCAACCGTGACACCACCTGCCAGGTTCCAGAGCCAGCTCCATGGGGGGAAGGCAGATTTTACCCACCATAGGATTCAATCCTGGGCAAACTGAGAAATCTTTTCCATTATTATTGGTCTGCTTTTTTTTTTTTTTTTTTTTTTTTTTTTGCCACTACGGACACTCCTGGCGAGGAGCCAGAGCTTAAGTGTATACAGGTATACAGCTCTGCCCCCTTGATAACTGAAGTCTCTACCCAAGAGGTGGGGCAGAAAAACAAAACTTACAGGAGTGGAGTCAGACAAGTCAACTGCTACACTAAAGCGCCCCCTTTGGATCTAAGAATAGAAAACAACAAAAACAGACAGGTAAGACTTACACGTGGCCAAGCGCCCCAGAAAAAGCAGGATTTAAGGTGGAATGACCCCAACAAAAGAAAACGATGCCATTTCAGCCAACCAGGATCAAAGCACCACAACTGAAACACATGAAAACGAAAACAATTCTACATTATGGAAAGTCATAGAGTCCCTTCAAGAAGAACTTACATTTATGAAGGAATTCAAAGAGGCCACGATCTCACAGACGAAAACTATGGATAACACCATCAGAGAACTTCTAAACAAGGTGACTGAGCTTGAACACGAAAAGGACAGGGTAATAGAAGACTTCCAGGCAAAGACAAGCAAACTGGAACAGGAAAAGTACAAAAGGAATAAAACCATTCTAGACATGAAAATGGAAATGGAAACAATAAAGAAAACACAGTCAGAGTTAAAAATGGAAATGGAGAGCCAAGGGAAGAGAACAGGAACTATGGATATCAGTACCAAAAATAGGACTCAAGAGATGGAAGGCAGGATCTCAGGCATGGAAGATTCGATGGAAGAAATCAGTACAACATCCAAAGAAAATGAGAAAGCTAAAAAATCTCTCACCCACAATATCCAAGAAATCAAGGACTCAATGAAAAGAAGGAACCTAAGAATCATAGGCATAGAGGAAAGAGAAGACTCCCGACTCCAGGGTCCAGGAAATATCTTCAACAAAATCATAGAAGAAAACGTCCCAAACCTAAAGAAAGAGATGCCAATAAAATTTCAAGAGGCTTACAGAACACCAAACAGATTAGATCAGAAAAGTAACTCCTCTCACCACATAATAATTGAAACTCCAAATATAGAGAACAAAGAAAGAATATTAAAAGCTGTAAGAGAAAAGGGCCAAGTCACATACAATGGCAGACCCATCAGAATTACACCGGACTTCTCCTTAGAAACTTTAAAAGCCAGAAGGGCCTGGGCAGATGTCCTACAAGCACCGAGAGAACATAGATGCCCAGCCAGACTACTATACCCAGCAAAACTCTCTATCCACATAGATGGAGAAAACAAGATATTACATTACAAAATCAAATTTAAACAATATCTACCCACAAACCCAGCCCTACAGAAGATCCTAGAAAGAAAACTCCAAACCAGAGAAGATAACCACACCCAAGAAAACAGAGGAAATAGAAATCACCACAGCAACTAAACAAAAAGAAGCACAAGATGATCACCTATACCAAAATAATGACAAATAACAACCCATGATCACTAATATCCATCAACATCAATGGACTCAACTCGGCAATAAAAAGACACAGACTTACAGACGGGATCTGTAAACAGACCCATCTTTTTGCTGCATACAAGAAACACATCTCACTACTGAAGATAGGCATTATCTCAAAATAAAGGGATGGGAAAAGGTCTTCCAAGCAAATGGACACAGGAAGCAAGCTGGAGTAGCCATCCTAATATCGAACAAAATAGACTTCCAATTGAAGTTAATAAAAAAAGGCAGAGAAGGGCATTACATACTCGCTAAGTGAAATACCATCAAGAGGACATCTCAATATTGAACATCTATGCCCAAAATACAAAAGCACCTACATTTGTAAAAGAAACGCTTCTAAAACTTAAATCACACATCGATCCCAACACTTTAGTAGTGGGAGATTTCAACACCCCACTCAAAACAATTGACAGATCATCAAGACAGAAGCCAAACAGAGAAATAATGAGTCTAAAAGAGATCATGAACCAAATGGACCTAACAGATATCTACAGAACGTTTCACCCAAACACAAAAGAATACACCTTCTTCTCAGCACCTCACGGAACCTTCTCCAAAATCGACCATATAGTTGGACACAAAGATAGCCTCAACAGATACAGGAAATTGAAATAACCCCTTGTATCCTATCAGACCACCATGGAATAAAGCTGGACATCAACAGCAAAAGAATCAATAGAAAGGCTACACAAACATGGAAATTGAACAACTCTTTACTAGAGGACCACTGGGTCAGGGAAGAAATAAAGAAGGAAATCAAAGACTTCTTAAAATCCAACGAAAATGAAGACACAACATGCCCAAACATATGGGACACAATGAAAGCGGTGCTATGAGGAAAATTCATACCACTAAGTGCCTTCAAAAAGAAAATTGTGAAAGCTCATATTAACGAATTAACAGCCAAACTGGGTGAATTGGAAAAGAAAAAGAAGCAAATACCCCCAAAAAGGGCAGAAGGCAGGAGATTATCAAACTTAGGGCTGAAATCAACAACTTAGAAACAAAAAGAACTATACAAAGAATCAATGAAACCAAGAGTCGGTTCTGGTAGAAAATCAACAAAATAGACAGACCCTAAGTAAAATTAACTGAAAAACAGAGGGAAAAAACCCAAATCAACAAAATCAGAAATGAAAAGGGGGAAATAACAACAGACATTGAGGAAATCCAGAAAATATTCAGATCCTACTTTAAAAATCTATACTCCACCAAATTTGAGAACTTAAGTGAAATGGACAATTTTCTCGATAGATTCCACCTACTGAAGCTAAATCAAGATCAGATTAACAGATTAAAGAGCCCTATAACTCCTAAGGAAATAGAAACAGTCATTAAAAATCTCCCAATGAAAAAAGCCCAGGGCCAGATGGCCTTAGCATGGAATTCTACTGGACCTTCAAACAGGAAATAACACCAATACTATTCAAACTCTTTCACAAAACTGAATCTGAAAGAACATTACCAAACTCATTCTATGAGGCCACAGTCACCCTGATTCCTAAACCACACAAAGACCCAACAAAGAAAGAGAGCTTCAGACCAATCTCCCTCATGAACATAGATGCAAAAATACTTAATAAAATACTAGCAAACCGATTTCAAGAATACATCAAAAGTATCATACACCATGATCAAGCAGGCTTCATCCAAGGAGTGCAGGGATGGTTCAACATACGAAAGTCTATCAATGTAACTCACTATATAAACAAGATGAAGGAAAATAAAACACATGATAATCTCACTAGATGCAGAAAAAGCATTTGACAAAATCCAACACCCATTCATGCTAAAAGTTCTGGAGAGAACAGGCATACAAGGATCATACCTAGAAATAATAAAGGCAATATACAGCAAGCCAGTGGCCAACATCATATTAAATGGAGAAAAGCTTGAAGCATTTCCTCTAAACACAGGGAAAATACAAGGATGTCCACTTTCACCATATCTCTTCAATATAGTACTTGAAGTTCTTGCTAGAGCAATAAGACAACTAAAGGAGATCAAGGGGATAAACACTGGAAATGAAGAATTCAAATTATCCCTATTTGCAGACAATATGATGGTATACATAAGCGACCCCAAAAATTCCACCAGAGAACTCTTACAGGTGATAAACACCTTCAGCAAGGGGGCAAGATACAAAATTAATTCAAAAAAATCAGAAGCCCTTCTCTATACAACAAACAAATGGGCTGAGAAAGAAATAAGGGAAACAACCCCCTTCACAATAGCCACAAATAATATAAAATATCTGGGGGTAACTCTAACCAAGCAAGTAAAGGACCAGTACAACAAGAACTTCAAGCCCTTGAAGAAAGAAATGGAAGAGGCCTTTAGAAGATGGAAAGACCTCACATGCTCATGGATAGGTAGGATCAACATAATAAAAATGGCTATCCTACCAAAAGCAATATATAGATTCAATGCAATGCCTATCAAAATACCAACACAATTCTTTATAGACTTGGAAAGAGCTATTCTCAACTTCATATGGAACAACAAAAAGCCCAGAATAGCTAAATCAATCCTGTACAATATAAAAGCATCTGGAGGTATCCCCATCCCAGATTTCAAGCTGTACTACAGAGCAATAGTGTTAAAAACAGCATGGTATTGGTATAGAAACAGAACAGTAGATCAATGGAATCGAATTGAAGATCCAGAAATAGACCCACACACTTATGGCCACCTAATTTTTGACAAAGAAACCAAAATGGCATAATGGAATAAGGACAGCATCTTCAACAAATGGTGCTGGTCCAACTGGATGTCCACTTGCAAAAGAATGAAATTAGACCCATACTTATCACCTTGTTCAAAACTTAAATGCAAGTGGATTAAAGACCTTAACATAATGCCCGTCACCCTAAATCTACTAGAAGAAAAAGTGGGAAAAACCCTCCAACTCATTGGCACAGGTGACAACTTCCTGAACAGAACACCAACCGCTCAGGACCTGAGACCAACAATGAATAAATGGGACCTCATGAAACTGAAAAGCTTGTGTAAGGCAAAAGACACTGTCATTTGAACTGAACAGCAGCCTACAGACTGGGAGAAAATCTTCACCAACCCCACATCTGACAGAGGGCTAATATCCAAAATCTACAAAGAACCCAAGAAATTAAACACCAAGAAACCAAATAATCCAATTAAAAAATGGGGGATGGAGCTAAATAGAGAATTCACAAAGGAGGAATCCCTAATGGCCAAGAGACACCTGAAGAAAATGCTCAACATCCTTAATCATCAGAGAAATGCAACTCAAGACCACTCTGAGATTCCATCTCACACCTGTCAGAATGGCTAAGATTAAAAGCTCAAATGACAGCACATGCTGGCGAGGGTGTGGAGAAAGGGAAACCCTCCTCCATTGCTGGTGGGAGTCTAGGCTTGTGCAACCACTATGGAGGTCAGTATGGCGATACCTCAGCAAACTTGGAATAGCTTTGCCTCAGGACCCAGCCATACCACTTCTGGGTATATATCCAAATGACTCCTCAAGGAATCATAGGGAAGTCTCATCTATGTTCATAGCAGCCTTATTTGTAATAGCTAGAAACTGGAACCACCCGGATGCCCCTCAACTGAAGAATGGATTAAAAAACTGTAGTACATCTATACAATGGAATATTACTCAGCTATCAGAAACAATGAAATTATGCAATTTGCAGCCAAATGGATGGAACTAGAGAAGCTCATCCTGAGTGAGCTAAACCAGACTCAGAAGGATGCACATGGCATCTATTCACTTGTAGTAGGATTTTAGCTATATAGTACAGGATATCTGTACTACAACCAACACACCAAAGGGAACATGGACATAGACTTTTTTTTCTTTCATTTTTTTTTTTGTTGTTGTTGTTAGTTTTTGTTGGTTTGTTTGTTTGTTGGTCTGTTTTTTAGTTTTCCCTCCGCAGCAATGAGACACTTTTCACTGGTGGTACTGCCTTGAAGGCCCCCAGTGCATGAAGGGGCTCTTGGCCCTCATATGACATCTGAACTGGGGCAACGGACTGTTATATGGGGTCACTCCACTCCAGAGGAGCAAGATGGAAGGGTTAGGGGGTAAAGGATGGGAGGGTGGGGCTTGGAAGGGGGGAAAGAGGACAATATGATGGAGACATAACATGAAGCAACCAATAAATAAATTTATTAAATAAAAAAGCAGGTGTCAGGTTTAAAACACTGTAAATAATTTAAAGGTTACAGCTGTTCAACCTGGTTTTATAAACCACCAAGAGTCGAAAAAATTTAGAGCTAAGGTAAAAATACATGAAATGCTTGGGGTTAGCCCATACCTTTAACTTCAGCAGAGACAGGAGGAGCACTATAGAGTTAGTTGTCTTATAAATTCTATAGTTACAAGGAACAGAGTATTGATGGTGCATACCCTTAATCCCATCATTCGAGAAGAATACATGCTTAATCCCAACACACTAGAGACAGAAACAGGCAGATGCCAGAGCTCAAGGTCAGCCTGATACAAAACAAGTTCTACATAGGGAAAAACTTCGATCTAGGGGCAGGGGAGCACATCTTTAATCCCTTCAGTTGAGAACCACAGGTCCTGATCCCAATACTTAGTATGCAGAGACAGGCACATAGAATTTGGAAGGATCTAAGTTTAAAAGCTACATACAAAAGGCATGCTCAATGCAAACAAATTGTCCCTTGAGATCTCAAAATATATACACTAAAGTTTTGTTTAACTCCAAAATAACAAAATAATTTCTTCTTTAATCCAGATTGAAAGATAATACTTTATATATCGTCAAAAAAATAAATTTGGTCCAGGTAAAATATTACCTGACCCCCCCCACACCCAAAAAAAGGTAATTGCCCCAGAGTAAGAATTAGGGCAGGGCTCTGTTCTTATCTTTCCAAGAGACTTAAAGCATCCATTCAAGGAATCCAGGGACAACTGGACAAGGGAAACCTCAGCAGAAAACAGATCAGACCCCGAAGAAGACGAGTGGCCCAGACGAACCAGCCTTGCAGACACCCTCAATAGCTGTTTCCTCAAAAGTCTACAACCACAACTCAAAATCACTAAGATCATTCAGCTCCACAGACTGCTCCAGCCAGAACTTCAGTAAAGGTCTGAAGATCAGCTTCTGTCTACAAACTTCTTAGGACATCTAAATAGCTCAGCACAAAAGGACTGAACATCAAATGATTCTATTAGCATTTTTAACCATTTTTTCCATCCCTATTTGGGCCCCAAACAGGTTTACTATGTCCCAAATCAGCAGGAAGTCATTTATGAGAGCGACGTCCCAGGCCCAGAAGGTGGGGAGGGTGTTCCCACCCCTTTGGTTATTCGATGGATAACAGAAAATTTTGTCATTTAGGGGAAGAGACTACAAGCAGTTAAATGGTCTTGTTAAATGGGTTTTGGAGGTTAGACCTAGGACTTCTCTCTTTTTCTTTTCTGTATCCTTCTTTCTCTCCTATGTAGGAGTGAATAGACTTGAGAAAAAATGGGACATAGACATAGTATAGGAAAGATCAAGAAAAAAGGACAGATTATTCAATAAGCCCTTATACCTCTGTATATTGATATAATATTAATACTATATTAGGCTAAATTGGTATTCATCATTGTATATTAATGCAAAATTAAGATTGTATTGGACTACATCGGTACTGATCTTAGTATATTGATACAAAATTAAGAGTATATTTGGCCACATTGCTATTGATCTTTGTATATTGTTACAAAATTAAGGGTAACACTTCTTAAAGGTATTGTACCTAGTAATGCTTAAAAAGGAAATGTGAACTTTTGGCCTTTTGCTACCAACCATCATAAACTATTTACGATAATTAAGAAATACAAACTAACAGTCATGCAAGCGTGTCATTTTGTTAGTTACTATGACAGTCTATCACAGTTATTCTCTAAGCTACTCAGAAATCAAGTTATTAAGAGACAGCAACATTTGCATATCTAAACAAAAGAGATAGATAGGGTGTCTTCAAAAACCCCAAGAGATCTGCAGAATATGGCATTCAAAGATGTTTTCTTAAATTAAGATTTTTTTTGATATCTAGACATGCCAGCTCCTGACAGCATCCCCTATTCCACTCCAAGTAGAAGATGAGCATCAAAAAATCTCCAGTGTGAGATGGTTGAATTAGTGGCAAGCCTATCTCTTGGCAAAAAAAAAAAAAAAAACCTTGCTTCAACTGTAGACAGACTGCTGTCCAAAAAGGACAAAACTTGGAAGCAGGTAAGTTGACAGCCTACCTCTGCCAAGACAAGGTAGGTAAGTCCTTCATAATTCCTGCTCTACAATCAATGTCTGTCAGAGAAACGGGGCCAAACAGCTGAAGATTGATGCTGTAATATATGGAGAGAAAATGGGAACTGTCGAGGCAGCCATGGGTATGTCATTTCTTAGTTTTGGAAGCTGTAGGCCCTGTACTTCCTATATAATCAGATATATTTATCCCTCTCATGTCTCTGAAGTGGTTGAAGAATAGATAGCTAGAGTCTCATAGTTAAATTTAAGTTGTTTAGGAATCAAGATGGCGTTCTGGATCTAAGAAGATGTTTTTAAAATTTTGATGCAATTTAGTATGAAAGCTGAGTTATATAGAGAACTTTAAACTTATGGAGATAGTTAGATAGTAGAATGCTAAAGTCAGGGACCAAATACATATGGACTGGACATTGAGAATGTATGCTAAACCATGTAACTCTCAGAATTGTGGCCTATTTATTTCAGTTGTTTTGTACTGTATTTGTTGTTATAAGAGAAAGAACCATTTGTTGGACTGAAGAAAAAAAGAATTATGCATTCTGGGGGAAGGATAAGAGGGTAGGAGGGTGGGGCTGGCAGGGGTGGAGGGAGAGGGCTGTGATGGAGGTGTAACTTGAAGTAATAAATAAACATTAAAAAATAGTCAAGAGGCCCTAGAGGCCCACCTACTGCTAGTAAGATGTGAAATGGCATAGTATTAAACTGATACCTCCTGGCTTACCATTAGACCCATAAATCAGTTCATCTTTCAACCCTTGGTTGCTATTTGCAAGATAATATTAATAATACCATGACACACATTGAACAAAGTGTGATTAAAAGGCTGAAGAATTTTCTGTCATAAGTGGAACATATAGACCCCCCCTATTCAACAAAAACTTGGAGATCTTTGATGAGCACAGGTAGAAAGAATGTAAGAACCTGAGATGTAGGGTGACTTAGGAAATATTATCTTCTGGACCAAGTAGAGCAGTTCCACATATAAACTCAGTGTTTTGGACAGCATGTATACAATCTGAACAAACCCAAGCAAGACCAAATTCCAGCTTGGAGAAGAAAGTATAGCACAATATCCCACCCATAGTCAAGAAGCTATAGGCAACTACTAGTTCCTGGGGAAGGAAGAGGCAGTTTTTTCAAAGAGTGTAGCCTCCAGTAAGTCAACCCATTTAAAGTAGAAGTTCACATATCTGAGAATATTTGGGCAATACAAACTGGTTTCTTTATTTGCTGATTGGTTTGTTTTCTTTGTTTGTTTTTGAGTCTCTTAGGATCTTAGCAAACTTGTCTTAAGCACCAAAAAAGAAAAACAAGGAGAAAAATTTGAATGAGAAGGGAACTGGGGTCCAAATGTGAAGAATTTAGGAAAGGAGATGAATATGATCAAAATACATCATACGGAACTCTCAAAAATTCTACTTAAAGTAAAAAAGGAAAAGAAATAAAGGAGCATGAGGTAAGCATGAATTAAGATAACTTTGTTTTCAATCGACTTCTGTTGAACAGGAAAAATGATTTTGTATTCTAGGTGCTTACTGCAAAAGAACTTCAGTTATTGAAGATTACATCATTAATAGCTTCTTTAAACACTCTAGAGTTAGCTCTAAGATGCAAGGTAGATGGACAACAAATTCCATTATTGAGCAAAGCAACTCAGACCACTGAATAAACAAGCCTCAAAATAAAAGCAATGAAGTGTGAGTAATAATTTTTGAAAACCTATGGGACAAATGCCTTTATTTTGATGGCATAAAATTATAACATTTACAGATAACAATGTCTTACTGGAAAATAATCTTATTACTTTGTTTTTCATATTCAATAACAAAATTGTGAAATTTAATCAAACAGCAGTACTGAAGGATTTACAATCTGATAAAGATTGTGTGAGAGGCTATAATTATATTAGTTTAATGTCTGAAAGGAAAAGTTTGCACAATGGTATCCACAGTTAAGGATACAGACTATAATATTTCAAGTAGCCAAAACAAATTGGTCCCCACTTAAAATAATCATTTCTATTGGATACTGCTTGAAAAATTATAACATATTAAGATTCTTTTAAATTATTTTTCTTATAATTAAAATATTAGCATATTCCACACACTTGTGTATTGTAATAGGATTTGAATTTTCTGGGAGATCTCATTGGTTGATTCTGTTTGAAATGTACAATTTTCCAAGGTGGTGTCAGGGATGGAGTGGGTGACAATGAATGAAGGATTGTTGTTGATCCTAATCAGATGTTCCACCTGCCATCACTCAGGGAGCTAGTATTTCGGCTCTTAGACAACTTACCCAACCCAATAGGAAAGATTTAGATGATGGGAAAATGGCGAAGACCATGCATTCAAGGATATTGTCAAACTATGTGAAACCATATAATTTATACAGTGAACTTCAATGGTAGACAAAAATCTTCCATGGGCCAGAGACCTTCCACAAGCAAATTTAATTATTAAGCAAAGTCATTATTCCAGGAAAATATAGCAAATATAGAAGTGTTATGTATCATAGAATACAAAAAATGAAAAAATATGACCTCAATTTTCATATAACAAAATTTTTTTGTGATTGACATCTTACCTACAGAGGCAGTTTCATTTTGGGACCTATTTAGACCTTAACTTAATTTGTACCTTTAAATCTGTGACACAGTAATCATCAGTTTTATGTTTAAAGATATATTGTATGATAATAAGAAGTCTGAAAACTTAAATGACCCTCCTAGCCACCATTTCTATCTTCATTCTGCTGTATCATGCTTGTGGAAAAAAATGTTAAGAATTAAAAAAATAATAATAAAAATATCAATAATACTTATACAACAGTTTAATTAACTATTTAAATAAATTTAGAAGTATAATTGCTCAGAAGCAATAAAGGTGATGAAACAATTTTCAGCATTGTTGCATTATTTCATAAAAATATATTTAAACTAAAAGCAATTCCTATTTTATTTCAATATATAATGATTTGTTTTATAAATTGTATATACTCATGGATGTCATTCACTTTCTGATCCATTTAATTTTATCAAATGCTTTAGAACACAACTTGAGACAATCACTAGTAGGTGATAAAGAGAGGTTCTTCTGAGAAGAAAACTAATCTCATTGTTTACTGATTTCATGAAAACGAAAAGAACTAGGTACATCTTTAAATAGCTAGAAAAGCACCTTTGTACATCCGATGAATCATAAGGAATAATGTTAACTCTCTTTAATATAATTTTTTAGTTTAGAGGCACAGGGAGTATTCTTCCTCTTCTCATACTGAAAACAAGACTTTATGATCCTATACATCAGCAAATTTGTAGTGACTGGGATATTTGCCTACATTTGTAGAATGTTAACTTTTATGCATGCATAATTTTATAGTATAACTGTTTAAATTCAGATTTGCTTATTTTTAAACTTCTATTTTACTAAGTATCCTAATGTCTTATGTTTTTTATTTGTCATTTGTTTTGTTTTTTGTTTTTGTGTTTTGTCTGACCAAGATACTCTCTGCAACAAAGGCACTTTCAAAACTATTTGGATTACAGTCCTAATTGTGTTTTAGGAGAGAGGATCCATCAAGAGTTGAGATCCTGGAAGAACGCCAGAGAGATTATAAAACCCAGAATACCAGGAAGTCTGCTCTAAAGCTGTCTCTCATAGAAATGGCTACATAAGCAAGACTGAGACAATGACAGTATCAATAGACACATTAATGTCGATGGGAAAAAAATTCCATGTAGTTCCCACCTTAGAGAAACAATTACAGCAAATGCTCACTACTGAGAGAGTCAAGAGAAGAAGAATTAGCTTACCTTGGTGACTGCCAATCAAGTGCAGAGTAGTCAGCTGTTAAACCATACACACAAAAACAACAAAAGGAGACTCAGTAATTTGCACTTATCTATTTTTGCAAATAGATGTATATGTAAAAATTTTAATCAATGGAAAAAGAACCTATCACTTGAAACTGGGTTAGAGCATGGAAAATAATGAAAGGAAAGTGCCTAGGAGGGGGCCAAAACAAGGTAGGGGGAAGAGGGGAAAGTGTTGTAATTCTGTTTCTATTATGAACATATTAAAAATAGTAAATCATTTCTATTATTAAAAATGACATATTTCTACACCACCACATATGATCAAGGAATAAAGGAAAACTTTATTAAAATAAAGAACATAATTTTTACAAATGTAATACTAGATAATGATTTATAATTGCTGCTTGAGTTATAGATGCAGGTACTTCTCCTTTAAAATAGTCATTTGGGGAAAAGCAGAATTGGCTCCACACTTTATATTGCACATGAGTAAGCTTCACTTAGATTGGAAATGTCAGTGGAAAGAAAGAAAGAAAGAAAGAAAGAAAGAAAGAAAGAAAGAAAGAAAGAAAGAAAGAAACGATACAAAATCTGAAAGAAAGCCTGAACAATATCCCTTGCAGCTTAGTTATTCTCATTTATCAAATTATTAGGCATCCTTAAACTGAGTAACGATGTATTGGTGAAGGTTTACTTTGCAGAAATGCTTGCACATTGCAACAAGAGGTGATATATATATATATATATATATATATATATATATATAT
>CAJQZJ010000449.1:546567-654811 GCA_907164525.1 Lophiomys imhausi | reverse complement strand
ATATATATATATATATATATATATATATATATATATATTCATGGAGGGGCATTTTTCTAAATCAAACAATACTGTGTATATGCTTGTATTTTGTCTAAACAACTTCTCTTTTAAATTTTAAGCTAAATAATTAATCTGTACAACCAGAAACAATCATAAGCATGAACACATTTGCCATATAAACACTTTAGTAAACACAGCCTCAAAAACTGATGGACACAAATATGTAATAAATAATAAAATGTGACACTAGGTTGGATTTGAAAGGAAAACTAACAACAAATCAATTTGAGTAAAGTCCATAAAATACCATTGGGAAAACACATCCCAAACAACCTGGCTGCAGGGCATTGAGAAGTCAAGTTGAGCAGGGAAACGTCCTCCCTACTCATTAACTTTCGTAGTATCAGAAGGTGTTAGTGGGTGGCTGGGTGCTCAAACCCATCGCTGGGCTCTGCATGCTATAATACTGACCTGCTAGGTAAGTGCTGATGATGCAATAGTGGCCCAGCTGTTATGGGGGAATTATTGTTTTCTGATTTGAGTGGAAGCCTGCCCGACAAGAAGGAATTTCATGTCTAGCATTATAAGCACGGTCAAATGACCATGATTAAGAGAAACTGTTATTGTTATTTTGCTAAATGAACCCATTGCTAGATTGCCATCTAAATACTTATACCATAAACTTGGGTTACTATCAGCCTAGGTCACAGAAGCTGCTTTTTGCAGCAGACAAGAATCATGGTAAAATGCAGAATTAATCAAAGTTCTGAGAAAAAGGACTCATTTTTTTCTTTTAAAAAATTTTATTAATTTATTTTCTCATATATTACATCCCAAGCTAAGCCTCTCCCCCTTTCTCTCCTCCCAGTCCCTTCTCACCACCTCATCCCTCTCTATACACTTTTCCTCCATTTTAGTCCTGAAAAGGGCAGGCCTCCCAGACATATCAATCAAACATCATGTCATATCAATTTGCAAGAAGACTAGGCATATCTCCTTATATCAAGGCTGGATGAGGCAACTCAGTAAGAGGACAAGGGTTCCCAAATCACCCAAAAACAAAAGAATACACCTTCTTCTCAGCACCTCATGGAATTTTCCCCAAAATCGACCATATAGTTGGACACAAATATAGCCTCAACAGATACAAGAAAATTGAAATAACCCCCTCTATCTTATCAGACCACTGTGGAATAAAGCTCGACTTCAATAGCAAAAAAATCAAAAGAAAGTCTACACTCACATGGAAATTGAACAACTCTTTACTAGAGGACCACTGGGTCAGGGAAGAAATAAAGAAGGAAATCAAAGACTTCTTAAAATCCAACGAAAATGAAGACACAACACACCCAAACCTATGGGACACAATGAAAGCTGTGCTACGAGGAAAGTTCATAGCACTAAGTGCCTTCAAAAAGAAAATTGTGACAGCTCATATTAGCGAATTAACAGCTAAACTGGGTGAACTGGAAAAAAAAGAAGCAAGCACTCCCAAGAGGAGCAGAAGGCAGGAGATCATCAAACTTAGGGCTGAAATCAACAACTTGGAAACAAAAAGAACTATACAAAGAATCAATGAAACCAAGAGTTGGTTCTTCAAGAAAATCAACAAAATAGACAGACCCTTAGCCAAATTAACTAAAAGACAGGGGAAGAAAACATAAATCAACAAAATCAGAAATGAAAAGGGAGAAATAACAACAGACATTGAGGAAATCCAGAGAATATTTGGATCCTACTTTAAAAATCTATACTCCTGTCAGTCTGTCAGAGAAACAGGACCCAAAGGCTGAAGACTGATGCAGGAATGTATGGAGAGAAAATGGAAACTGTCCAGGCACTCATTGGTATGTTCTTTCTTAGTTTTGGAAGCTGCAGGCCCTGCACTTCCTATATAAGCAGATATATTTATCCCTCTCAGGTCTCTGAGGTGGTTGAAGAATAGACAGCTAGAGTCTCATAGTTAAATTTTGAGTTGTTTAGGAATCAAGAGGGTGTTATAGATCTAAGAAGATACTCTTAAAAGTGTGTTGCAAGTTAATATGAATGTTGAGTCAGATATAGACCTTTAAACTCATGGAGACGGTTAGATAGTAGAATGTTAAAGTCAGGGGCCAAATATGTATAAACTGGACATTGGGAAGGTATACTGGGCCATTTAATTCTCATAAATGTGGCATATTTATATCTGTTGTTTTTGTATAATACTTACTGTTATAAGAGAAGGAACCATCTGTTGGACTGAAAGGGGAAAATTCTGGGGGGAAGAGGATGGAAGGGCGGGATAGGGAGGGGTTTGTGACTGAGATGTAACTTGAAGAAAAAAAATAAAGTATTTATAAAAAAAAAAATCTATACTCCACCAAATTTGAAAACTTAAGTGAAATGGACAATTTTCTTGATACATTCCACCTACCGAAGCTAAATCAAGATCAGATAAACAGATTAAACAGCTCTATAACCCCTAAGGAAATAGAAACAGTCATTAAAAATCTCCCAACCAAAAAAAAGCCCAGGACCAGATGGCTTTAGCATGAAACTCTACCTGACCTTCAAGGAGGAGCTAACACCAACACTTTTCAAACTCTTACACAAAATACAATCTGAAAGAACATTGCCAAACTCATTCTATGAGGCCACAGTCACCCTAATTCCTAAACCATACAAAGACCCAACAAAGAAAGAGAACTTCAGACCCATCTCCCTCATGAACATAGATGCAAAAATACTTAATAAAATACTAGCAAACCGAATTCAAGAACACATCAAAAGTATCATACATCATGATCAAGTAGGATTCATCCCAGGAATGCAGGGATGGTTCAACATACAAAAGTCTATCAATGTCATTCACCATATAAATAAGATGAAAGAAAAAAAAACCACATGATAATCTCGCTAGATGCAGAAAAAGCATTTGACAAAATCCAACACCCCTTCATGCTAAAAGTTCTGGAGAGAACAGGCAAACAAGGACCATTCCTAGAAATAATAAAGGCAATATAGAGCAGAACAGTGGCCAACATCAAAATAAATATGGAGAAACTTGAAGCATTTCCTCTAAAATCAGGGACAAGACAAGGATGTCCATTTTTGCCATATCTCTTCAATATAGTACTTGAAGTCCTTGCTAGAGCAATAAGACAACTAAAGGAGGTCAAGGGGATAAACATTGGAAATGAAGAAGTCAAATTATCCCTAATTTGCAGATGATATGATAGTATACATAAGCGACCCCAAAAATTCCACCAGAGAACTCTTACAGCTGATAAACACATTCAGCAAAGTGGCTGGATACAAAATTAATTCAAAAAAATCAGAAGCCCATCTTTATACAACAAACAAATGGGCTGAGAAAGAAATAAGGGAAACAACCCCCTTCACAATAGCCACAAACAACATAAAATACCTGGGGGGAACTCTAACCAAGCAAGTAAAGGACCTGTACAACAAGAACTTCAAGCCCTTGAAGAAAGAAATGGAAGAGGCCTTTAGAAGATGGAAAGACCAGGGGTAACTCTAACCAAGCATGTAAAGGACCTATATAACAAGAATTTCAAGCCCCTGAAGAAAGAAATGGAAGAGACCTTTAGAAGATGGAAAGATCTCCCATGCTCATGGATAGGTAAGATCAACATAATAAAAATTGCTATCCTACCAAAAGCAATATATAGATTTAATGCAATTCCTATCAAAATAACAACACAATTCTTTATAGACCTGGAAAAAGCTAGTCTCAACTTCATATGGAAAAACAAAAAGCCCAGAATAGCTAAATCAATCCTGTCCAATGAAAAAACATCTGGAGGTATCACCATCCCAGATTTCAAGCTGTACTACAGAGCAACAGTAATAAAAACAGCATGGTACTGGTATAGAAACAGACCAGTGGATCAATGGAATCGAATTGAAGACCCAAACATGGATCCACACACCTATGGCCAACTAATCTTTGACAAAGAAGCCAAAAACGCACAATGGAAGAAGGACAGCATCTTCAACAAATGGTGCTGGTCCAACTGGATGTCCACTTGCAAAAGAATGAAATTAGACCCATACCTATCACCTTGTACAAAACTTAATTCCAAGTGGATCAAAGACCTTAACATAAGGCCAGCCACACTAAAGATACTAGAAGAAAAAGTAGGAGAAACCCTCGAACTCATTGGCACAGGTGACAACTTCCTGAACAGAACACCAACAGCTCAGGACCTGAGATCAACAATCAATAAATGGGACCTCATGAAACTGAAAAGCTTCTGTAAAGCAAAGGACACTGTCATTCGAACAAAACGGCAACCAACAGACTGGGAGAAAATCTTCACCAACCCCACATCTGATAGAGGGCTATTATCTAAAATCTACAAAGAACTCAAGAAACTAAATGCCAAGAAGCCAAATAATCCAATCAAAAAATGGGAGAGGGAGCTAAATAGAGAATTCACAAAGGAGGAACCCCTAAGGGCTGAGAGACACCTGAAGAAATGTTCAACATCCTTAATCATCAGAGAAATGCAACTCAAGACGACCCTGAGATTCCACCTAACACCTGTTAGAATGGCTAAAATAAAGAGCTCAAATGATAGCGCATGCTGGCGAGGGTGTGGAGAAAGGGGTACCCTACTCCATTGCTGGTGGGAGTGCAGGCTTGTGCAACCACTATGGAGGTCTGTCTGGCGATATCTTAGAAATCTAGGAATAACCTTGCCTCAGATCCCAGCCATACCACTTCTGGGTATACACCCAAAGGACCTCTCACGGAGACATAGGGAAGTCTCCTCATCTATGTTCATAGCAGCCTTATTTGTAATAGCTAGAAATTGGAAACAACCCAGATGTCCCTCAACTGAAGAATGCATTAAAAAATTGTGGTACATCTATACAATGGGATGTTACTCAGCTATCAGAAACAATGAAATCATGCAATTTGCAACCAAATGGATGGATCTAGAGGAGCTCATCCTGAGTGAGCTAACCCAGTCTCAGAAGGATGCACATGGCATCTATTCACTTATAGTAGGATTTTAACTATATCGTACAGGATATCTGTACTACAACCAACACACCAAAAGGAACATGGACATAATTTTTGTTTAATCTTTTTCTTTTTCCTTCTTTTTTTCTTTTTTCTTTTTCCTTTTCCCTTCTCTTTTTCCTCTCTTTTTTTGTTGATATTCTTTGTTTTTGTGGGTTTGTGTGTTTGTTGGTCTTTTTTTTAGTATTCCCCCAGTAGCAAGGAGACACCTTTAACTGGCAGTACTGCCTCGTAGGCCCCCGGTGAATGAAGAGGCTCTTGGCCCTCATATGACTCCTGATCTGTGGTGAGAGACTGTTAGGCAGGGACACTCCACCCCAGAGGAACAAGACGGAAGGGTCAGGGGGTAGAGCATGGGAGTGTGGGGCTGGGAAGTGGGAAAAGAGGACAATATGATAAGGAGGTAACCTGAATCAACAAACAAATAAATTTATTAACAACAACAAAAAAAAAAGGCAGGGGGCAGGGCTGAAACACTGTGAATGGAATAGAGGATACAACCATTCGGCCTGGTTTTGCAGACCTCCAGGTGTAGAGAAGACGTGGAGCTAAGGTAAAATGCAAGAGAATTGTGGTATTGGCCCATGCCTTTGACTTCAGCAGAGACGGGGTGGGGGGCGGGGGGAGCACCGTAGATTTGGTGGTCTTATGTATTCTGGAGTCATATGGAGCAGGGTGGTGAGGGTGCATACTCTTGGTCCCACCATTCAAGAAGAGTACACCCTTGGTCCCAGCTCCCAGCACACTGGAGACAGAAACGGGCAGATCCCGGAGCTCAGGGTCAGCCTGATGCAGGGCAAACTCTAAATAGAGAAAGACTTCGATCCAGGAGTGGTGGAACACATCTTTGATCCCTTCAGATGGGAAACACAGGTCCCTGATCCCAATAATTAGAGTTCAGAGACACACACATGGGATTTGGAGGGACCTAGGTTTGGAGGCTACTTACAAAAGGCCTTCTCGATGCAGGCAGATTGTCCTTTGGGATCTCAAAATATATACACTAGAGCTGGTTTAGCTCCAAGGTGACAGAATGATTTCTTCTTTAACCCGGATTGAAAGATAACGCTTTGTATGTTGTCAGAAGGCCAAATTTGCTTCAGGAGAAGTACTACCTAGCCCCCCCATCCCCCCCAGAAAAAAAAAGAGGGCAATTGTCCTAGGGTTGGGATTGGGGCAGGGCTCTGTTCTTATCATTCCAGGAGAATCAAAGCGTCCATTAGGGGAGCCCGGGGACGGCTGGACAGCGGAAACCTCAGCAGAGAGCAGAATCAGGCACCAAGGAGGACGAGTGACCCAGTTGATTCTGCCTGGCAGACTTCCTCAATAGCTGTCTCCATCGGGGGCCTGCAACCACCACAGCAATCCAATGTCACTGGGACCGCTCAGCTCTACACAATGCCCCGACAGGAACCTCAGTGAAACCTGCAAGATCAGCTTCTGCCTACAAACCCCTTAGGTCATCTAAACAGCTGAGAACAGAAGGACTGAACATAAAAGGAGTGTACTAACATTTTTAATCATTTTTCCCATTTGGGTTGGGGCCCCAAAAAGGTCTACTACGACCCAAATCAGCAGGAAGTCACTTTAAGAGAGCAACGTCCCATGCCCAGAGGGTGGGGAGGGTGTTCCTCCGCCCTTCTTTTTGGTTATTTGAAGGATAACTTAAAACTCTGTTATGTAGGGGAAGAGACTACAAGCTGATAAATGGTCCTGTCTTAATGGGTTTTGGAGGTTAGCCCCAGGGAATTCCTACTTTTCCTTTTCTGTATCCTTCTTCCTCTCCTATGTAGGAGTGCATGGGCTTGAGAAAAATGAGATATAGACATAGCACAGGAAGGTCCAAGAAGAAGGGGCAGATTACTGAATATGCCCTTATACCTTTGTATATTGATACAAAATTAGTAGTTTAATTGGCTAAAGTGGTATTGACCATTGTTTATTGTGCAAAAATAAGATTGTATTGGATTACATCGGTATTGATCTTTGTATATTGATACAAAATTAAGATTATAGTTGGCCACAATGGTATTGACCCTTGCATATGGACGTAATATTAAGATTATATTGGGCTACATAGGCATTGATCTTGGTATATTGATACATAATTAAGAGTATATTTAACCACAATTGAATAGATCTTTGTATATTGATACAAATTTAAAGGTAATGCTTCCCAATGGTATCATACCTAGAGATACTTAAAAATAGAATGTGAAGCTCTGACCTCATGATACCAACCGTCTAAAATGGTCTAGGATAGTTAAAACAAACTCCTAGTCATTCAAACATGTCACTTTGTTAGCTACTATGACAGTCTATCACAGATATTCTCTAAACTACCCAGTAATCAAGTTGCTAAGAGACAAGCAACATTTGCTATCTAAATACAAGAGATGGATAGGGCATCTTCAAAAACCCCTAGAGATCTGCAGAATATGGCATTCAAAGATGTTATCTTAAATCAAGATTTTTTTTTGATATCGAGACATATCAGCACCTGACAGCACCCCCTATTCTACTCCAAGTAGAAGATAAGCATCGAAGAACCTCCACTGTAAGATGGTTGAATTAGTGGCAAGCATTTCTCTTGGCATGAAAAAACCCCTGCACCAACTGCAGACAGACTGCTGTCCAAAAAGGACAAAACTTGGTAGCAGGGAAGTCGACAGCCTAACTCTGCCAAGACAGGGTAGGTAAGTCCTTCATAATCCCTGCTCTACAACAAATGTCTGTCAGAGAAACAGGACCCAAAGGCTGAAGATCGATGCTGGAATGTATGGAGAGAAAATGGGAACTGTCCAGGCAGTCATTGGTATGTTCTTTCTTAGTTTTGGAAGCTGCAGTCCCTGCACTTCCTATATAAGCAAATATATTTATCCCTCTCAGGTCTCTGAGGTAGTTGAAGAATAGACAGCTAGAGTCTCATAGTTAAATTTTGAACTGTTTAGGAATCAAGAGGGTGTTATAGATCTAAGAAGATACTCTTAAAAGTGTGTTGTAAGATAGTATGAATGTTGAGTCCCATATAGACCTTTAAACTCATGGAGTTGGTTAGATAGTAGAATGTTAAAGTCAGGGGCCAAATATGTATAAACTGGACATTGGGAAGGTATACTGGGCCAATTTACTCTCATAAATGTGGCATATTTATATCTATTGTTTTGTATAATACTTACTGTTATAAGAGAAGGAACCATGTGTTGGACTGAAAGGGGAAACTTCTGGGGCAAAGAGGTTGGAAGGGTGGGATAGGAAGGGGGAATAGGGAGGGGTTTGTTACTGAGATGTAACTTGAAGAAAAAAAAATAAAGTATTTAAAAAAAAAAAAAGAAGATGGAAAGACCTCACATGCTCATGGATAGGTAGGATCAACATAATAAAAATTGCCATCCTACCAAAAGCAATATATAGATTCAATGCAATTCCTATCAAAATACCCACACAATTTTTTATAGATTTGGAAAGAGCTATTCTCGATTTCATATGGAACAACAAAAAGCCCAGAATAGCTAAATCAATCCTGTACAATAAAAAAAATCTTGAGGTATCACCATCCCAGATTTCAAGCTGTAGTACAGAGCAATACTTGTAAAAACAGCATGTTATTGCTATAGAAACAGACCAGTAGATCAATGGAATCGAATTGAAGATCCAGAAATAGACCCACACACCTATGGCCACCTTATTTTTGACAAAGAAGCCAAAACGGCACAATGGAAGGACAGCATCTTCAACAAATGGTGCTGGTCTAACTGGATGCCCACTTGTAAAAGAATGAAATTAGACACATCCTTATCACCTTGTACAAAACTTAAATCCAAGTGGATCAAAGACATTAACATAAGTTGGTCACACTATATCTACTAGAAGAAAATTTGGGAGAAACCCTCAAACTCATTGGCACAGGCGACAACTTCCTGAACAGAACACCAACAGCTCAGGACTTGAGATCAACAATCAATAAATGGGACCTCATGAAACTGAAAAGCTTCTGTAAGGCAGACACTGTCATTCGAACAAAACGGCAGCCTACAGACTGGGAGAAAATCTTCACCAACCCCACATCTGACAGAGGGCTAATATCCAAAATCTACAAAGAACTCAAGAAATTAAATGCCAACAAACCAAATAATCCAAACAAAAATTGGGGACAGAGCTAAGTAGAGAATTCACAAAGAGGAATCCCTAATTGCTGAGAGACACTTGTAGAAATGCTCAACATCCTTAATCATCAGAGAAATACAACTCAAGATGACTCTGAGATTCCATCTCACACCTGTCAGAATGGCTAAGATCAAAAGCTCAAATGACAGCACATGCTGGCGAGGGTGTGGACAAAGGGGAACACTCCTCCATTGCTGGTGGGAGTGCAGGCTTGTGCAACCACTATGGAGGTCAGTCTGACGATATCTTAGAAAACTTGGAATAGCTCTGACTCAGGACCCAGCCATACCACTTCTGGGTATACACCCAAATGCCTCTTCATGGAATCATAAGGAAATTTCCTCATCTATGTTTACAGCAGCCTTATTTGTAATAGCTAGAAACTGGAAACAACCCAGATGTCCCTCAACCGAAGAATGGGTTAAAAAACTGTGGTACATCTACACAGTGGAATATTATTCAGCTATCAGAAACAATGAAATTATGCAATTTGCAGCCAAATGGATGGAACTAGAAAAGCTCATCCTGAGTGAGCTAACCCAGACTCAGAAGGACACATATGGCATCTATTCACTTATAGTAGGATTTTAGCTATATAGTAGAAGGTATGGATTCTACAACTAACACACCAAAGGGAACTTGGACATAGACTTTTTATTTTTATTTCTATTTATTTATTTATTTATTTGCTTATTTATTTATTTATTTATTTATGTATTTATTTTAGTCTTTTTCATCTATTTGTCTGCTTACTTGTTTTTTTTTGTTTGTTTGTTTTTTAGTTCTCTCTCCCGGGCAATGAGACATTTTTCACTGATGGTACTGCCTCGTAGACCCCCAATGAATGAGGAAGCTCTTGGCCCTCATACGACCTCTCAACTGAGATGAGGGACTGTTATATAAGGACACCCCACCCCAGAGAAATGGGATGGAAGGGTTAGGAGGTAAAGAAAAAAAATGAAATGTGATGTTTTGGCCTTTTACTACTAATTGTCATAAACTGTTTAGGATAATTAAGAAATGCAAACTAATAGTTATGCAAGCTGGTCATTTCGTTATGTACTATGACAGCCTATTATAGTTATTTTCTAAGCTAATCAGAAATAAAGCTGCTAAGAGACAAGCAACATCTGCTTACCCTAATATAAGAGATAGATAAGGCCTCTTCAAAAACCTCAAGAGATCTGCAGAATATGGCATTCAAAGATGTTTTTGTAACTTTAGATTTTTTATGTCAAGACTTATCAACTCCTGAAAGCACCCCCTATTCTACCCCAAGTAGAAGATGAGCATCGAAGAATCTCTAGTGGGAGATGATTGAATTAGTCACAAGCCTATCTCTTGGTAAGAAAAGCCCCTTGCTCCAACTGTAGACAGAATGCTGTCCAAAAAGGACAAAACCTGGAAGCAGGTAAATCGACAGCCTAGCTCTGCCAAGACAGGGTAGGCAAGTCCTTCATAACCCCTGCTCTACAATCAATGTCTGTCAGAGAAATGGGGCCAAACAACTGAAGATCGATGCTGTAATGTATGGAGAGAAAATGGGAACTGTCCAGGCAGCCACAGGTATGTCATTTCTTAGTTTTGGAAGCTTCAGGCCCTGTACTTCCTATAAAATCTGATATATTTATCCCTCTCAGGTCTCTGAGGTGGTTGAAGAACAGATAGCTAGAGCCTCATAATTAAATTTTGAGTTGTTTAGGAGTCAAGAGAGTGTTATAGATCTAAAAGATGATTTTAAAATTGTGTTGCAAGTTAGTATGAATGTTGAGTTAGATATAGAACTTTAAACTCATGGAGATGGTTAGATAGTAGAATGTTAAAGTCAGGTGCCAAATACTTATGGACTGTACATATATGATGTATATTTCAATTCTTATAGAAAGTGTTGTGCATATAAACTCATTCAAAAGTACAGATATACTGCCAATTCTTTTATGGGTTGCTTTTGCACCCTATTTAGGAGTCTGGGTAATACAGGTGGATTGGTGGCCTGTCGAGCGCCTGGTCCTGTCAAATATTAGTCTTAATTTATCACAAAATAATGCTTCCTAGCTTAAACAGAAATTAAATGGTTACAAATATATAGTTCTCCCATTTAGACATAACATAGATATATAGATTTATAAATAAATCAATATATGTCTTCAAAGCCCTCAGATATGTATAGAAAATGCCATTTAAAGGTGTTTTTATTATTTTAAGAATTGTTTGCCTTAAAACAGTCAGGTCCTGACAGCTCCCATCTGACTTGGAAAGAGACAATGTGCATCAAAACTCTCCATCAGGAGATAATCCTACTCTCTCAGCAGATTATATACAGTCCAAAGATTGACCAGAGCTTTAATGCAGGTAAGTTGATGGCTTGATTGTGCAGAGACAGAGTGAGAAAATCTTTCTCATTTCCTGCTGCACAATTTACTCTGTTACTCTGCTTGGCCAGAAGACTGAAGATGATACTCTAATGGTATCGAGAGATATTTAGGAGTGTCTAGGCAGCAAACTATCATTTTTCTTTTTGAAAGCTGCTCTCCTATACTTCCTACTCACTCAAATAATAACTTTATCCCTTTTTATATTTTTGATGGAGTTGAAGACAAATAGATATAAAATTTCAATTGAATTTGTGTTGTTTGGAATTTGAGAGGATATATTCAAATCTAAATAATATCTTTAGGTTTATGAATATAGGATACAATAGAAATTATTTAGGTTCAGAACTTTAGGCACACCAAGATAGTTAGATGATTTTTTTTCCTTCAAGATTCCCTGATACAAATTGGCTAAACATTATGTGTGTTACTCTTATATATGGTTTTCTTGATTGTTTAATATTTGTTCTTATTATTTTTACTATATGAGTTAATAATTTAGCCTTTTTTTAGACAAAAGGAGGGAATTGATGGGATGACTTTATGCAATATAAATGTCAATTAATTGGTCCTGCTTGTTGTCTCTTACTTACATTGTCTCTGATTGGTTGAATAAATCCTGAGCCCTGAGATTGGGCAAAGGCATGGGTAGGTAGCGCTAAGGTGTGTGCTTCTGAAGCAGAGAGGTTCATTGTGGAAGGAGCCTACAAGACAAACAGCTGGAGCAGGAATGAGGACACATGGCATGGGTTAGAGAAAAGAACATCATTCCATGTGGCCTGGAACACTGGCCTAGCATGCAGAAGAGCAAGCAGTCCAGGGGACGTATGTACATAGGGGGTCATATTTGGGTAATAGAATTAAGAGCTAGCCTTGATGGACCAAGATTGCTTAACCCAAGCCAAAGCTTCTTAAAATCGATCAGGTGTCTGTGTGCTCACTTATAATGGTGAGTTAAGGACTAACAGCTGCCAATCAATTAATGATAATCTAAACACTGTTAAATAATTTATTAGCCTTTTTCTACACACTAACATTTTTCCCTTTGTGTTGGTTATAGGGTAACTAATGGGTTGCATTTTTTTCTCTTTTTAAAAAATTTATTTACATATTCAAGTTACATCTCAATCACAGTCCAAATCCTACTCCCCTCTTGGTCTCACTTCCTACCCTCTTCCTCACCTCCCTCCTGTCCTTCTCCTCAAGGTGACATTCCTTGACCACAGCATTACTATTTCTACTTTTCTAGGCAAATGTGCCAAAATCCATTTGGAAGTATCCTTTATCTGAATGCTTGGTGATCAGGATTCAGTTGGGTAAATACAAAATTCAATAGAAAATGAAAGAACACTGTATTGAATGTTTACATAATTTCTTTAATAACAATATCTGCTTCCTTCTAGAACTAAGTGAGCAGGCCTAAGAGTACTTTGCTCAGTTCATGATAATCGTCACAGAAGGAAAGTAAAGGGTGTTTATTGGGCTTGTGTTAGAACACAGTGGGCAAACAATAAGGGTCTCTGGAACTGTCCTAGAATCCTTTTGCTCTCTGGATAGGTACAGTTCCCTAATTAATGCTATTGTTCCGCTTTTATGTGTGTGTCTACTTCCTAACAGAGCCTTGAAACAAATACATGGAATTGTGAATGGGAAAATGTGTAGTATACTGTTAGCAGAATTTTTCTTTTTTAAAAAATTATTTATTTACTTATTTATTTCTTCAAGTTACATGTCAATCATATTGCTGTCCCTCCTCCCTTTCCTGGTCCCACCCTCCTACCCTCTTCCTCTAACCTTCCTGATTGCTTTTTTTTTTTTTTAATTTAAGGTATATCTTTTTTTCCAACAACAACTCCCACTTTCAGTCCAATAAACACTTTTTCTTATACCAGTCAATATTATACAAAACAATAAAAATAATTAGGCCACAATTATTAAAATTATTAGGTATAGCATACGTTCCCAATCTCCAGTCCATATATATTTGGCAACTGATATTAATATTCTATTATCTATCTCAATGAGTTTAAAGTTCTATACCTAACTCAGTTTCCATCCTAACTTCCATTATCAACTTAAAAACACCTTCTTAGGCCTAGAACATCCTTCCAGTTCCTAAACAACTTAAAACTTAACTGTGAGACTGTAACTATCTAGTTTTCAATCACATCAGGGACCTGAGAAAGATAAATATATCTGATTATACAGGAAGTGGAGAGCCAGCAGCTTCCAAAACTAAAAATTGACAGAAAACTGGCTGCCTGGACAGTCCCCAATTTCTCTCAATACATTATAGCATCTATCTTCAGCCTTTGGCCCAGTATCTCTGACAGACCTGTTGCAGGTTTGTGAAGTCCTAAATCATCAGGAAGCAATTTTAAGAGAGTGACGTCCGGTTCCCAGAAGGTGGGGTGGGTGATTCCCCCTCCCCTGTCCTTTGGTCATTTGATGGATTATATATGTTTGTTGCTATTTAGGGATATTGGTTACAAATTGTTGAATGGTCTTGTTAAGTGGGTTTTGGAGATTAGACCCAGTGATTTCTTTCTTTTGCTTTTCTCTATCCTTTTTTCTCTTCTATGTAGGAGGGGAAAGACTTGAAAAAAATGGGATATAGACACAATATATAATGATAAAGAAAAAAGGACAGATTATTGAATATGCTCTTATATCTTTGTATATTGATACAAAACTAAGATTGTATTTGGCTACAATGGTATTGATCCTTGTATGTTGATACAAAATTAAGGTTAACTCTTTTTAATGTATTGTACCTAGGTAGCTCTTAAAAATGAAATGTAAAGTTTTGGCCTTTTGATAGCAACGTCACAAACTGTTTAGTATAATTAAGAAATGCAAACAAATAGTCATTCAAACATTTGAATTTGTTAGGCATTAGCATAGTTTATCACAGATGTTTTCTAAGTTAATTGGAAATCAGTTTGCTAAGAGACAAGCAACATTTTCTTATCCAAATATATGGAGAGAGATAGATGCTCTTCAAAAACCTCAAGAGATCTGTTGAATATTGCATTCAAAGATGTTTTCTTAACTTAATATTTTTTCATATTGAAACATGTCAGCTCCTGACTGCACCCCTATTCTACTCCAAGTAGAGGATGAACATCAAAGAATCTCCAATTGGAGATGGTTGCATTAGTGTCAAGCTTGTTGCTGGGTAAGAAAAATACCTTGTGTCAATTGTAGATAGAATGCTGTCTGAAAAGGACAAAACTTGGATGCATGTAAGTTGACAGCCTAGCTCTGCCAAGACAGGGTAGACAAGTCCTTCATAATTCCTGCTTTACAATTAATGTCTGTCAGAATTTTTCAATAGACTCCCCGATGTAGGTCATAGAGCAAACAAGACTCTGTGATTTCAAACAAGCCTGACCAGCACAGTAGTTAAAAGCTTCAGTGGGTGGTAAGGGGAGGATATGGTAGAAGAATATATTTAAGGTGCATTGAATAAAATTCAATAAACTATTGAAGAATTAAACAAAGAAGGAGAAAGGAAATAATTGAATACCTAGAGAAAAAATTAAAGAACATCAATCATTGTAAAAATGAGCAATATATATGAATGCAAGCAATGGGAGAAAATAAAAAATTCAAAAGTATAGGAAAAATAATTTTATTAGTAGTCAAAGTATAAAACTTAAAATTAAGTCATGGAAGAGCATGTTTGTGAAGATTGAGAAAATTATTTAATATAATTCTTAGGTGATATGAATCATTATGAGCAGTTTCAAAATGGTGACATGAAACTTTATATATACTCAAAAGTTTTAATATTTCTTTTATAAATGAATGAGAGCTATATTACAGATGTGTACTAAAACCAATGCATGAATGTGCATTATGTAGAATACCCAGAATGGTAGAAAGGTTTCAACAAGAAAGTTGATACACTGTGATATTTATATTGGAGCGAGGAAAAATATTGTAACTAGGCCATCAGCACAGATGGGAATATCAATTTAATATTATCATAAATGTAAATGTAAAATGCAAACCTACAAAACTCCTATGAGGTAGTATAGGGAAATCTACATGGGCTTCAGCATGACAATAACTTTTGAGATGTATTGTCAATAGCAAAAAAATCTTAAAAGACAAAAGAACTGATAAGCTAAACTTCAACAAAATTAAAACATGAAAAAGCAAATGATTGGCAGAGAAACTTTATTTATTAATGACATAGCTGAAAATAGGCCCATGTGGGTGCCACCTAAAACTGCAAACTTGTTAAGAAAGATATTTATTAATAAGAATAAATTGTTATATTAAGCCAGTGGAATAGCTATCAGTGGCCTGGCAGAGCAGTCACAGGGACTTAGTGGGAGGAAGCCTGTAGGCCTGCCTTAGCTAGAGGCCTGTAATATGCTGTGGCCCTTTTCCCAACAATCAAACACACTAAGACCTTTTAATGTTTCAATACTTAGGCCTTAGCTGGGGAGATTCTCAACTGGAATCTGACCATCTAATCTGACCAGCCATGTGGCTTACTATAACTTCAGGGCTCACAGAGCTCACATCCAGGAGTTCTGCAGCTGGCAAGTCCCGCATGGAAGCTCACTTGTAAACCCAGAGTTCATAAGTTCTTCTCAAGAAGTTCCACCTTTCTATATTCTTTCTGCCCAGCTAAATGGCCATCAGCAACTTTTATTATCCAATTAGAGAGTGCCTCAAAAAGGGCAGTACAAGACCTTCCTCCAGCAAAACCAAAAACCAAAATTCAATTTAAAAGGGGTCCACAGATCTTAAATCCTTCACCAAAAGATTAACCAAAATCTAGAACACTGACAATCATTTGATGTTGGACTGAGCACCTGGGACTCATTCATTACTGTGTAAAAATAAAAAATGTCAATGGTCAATGTTGGAAGAAAGCTATTTACATGGATTTACTAAATAAAATGTCATAAAAATTACTAGTTTTATTTTTAAAAGTTCTTATTCTAATAATTTTTCATGATCTATTGTGATGTAATATCCTAAATAAAACTCAATAAGATAATTATATATGCCTCCAATCACTTGTCTAGATGACAATGTTTATGATTCATAAATTAATAAAAGCCTTAGAGACCATTACTCATGGTTTTAAACTATTTTTTAAACATTTCTTTAAACATTTATTTATTTATTTATTTATTTATTTATTTATTATTTATTTATTTATTTATTTATTTATTTATTTATTATGTATACAGTATTTGCTCTACATATATGCCCGGGCAGCAGATCTCAATGTAGATGGCTGTGAGCCACCATGTGGTTGCTGGGAATTGAACTCAGGACCTCTGGAAGAACAGCCAGTGCTCTTAACCTCTGAGCCACCTCTCCAGCCCGGTTTTAAACTATTTTTCACTTAAATAATTTAAAAGTTATTACCTAAGATATATTATTATCTTCTTGCCTCAATAACCAATCATTTCATTTTCATAGTAAATAATCTTGTACATTTGTTGAAACTTACTTCAATACATATATTTAAAGTCTTATTTCTGGGCTATTTTATTCTAAGGATTTATGTATATTTATGCAAGTATCATACTGTAGGAATAAGGTTATTGTGTAATTCAAATGCCTATTTCTGTACCTCCCCTGCCCCATATCTGGTTGCCATCCTTGTTCTGAGAATCTCCTGTCTGAATGTTGTGTAAACACTGCTCCCCAATTGTCCACTGATATACCAATAAAGCAGTTTATAGCCAGAAAATAGAGCTGGACTTCCTGCCCACAAGTGGAAAAGGAGTTTAGAGGAGAAGTAGGGGATTGGACCACTGGAGAGGTCCAGGAGAGATAAGGAAGGAACCTCTGAAGCAGAGAAATTCCTAAACTGCAAGAATCTTGGGGATTTTGGCAGAGGGAGTCAGACTAGCATAGAGGGTCAAGAATAGATCAAAACTGTTCAGTACTATAAAGCTTATTAAACAATATTATCAATTATTTTGGTGTGAGCTGAGTTAAGAGAAAAACTGCAAAACAAACACCACCTTATAAACTTACACTAACATTACACTATGTTGATTTCTGTACCTTTATAATAAATTTTAAAATCAGACAAGAATAAAGCCATCTTTGTCTTTCAAATTTATCTCTAGCAACAGTAAGCTATAAATGAAGGTAATATTTTAATATTCGTAGAAATATAAATTCACATAAGTATTTATAATTGTTATAAGCATCCAGAAAAAGAATGAATGAAAGGAAAAAACAAAAAAAAAAATTAAAAACATACCAAATAAAAGAAACAGAAAGTAGTAACATCTAGGGACGATTTTGCAATGTTAAAAGAGCTTACAGTTTTATGTTTGTCCTGAGTGGTATTTATTCTCTGTGACTAGCTAGACACTAGTGTGATGGGCTCACAGACCAAGACAGTTATCCTATAGTGCAGAACACCATGCTTTATTTGGGATTGGCTTTACAGTAGGCATTGTACTTGGTTGAAAAGAGTTAAGATTTATCTTCTTACATAATATGAACATTTCAGAATGTATTGGTGTGTCCAAAAGGAAAAATATATTTCATATCTGGGAGGAAGCATAGTAAGATAATCTGAGAGAGATTTTACCTTAGAACTTCATTTTATTATATGTGATGCTATGTTAAATTGTATTTTAATAGGTAAAGTGCTTTAAATCAACTACCTTATAATACTGACTTTAAAACAAAGATCTTCTTGCTCTGAAGAAGTATGCTCAGAAATGAAATTTGTCTGAACGGTAATGAGCAGATAAGAAAGAGCATCATCAACAAATATTTATTGAGTAACTAGGACACCCAGGCTATGTGCCAGAGAAAGGCACAGATGTGTTTTTCTGGAAAGAAGCCTGAAAAAGCCTGTACAACACAAGGGAATTAGGACTCCAGATGGACATTTTCCCCTATAACTTTCCCCTTTCATCTCTCACTCTTGTCCAGTTCCCCAGACTGATTTTTTTCACATCTCTTTACTTCCTTCTTTTTAGAATTATTGTCCACTTGCAGAATTTAAACAAAATTTGAAGGCATTTTATACCTTTAATTTATTTACCTTTAAAGTTTATGTGGTATAAAAATGAAAGTGGGCATTTACTGTTAAAACAAAAATCAAGTGAAAATATTTTAACTACATATTACTAAGAAATGGAATTTTAAGATCCCTAGAAGAAAACAGAAGAATAACTTTCAGACATTGACTGCAACAATGATTTATTTGGCTTTAATTAAATCCTCCAAACCTCCCTCTTTCTCTCACACACACACAAAAAGGTGGGCATAAGGCCAAATACTTATAATCCCAGTACTAGTGTAGCTGAAACAAGTATATACTAGAGGATTGCTGGCCAGCAAACCTAGTCCAATCAGTGAGATCCTGGTACCAATGAGAGACCCTGTCTCAAAAAATAATAGATAGCTCCCAGGACTGACACCCAAATTTTTCCTCTACCTTCCATGTGCATGTACTCACAGGCATACTTACTCACATATGCACATATATACCTTCACACACAAACACGCATGAACGTATATGTGTGCATGTGTTTCAGAAGATTTGAACACATTGTGAACCCCAAGTTTGTGAATTGAAAAATCTGTTTCTAATTATGGGATGGCTCAGCCTTTAATCCTAGAAACTTCTGTTTTACTGTAAACAAGTATAGTGGTGTGGATCTGCCCTAGCCCTCACCTTTAATCCAAGCATTTTCTATAGACATGATTAAATAAAGTTAAACCTAGGTCAAGAGGTGGAGTAAGGAAGCAACTGACAGGGATTAAGCAGAAAGGAGGAACATTGAGTGGAGAGATGTTTCAGACAGAGTGAAGAAAGAGTTGGCAGTTCTTCCTTTGATTTGGCTCCTTCAATTTGTTCCTTTGGGCTTTCTCCTCGGGGTTCTTCTGGGCTTTTTAGCTTAGGGCTTTTGTCTGGGATGTTGGTGGAATAGGAATTTCAGCTGGGTGCTTTCTCTGCTTCTTTGAGCTAACAAGTTTTCAAACCAGCATCTGGCTCCTCAGTCTTCACTTGTAGAATTGAATGACTGGGATATTTTAGTTCTTTTAAAAACAACATAAGTGCACACATACACACATGCACATACCCACGTGAACACACACATACATGCACACATACACAAATATACATACCAATAAACATTCAGAGAGTACCAGGAGACTCCTAAGGGCAATTTGAATATGTTTATGGTATAGAATTTGGTGATGATTTCAATAATATTTAGTCAACAGATAAGGATATAGGGTGCACCCTTTGCTATGTCATTCAAACCTCTATGAAGTAGATTAGGAAGACAAAAAGGTCTTGTATACAGTTTTCAGATGCTGATTTTGGTGCCCCAAGATCTGGTTACTGTCCTACCTGAGACATTCTTTGATTGGCTTTAATAAAAAGACTGATGGCCCATCACTGAGCAGAGAGGGAAGCAGAAGGCAGGACTTCCTGGTAGAGAGAAAGGAACTCTGGAAAGAAGAAAGAGAAAAGCTGTTTTTGCCAGGAGACATGAGAGGAGATGTGATTGTGGGCATGAAAGGTACAGATAGCCACATGGCTGGTTGGGACTAGATGGTCATGTTAACTTAGGTGAGCTAAGTTGAGAGTCTGCCTAGCTAAGGCCTAAGCATTGAAATATTAGAAGGTCTTGGACTTATTTTATAGGCATAAAGGCCATCATGGGTCTCAGGCCTCTCCCCGGAGAAATAAGCCATTGGCCTTCCACCACAGAAAGAGAAGGTTGTTTCTATGCTGATATGTGCTTGTGTTCATTTCTGTGATGAAAAACCCTAACAAAAACAACTGAAGAAAGACATTGCTTTACTTACAATTCCAGGTCAAAACTCATCTTCTGATCAAGTCAAGGCAGCAAATATTTTAGGCGACTAGTTACAACACATCCATAGAGAGAGAGCAGCAAACTGGTTCACACATGCTAGTATTGACCTCACTTACTCTACTCTCACACTGTACAGAATCCCAGTCTAAAGAATTATGTCACCCACAGTGAATACTGCCAGTTAGATTAATGCAGTCAAGATAATAATCCTGGAAATGTGCATAGGTCAGTCTAATCTAGTCTACCTCTTATCAACGCTTTCTTCCCAGGTGACACAGCTTGTGTCAAGTTGAAAATGAAAACTAACCATCACAAACTTAATTTAGAATGCCCTTCTCCATTTGTATTCAATTCCTGTAAACCTTATATGAAATTTAAGATTTTGAAAATCACTGATATTTATCTAAAGCAGATCGAATTTACTATTATTATAACTATTGTGCTTTTTCTTCACCTTCCTATAAATATTCAAGTCATTTCAGATCAAACATGTCACTGTCTTATCTTCAGAGCCCAAAGGGGCTGTTCCCATTCCCAAAAGGCTGTTTATTCTTTATTGACCTCAAGATATGCCCTCGATCAGGCAAACATTCCATTTTCCATTCAGTTGATGAGTACAGCTTTATTTTGTGTTGGAGTGGAACTACACGTCCATTTCCTCTCTGCACATTACTCTCTAAGGATTTCCATTTAATTAGACCAGTCAATTACCCTCACAAGAGACTATCTTACATGTTTTAAAGTCAGTAGAGATTTTCATCCACTTTTTCAAATGTGCCCTTTTAACTCAGTTAAAAGATTTTCAAAATCCTTCCTTCTTAAAAGCATAGATAAGTCACTTATTAATACTTGAGATTTTCCAGCAATCCCCATTATGTTTCAGGAAAGCTATTTCCTATTATCATAACTAGTTATTTACATTGCTCTCAATAGTTTTCCAATTTTCTACTTACAATCTAAATTTTCTCCTCTGTTTAAGAGGCAAATCCTCAAATGATTAAAAGTGTATTCCAAACAGTAATTGAAATGTGTTGGTTGCAAGAGCTGATTAAATTTAATCTTTTGTCCATATGTCCAAAAATAAAAAAAATGAAAAAATATTGCACAGTTCAGTAATGCATTGAAGAGAAGGAAAGTCTTAACAACAAGTAAAACTGCAAATTAATTAATAATTGTAGTTATTAGTAAGTATAAACTGTAAGATTACACCAGCGGACCAACCAGTGGCTTGGCAGAGGAGCAGGCAGCCTGGCCCACGTGCCTTAACCAGTTGCCTGACTTATCCTGGGGAAAGAGCCCCAGGACCAAGGGTGGCCTACACCACCTGTAACCTAAATTCTGTTAATTAATATTACTTGTTGTATTAGGCCAGTAGAATTACCAACAGGCCTGTGGGAGATTTGCCTGGGTTCAAGGGGAGTCTGAGAGTCTGGAAGTCCGAAGGCCCAGGACTGCTTGGACTGAGGGAATATAAGCTGCCACAGTCTTTTCCCCCAATAATTAAATACACCAAGACCTTTTAATGTTTTAATACTTAGCCCTTAGCTGGGCAGACTCTCAATTAGCTACTCTAAGTTAACCCAGATCACCTAATCCCAAACCACCATGTGCCTACAATTACCTTCCAGTGTTCTCAAGAGGTCTGTCTCCTTCTGTGTCCCAGCAGAAAGAGAATGTTCTTGTTTGTGCTCAGGGTTCCTGTCTAATCTCAGGAAGTCCTGCCTTACTTTACGCTTTCTACCCAGCTAATTGGCCATGAGCAACTTTTATTAGTCAATCCAGAGAATGCCTCAGAAGGTGCGGTAACCAGATCTCAGCATTGAATTCAACCTATCACAGCAATGATATAAGACCTTCCCTCAACAAATAAGACTTAAGTCAAACCAAACATGCATTCACTGTGCTCTTATTCTAAAGCTTGACTCACAATCATCTAGATTCAAATATTAATCTAAAACATATTTTAAAATCTAATTTCCAAAGCACCTAAAAAATCCCTGAGGTGGCTCAATGGGCAATGCTTTGGAAAATAATACTCCACAAATCATATATATGTCAGAATGGCAAGGCATTGTCCACAACAAGCTGGAGTGCATATTGGACCTCATCTCTTCACTTTAGTCATATTTTCCCTCTTAATGAGATAGTATTCATCATTAAGGGACAACTAATATAATTAGTCCCAGAAACAATATCTAATGTTAGTTTCTTTTTTTTTTTTGCCATACATGACAACAAACACTGAAAAGGGAACATTTTCATACTTTTTGAAGATTAATAACAGATTTGACTAAAAGAATATTAATTGGTCAATATTGAGGAACTGGAAGCTCCAGACTTGAGTCTGTAGTTCTATGAATAATTTTCATCAAAAATAATAATTTCAAACTTTCTAGATTACACCAGGTAAAGTACATATTGTTTACTATCACTTTGAGATTTCATACATCATGTGGGCTGTGTAGAGAAATAAAAAGAAAACTTGAAACAAAAGTAAAATTGATGATAAATTATTCCTTGAAAATCTGAAAGATAATATGCATTTATTGGCTTTCAAATCACCTAAAAAACATAAGAAGTAATGGTTTAGTTTTACTATGTATATTTTGATGTCCTTTCTCTGGACTCTTAAATATAAGAATTCTAATTTCTTTTAATGTGTACACATCATCTCAATATTAAAAATTAAGCAAAGCATGTAGTTGATCAGTTGTCACAAGATTAATTTCATATGACTAGACTAGGATTTGCCATCTGAGAATTATATGATTTCCCTGGAAATGATTATTAAATTGATAAATGAGTACAAAGTACAAACATTATTTTTTTAAAGGGTCTGGGACTAATGTATTTTATTCTTATTTACTTTCCCAATTTTCTTTCCTGTTTTTATTATTAGCATGCTCACTATCTCTGTGGTAAATTATCTTATAGTTAAGCAGAAACTTTGGTAGAGAGAAAATATACCTTAAAAAATGTCCTGTGAGCCTCCCAGATTTTGACTTTCCCTGGTTTTCAGTAAGCAATGTTATAATACATAGCACAGAAACTTTACATATATAAATCAGACATTAACTATGTGGCATAAAGGTTGAAAAATAATTGCTTCTTGGTATGATTTGTTTTCTCTTCCATGTCTTATAAAGTGCACATGGGCTTGTTTGCTAGCTGTAGTATATACTTTTCCACCTTCAGGATTTCATTTTGGCAATAATTTACTTCAATTTATTGGATTATTAACTCACTGGATTATCAGCAATGTTTTGCAATAAAACATCTTAACCTGTGAACTAAGGATAGCCCCTCCTGAGCATAAGAATGGAGACGATTTCTCTTGTGTGGGCATGCATGTGTGGGTGTGTTTGTGTATTTCCTCAACAGGGAACCATTGCCACACAGCATACAGTCTCTGCTTTATCTTTTCTCTAATCAAGATGTTAAGTTTTGTCATCCAGTCTTGCGAAGTCAAATTTTAATTGAGATAGATTTCACAGATTTACACACAGATAGATTTCATGTAAGTATGAGAGTCTTCCTGTGTAAAATTTCATGGAAAAAAGAGATTGCTGAATGAAGAATGAAGGATACTGAAATTTACAACCCAGAGATAAGCTAACATGCTTCTGATTATTTATGGTTGAACTGGTTCCTCTGCCTCCCTCACAGAAGGGTTCCAATGAAATAAACTCTAGTTTTCTATTTGGTCTTTACCATCTAAGTAGATGATGTTTATGTTCATGGCTAGCTTTTTCTATGTGTTGTTCAATTAACCTTAATGGGAGTGATTCTTAGGCTCTCTGTTAAAGAAGTCATCTAACCTAGTAGTAGAGAGACAATTTCTATATCTCCTCCTCAGCTCACTAGAGAATACTCTGGTGAGAAGCAGTACTAGTGGGAATATTTAACTGTTGTGTATACGATTGTAGGAGAGATGAGCTGTAACCGAGCTAAAGGGAAATTGGACATCACAGTTGTGATTGACTAGTGTGTAAAGAAAGATGCTTAAATGAACTCCTCCATTAGATACTGAGATAAATCTATTATTAAATGTAAGTGTCTACCTATTTCTTAATGTAATTGACTTGTAGGTGACTGTGATTGCTCTTCAGTCATGAGCATAAACTGTTAGTGAGGCTAATATCAGGAATCAGGTACATAAAGACAGTTCATTCATTAATAGAATTTTGATTAGAGCTTGATGTTTAAAAGTTAGATTTCTTCACTATTCATATCAATGGATGTGAGTTACTCTACAGTTCAGATGTTAGGACCCTTGCAGACAATGCTGAGTAGTTGAAGATTACTGAAGCTTCACTAACTCAACCAGGAATTTTTGTGAAACGTGTACTATTTTGGACATTGCAGATATAATGGTGACTACATTCAAATGGTTGATATAAAAATAGGTAATAAACTTTGGTGGCTAATTTATTTGATGTGGCACTAGAAAGACGATGTGTGGACCTCAAAAAGGTACCAGAAGTGGTGTACAGTTTACCAGGGTATCTGAAACAAATATTTCAGAGTTTGTTTTTTGTCACGTCCCCCTCGACCAGCAAGGACGACGCAACTCGCAAAAGCTCTTCTCAAGCAGTTTATTCAGGTCCCTTGAAAACAGTCTTCCGAATCCTTGCTTGTGTCTCTGCTTGTGTCCCTGCTTGTGTCTCTGCTTGTGTCCTTGTGTCTCTCTGTTTCTCCTCCCCCAAGCCCTTATATGCCTACTCAAACCCAATCAGATCATGCCACCTAGCGATCCAAGATAGGCTCACAAAAGGAGGAAGCACACCAGGCTAGGCAGCTGCTACCAACTAAGGCTTGTTTACAGCTAAGCTTGAGTTTTCTGGCAATAAGCCAGGCGCCATCTTAGGGTTTTGGCTCACCACAGTTTTGTGGCTCGCCACAGTTTTTCTTTTCTCTCCTTAGTTTTCTCCTTCCACACAAAAATCAGACTGAGTTTATGCATGAATATGGCACGTATATGTGTATTCCTCAAAACCTAAAGGATCATACATGTACAGGGAAAAGCTAAGATCTACTTATCAATAATAGTGTTGCTTACATTTTAAGAGTCAGAACCTTCCTATCTATTCCAAACTAGCTTGGGATTTACCATGAATTTATTGGGTCTACTGAGTGCTGAAGTTTTGAGCATTGACATCAGGATATTTTAATACTTGAATGGTGATTTCTCAAATGCAGTAGATGCAGTTGAATTTATTTGTTTGTTTGTTTTTGCTTTGTTTTTATATCTTTCTTTGATAGCAGATAGAACTATCAACAGCCTCCCCCAAAGTGCAGAGAACGTAATTGAAGACGTGATATAATTAATGTAAGGGGTGGGGCAGGCAGAAGAGTGCTGGTGCTAGCCTCTGGACAAGAGATGGCTGTTACACAGATGAATTCAGAGCATCTGTGGTAACCTGTAAGATATTAAGAGACTTAAAATTCACCATTGAGAGGGGTGGGGTCCCAGATGCTCTGCTCCTAACTGAGGTTCTTATGGTAACTAATGGCCGCTGGAGGAGAGTTACTTTTCTTTGGAAGCAGGGATTGCCATTAATTGGTTACTCATGCCTCAATGGATGACCTCCAAACACATAAGCACATGGTCAGTGCTAATCAGATGTAGTTTTTTTTTTTTTAAATGACGTGAAGTTGGAAAGGAGTTAGGAGATGTGTTGAGGAGTGAGGTAGCTAGATAAAGGGAATGGAACAAGAATATGGTCAACACACATTGTATACATCCTTTAGATTTCCAAAAGGAATTGTTTAAAAAGAAATTTTATTGGCCAAATGTATACTCATTCTAAAACTGCTAAATTTAATATATTTTATGTTGAGTATTTGTACTCACATTCACATTTAACTATATTGTTGACATTTTCCTGTGTATGAGATTATCCTGCAGAAACACACACACACACACACACACACACACACACACACACATATATATATATATATAATTAAATTCACAATTAAATGTCAAGTAGATCCTTGATATTCTTTATTTGGTTTTAATACATTGGAGGTATTTTTTAATTTATATTTGGATATACACAGCTACACATAATAATCCCATTGTATATATGTCTGTAAGTTCTATGTATGAATACCTGCAGAACACATATCATTGAAAAGCGTAGTATAAGCTTCTTTGGGTTCTGAATTCTCTGGCTATGAAACTAAATGCCTGTAATTCAAATTTAATTCATGCATTCAAATTATATGGATAATTAACATTATTTATTAAGGATAACTCCAATTTTAGGAAAGAAACAACTGAAAATATAGTATTGGATATTAAGCACAATACATAGTGAGCATGCACCAAATAAAAAACAAGCAAAGCTTGGGAATTACCAGAGCTCCACCCATTGTTTATGTTTGGGTCTCTGCATCTGCTTCCACCAGCTGCCAGAGGAGGTCATTCTGATGGCAATTGAGCTAGGCACTAATCTATGAGTATAGCTGAATATCATTAGGAACAATTTATTTACTTTTTTTTTAGTCAGAGGTATCAAACACACCAGGAGAATAGGGTCCACATAATCAACTAAGCAGGGCTCATAGGGGCTCACAGATTGAAGCAACAACTAGGGAGTCTGCACCCGTCTTTGCTAGGCCCTTTGCATACATTCTGCGATTGTTCAGCTTGGGGTTTTTGTGGGACCCCTAGCAGTGGGAGTTGGGATGTCTCTGACTCTTTTGTCTGCCCTTGGAACCTTTTCTCCTACTGGTTTGTTTCATCCAGCATTAATGTGAGGGTTTGTGCATAATCTTATTGTGTAATTTTATGCCATAGTCAGTTCATCTCACTGGTACAACAGCTCTTTCCTGTAGGAAAATGAAGGAGCAGTAGATCCAGAGGAGAGGAGAGATGGGAGAGGGATACTTTAAGGAATGGAGAGAGAATAGGCTGAGGCTGAACTAAGAGGAGTGGATGAGGAGGAGACTGCAGTTGAGATGTATGAGAGAAGAATAAATAAGAAAAAAGAAAAAAGAAAAAATTGGGAGTAATTGATTGATGGAACAGAAAATGGACAAAAATGTCTTTAATAGGGAAAGGAAGGTAAGGTGACTACCTTGGCTATCTATTTGCGACATTTACAATGATATCAGCAATATTTAGGTATTTTTAACCCATAGAGTTTTGTACAATATATCAGCACAGATCTTAGTTAACTAGAAGTACACGCTTTGGAGAGAGACCAGCTCTCCAAAGATGGACTGATAAGCTAGGTGAGTAGGGAAGAGTATTTTCTTGTAGTTATCTTATTTTGTTTTACCCATTTTAACATCTAACTACTAATATCTACTGAAAAGGAAAATACTGGTAGACTCTCCATTGTCATATGTATGTTTAGTAGATGTCATTCTGTGGATTCCAGCAAGGCTCTGGCCTCTTCAGGCACTCTTTCAGGAAGTTCAGGCCTTGTCAGGCACCAAATCAGAAGTGTATGGTCTTCCACCAGAAGGTCCAGGCTATGTGGGTTTCTGGGAAGAAAAGGATGAAACAAGGGAAGGGATTAATGCCACAGGATATCCTGGAGAAAGAGAGGAGAAAGGATTATCTCCACTTCCAAGTGTAACAGCTCTTTTACCTAAGTAAACAAGAGCATTAGGGTAACCCAAACCCTCTTTGTCATGTAGCAAAAGGTAATTGCTCTTTTGGCTAAGCTGCTGTTGCTGGTCCAGGAAGCTGCAAGGAGCTCAGAGCTCCTTGACTAAGCCAAGTGAATTTGGGACTCCAACTTGGTTCAGGCAAATCTGAAGACTGCTACTGGAACAGTCATCAATTACCTAATACCATAGATGAGCTCTTTGACAAGTGGTGCAGGTGCAGGAGAAACAGGAGCTTTGAAGCTGGCCACTGAGATGAATGGTGGTGAAGATGAAGACAGGAGCCTTGCTAGGCAGCAGCAGCAGTGGTGAGGGTGTGAGCTAATGCTCTGGGTGCTCACAGATCATCATCCTCAGCTGCCAGTGGTAGTAGACCTGCTAGCCAGGCAGATCCAGCAGTGAATCAACAAAACCAAGAGCTGTTTTTTTTGAGAAAATCAATAAGATAGACAAACCTCTAGCCAAACTAACTAAAAGGAAAAGAAACCATATCCAAATTAACAAAATTAGGAATGAATAGGAGGACATTATAACAGACACTGTGGAAATTGAAAGAATTATTAGGTCCTCCTCCAAAGCCTGTACTCCACAAAACTGGAAAATCTAAATGAAATGGATTTTTTTTCTTGGTAGATTCTACTTACCAAAGTTAAAACAAGATCAGGGAAATAATTTAAATAGTCCTATACTTTTTGAAGTTTTAGAGGCAGTCTCACAACCAAGTAAAGCCTAGGGCCAAATGGTTTCAGGGTAGAATTCCATGATACATTCAAAGAAGAGAGCTAACACCAATACTCCTAAAACTATTCCATAAAATAGGAACAGAAGGAACATTGCCAATCTCATTCTATAAGGTTATAGTCACCCTGATACCTAAACCATATAAAGATCCAACACACAAAAAAAAGAATTTTAGATCAATCTCCCTTATGAATATTGATGCTAAAATACTTGCAAACCAAATCCAAGAACATATAAAAAATACCATCCACCATGTTCAAGTTGGTTTTATCAGGATGGTTCAATATACAAAAATTCATCAATATAATTCACCACATAAACAAACTGAAAGAAAAAAATCACATGATCATTTCATTAGATGCCAAAAAATCATTTGACAAAATCTAACACACATTCTCAATAAAAATCTTAGAGAAATCAGGGATGCAGGTACATTCCTAAACCTAATAAAGGCAACATACAGTAAGCCAATAGCCAACATCAAATTAAATTGAGAGAAATTCAAAGCAATTCCACTAAAATCAGGGACAAGAGAATGATGTCCACTTTCTCCATATCTCTTAAATACAGTATGTGAAGTTCTAGCTAGAGCACTTATACAACTAAAGGAGATCAAGTTGATGAAAATTGGAAACAAAGAAGTCAAAATACCCTTATTTGGGGAGTATATCATAGTACATATAAGTGACCCACAAAATTATACCAAAGAACTCCTATAGCTGATGAACACCTTTAACAAAGGAACTGGATTACAAAATTAACTCAAAAAATATTAACTTTTATTTATACAAAGGATAAACAGGCTGAGAGAGAAATCACAATAGCCTTCACAATAGCCATAAACAGCATGAAATGTCTTCATGTAACTCTAACCAAGCAAGTGAAAGACCTGTATGACAAGAACTTCGACTCTGAAGAAACAAATTGAAGAAGATTTCAAAAGATGGAAAAATCTCCCATGCTTATGGATTGGTAAGATTAACATAATGAAAATGACCATCTTACCAAAAGCAATATGTAAATTCAATACAATGCCCACCAAAATACCAACACACATTCCTTACAGACCTTGAAAGAACAATTCTCAACTTCATATGGAAAAACAAAAATCCAAGAATAGCTTAAACAATACTGTTCAATAAAATAAAATAAAAAGTTTAGGAGGCATCACCATTCCTGATTTTAGCTGTACTACAGAAATGGTAATAAGAACTGCATGGTATTGGCATAGAAACAGACCAGTTGATCAGTGGAATCGAATCAAAGACCCAGAAATAAACCCATATACCTGGACACTTGATTTTTGTCAAACAAGCCAAAACCATACAATGGGAAAAGGAAAACATCTTCATAAAATGTTGCTGGTCTAATTGTATGTCTACACATAGAAGAATACAAATAGATACATATTTGTCAAAACTCAAGTCCAAGTGGATCAAAGACCTCAACAACAACAACAGCAACAACAACAACAACAAAACAGATACAATAAATCTAATAGAACAGAAAGTAGGGAATAGCCTTGAACTTTTGAGTATAGGAGGTATAGGAGATAATTTTCTGAACAGAACACCAACAGCTCAGGCACTAAGATCAACAATTAATAAATGGGACATTATGAAACTGAAAAGCTTCTGTAAGGCATAGAACACTGTCAATAGAATAAAATGGCAGTCTATAGATTTTGATCAAGATATTCATGAACCCCACACCCAACAAAAGTCTAATGTCCAAAATATACAAAGAACTCAAGAAATTAAACACCAACAAATCAAATAATCCAATCAAAAAATGGGATACAGAGCTAAACTGAGAATTCATAAGAGAGGAGTCCCTAATGGCTGAGAGACACTTAAAGAAATGTTCAGCATCCTTAGTCATTAGGGAAATGCAGTTCAAAATGATTCTGAGATTCCATCTTACACCCATCAGAATGGCTAAGGTCAAAAACTCAGGTGACAGGAGGTGAAGGGAGGGGAGAGATCTGGTATAGTAAGAGCAGGATGAGAGGTGAGAGGGCTGGGAGGGAGAATATAAACCCATGGGGGTCATATCTGAAACAAGTGGAATACCTGGCAAAGGATACTCTTCTGAGGCAATTTGGGGGTGACTCTAGTTGAGACTCCTAGCAGCAGAGGATATGGAGACATACATGGGGAGATCCTAGCCTGGCAGGACTTCCAGGGAAGGAAAGGGTACACCAACTCACTCTCAAATTTTTTGATCCATAATTTACCCTGCCTACAACTTGTACTGGACTAAAGTTAGAGCAGTGATTAAGGGAATGGTCAGTCAATTACTGGCACAACTTGAGACACTCCACCCCACCCATGGAAGAGAGTCAACTCCTAACACTATTCATAATACTCTGCTATCCTTGCAGACAGGAACTTGCATAACTATACTCTGAGAGGCCCCTCCAAGCAATGGATTGAAACAGATTCTGAGACACATAACAAAATATTATATGGTGCTCAGGGAGCCTTGTAGAAGGTTGAGAGGAGGAATAGAGGTATTTGGAGGGGACAAGACTTCCACAAGAAGACCAACAGAGTCAACCAACCTAGGACCCTGGAGGCTTACAGAGACTGAAGCACCAACCAAAAAGTGTGTATGAACTGGACCTAGGCCCCACTATACATATGTAGCTAACATACACCTTGGTCTTCAAGATGATCCATTAGCAAGTGAAGTGGGACCTCTCTCTGACATGGACTCTATTGTCTGTTTATGGAACAATTTAAACCTTGTCTGGCCTCAGTGAAAGAGGATGCTTTTGGTCCTTATGCGACTTGATGATCTGGGGTAGGTTGATATTGGGGGTGTGTCCCCCTTATCTGAAGAGAAGAGGAGGAAGGAAAGGGGGAAGAGCATGGGAGGGTGAGACCTGGTGGAGAGGAAGGAGGTGGCCATGATCAGAATGTAAAATGAATGAATGAATGAATTAATTAATTAATTAGAAATTAGCATATGGTCTATAAAAACAAATGGCCTGGATTGTGATCTTTTTTTGGAACTAATTTAGTCATAAGCCCCTGACAAATCCAATCTCTTCAGTAGATAGTTTTATCATCTATAAAGGCCTTGAATAGATGGCTACTAAAATGCCCTACAAGCATTGTTTATGAAAGGGTATTGTTAGTTATATAAGTTATTTCTTATAAGTCATAAATATTATTTCTTAAAAGTATTTAGAGATAAAAATTATAGTCTTTGTTCAATCAATATACCACTTTATATATAGTATTGTAATCATTAATTTATGTTATTTGCAATTTTATATCATACCCTATAAAATATACTTTAAAATTTTTTATATTTCTTATATGTGTATATATTTTCTATCTACTGTCTATTAGTACAAATTCATTATATGTAGGGTCTATAATAATATGTGTAGATATACTATTGCCTACTCTGGCTTTCCTGATGACATTATTCCTTATTAAGAATCAAAATATGCTGCACAAAATACAATATTTTTGAGATGGCAGATTATTTATATGAAATAGAATTGTAAAACCATGCTATGTCATTACCTACCATAATGGGAATAGGCAAAAAGTACTCTCTGTTCACCAATTATCATTTGGATTCAGACTTGGATTGTAGCCTTAAACAATTCATAGAAGTGGGAATCACTTTATTAAACTACTGTTTGTCAAACTCAGAAGTTCAAATAACACAATTCTCCTTTCTCTGTTTCTTATTATGAATATTTATTTCATGATGGAGCACAAGCATTACTTCCTTCTTAAAACAATTCGCATTGTTCTCAACATGCAGTGATGTCCCCTGCCATAACTGTCATGATGGTTTTTGTCCCCTGACGGGACAATTTTTTATCTTGAGGACTATTTGTGCTCAGAGCAATAATGAATGTTAGCTACATTTCCACTCTCCAGAATACACCGATGTACAATTTCCCTCATCCAATTAGTGGGATAGTAGGCTCTAGGGTGGCAAGATGATGTTTTAAGTAGCATGAGTTACTTAAAAGCCAAAGATTAAAATCATACCAACAAAGAAGCTTTGAAACTAAAATGACAAAAGACAGTTTTGAAACATCTCAAGGAGAATAAAAGCCTAACACCAAACAACTTGATGATAAAATTTGGAACATCCGGAGAAGGAACAGGGGGTGAAGGAAAAGAGTGAAGCAGGAAGCATCGCAAATGAGTCTTACTTTGGCCCATTTCTTAGGGTTTTGAATGAGTTCACTAATATTGTTTCAGAAGTTCCAGCGTAAAAGTATAGTTTGAGAATGAAGTTAGAGATCTTCAGTTTACATATTCATCTTCACATCTTGACTGTTTAAAAACTGAGTAGGCATAAACTATAATATCTGTGTTAATAAATAAAGGAAAAGAGGTTATTTGGGTAAACTGTGAAGATATAATGAGAGAAAGCGATATAACATCAAACTTCAAAAGGACCACAACCAGCACTGGCCTGTGTGGCTACTGAATAACATCCAATTTGGACCAGATGAGAGTAAAAATACAACAAATATTTTTGAACATATTTCTTGGTTAATTATAATTCCACTGGCTATTCTTATTTCTACTGGATTTTACAAGTAGCCTTGTGAATACTGGGTGATACAACTCACATGTCTACACCAACTGATACAACGCTTAAAACTTGTTTAGCCACTAGTTGACAATATGCAATAAAAACAGAGCACAAATTTTGATTATTTTTTATTGAATTCTTTAAGTCTATGGTAGCATAAACTTCTTGTATTATTCCCTGACTCTGTCGTGAAATACATGCCCAAAAAAATATCTACAATGATTTAGTGAGACTTTTTTTAAACAAAAAGACAAGATGGGCTAAATAAAATATATTTTTAAATTAAGTTATGTTATGTATGTGATAATATACTTAGGTCCATAGGCAAATAGAAGTCACATGAGTTGCTATGGTCAAAAACTGAAACACCTTTTGAAATTTTACTTTTAAAAAGTGTGGGGGTTTTGTTGTTGTTATTTCTTAAACAAAGTTAGGCCTTAGTATTTAGGGCTTGATCAATCTACATAATCAGAACATTAGTTTTATTTTGGATTCTCTTCAAATGAAAAATTTCAAAAAAATATGTATAACTGAATGGAAACATGAACTACTTAAAATATTCATAGAAATGAAGACCAAGGAATTAATGATTATTATCATATCATAGATATTTCAGATGAGGTAGTCGAATTGGAGGAATGCTTACTTAAATTCACTTATCCTAATTTCTTTTTTAATTTTTCTTGAGCATTTTAAATGGAATACTAATTTCTAGACATTAATTGTTTTAATTTACAGAAATGTGCACAACTTACATCTTTCCAATGAGTAATTTCAGAAGTAATACAGTATAAGTTTTTCAGCCCTGCTCCTAAAATTAATTGTAGCAGTATGGAGCTTATAGATTAGAAAGTACTCCATAAGTTTATGGATCTTTGGTGAGTACTGCCACACATTTGAGCATGTCTCTAAATTAAAACATATGTCACTGTTTTTGTCATAGTGAATAATTCTGAACACCTCCAGAAATAGGGTCCAACAAGGAAAAAATGCCATCTTTAATATTTAGAATTTTAGATATATCTTTATGTTATTTTGCTATTGTTATGTTTGTATCCTAGCCATGCATTTAGTTTGACAAATTCAACATCTGTTTTTTTCCTTTCTCAATTATGTTCAACTTTTACTTGTTCTGAAGTTTAAGATTATTAGACATCACAAGATGTTCCTCTCACATGATTTAATACAACATATGGTGAAGCCTCCTTTTTTTTTTTACAGTTGTATTAAGATGCATGATTCCTTGCTCCACTTTTTTATGACTTGAGAACTTTGTATATAGATATGCATTTTCACTAGTCCATCCCCATTCATTTCCTCTCCCACATTTCCTTCCCACTTCATAAGCTTTTGGTAATGTGACTATTTTAAAATTATTTTAATTAAGTACTTTATTTTCATAATCAGTAATGTTTTACACATCTGTGACAAAATTTTAACATAAAATGTTTATAACATCATTTGAAATTCATGCTGAAAATAAAAAAGTTCACAATGTGTCATAACTCCTTTGTATATTTTTAGGAATTGAAAATTGCTATTAAAGATTCTGAATAAGTGTCATTCCATTTCTTTACACTCATCAGTTCTTGAAAATTAATAATATCCATTTACAGAATGAATGGTTTGATTATTTTGTAGGATCACAGATGTTACTTTTGCGGTTTGTATTTCTCAGCTTTATAACTGATATCAGATGTTGTATATAATTTCTTCATAATTTTTCATAGTGATTCAATGCTGTCCTAAGTATTTTCACCTCCTTATACTCTCTGCTCCTCATCCACCACCTTCTCTTTTGTGTTTTTAAAGACAGGGTCTCAATGTGGCCCATGGTATCCTCAAACTCATTTTCTTCCTGTCAATGTTTTGTAAGTGCTAGGACAATAGATGTATTTTACCATTCCCAGATATATCATCTTGAGCATTTTATTCCATATATTAATGTGTCAGTAGTAGACACTTAGAAACTTTGTACTTTAAAAATCACTTCCAGTTTGGTTTGCTCTAGTAAATGGTAATTAACTTCTCCACGACACACTGAAAACCAAATAAACCATGGTTGAATGTGTTACCCAAAGCTCATAAGCTGAAAATAACCTTTAATGTAAAGAGAACATGAAAATTATTCAGCATTATTCACCATCAAAGAAATTAAAGTCAGAAGAAGATGTCATTATAAAACTGAATACATCAAAAAACAGTGTAATTGATTGAGTAAAAAAGCAACTATGACTGCAGATTAGAAAGTGTTTAGATCAGCAGTTCTCAATCTGTAAAGTTTCGATTCCATTTTCCGCTCAGTTTTTGAGATTTTTCCCCTTAACTTCCCAGCTATCATAGTTGTATTAAATAAATTCTGTGTCTTGAATGTGGAGACTAGGAATACTGCAGGATCTACAGGAGATTTGGGGGCATCTCAGTGATGAAGGCTGCTATTCATGTTGATTTTAGCAGTAGAATGACCAAAGATATTCACATAAGCTTCAAAGTTTTTATTTACATCCAGAGAAATCCATTTGTATTAACTCTTCAGAATAGTAATTTTATTTCACATCCTGCACAGAATTTATAATTATTGACAAAGAAGGACTTTGGTTTGATAGCCATAGCATAGCAAAACTGAAGAGTTTGTGATATTGGTGCTTTTATGCACATTGGCTCTTCCTCATAATGAAGCCCATTTAAATTATGCTAAAATGCTACTACGAAGTTTACACATTTTCTTTTACTTATAAATTGGTTAAAATGCTGATAAAACATTTTTTAGTTCAGAAATTGCAAAAATCTATTAACAAATACATATTTTCTTATGCGTGTCCCCATTAGACAATCTTCCTTCAGCAAGAACTTTTAACATTATTTTGTATTCCCCTTCCTTTCTTCATCAGCCAATTTTTTTCCCTCTTTGAATAGTTACACATCTTTGAGACTAGAAAGAATCTGGTTCTCTCTGACACAAGCCAAGTGCTTGAACAATGAGCATTTCTACGTGTATCACTATTCAGTTTCTCTCAGATGTCTTTTGGCTAGATGTCTTCTGACCTTTTTCCTAGACATACATGTTGTCCTTTAATAGATCCTCTAACATTTCAGCTATTAGCATTTAGACTGCCCTGTGGGCCTTGACTTGTTTTTTGTTCTTGCTTTTGTTTTTTCCTATTATGTGTTTACTCATACACCTAACCTCTAAAACTGACGTATCCAGGGTCCCTCTGTACCTGATATACCACAGTCCTTCTTACTTGGAATTCAACTTCCTGCTTTCCTAAACATTTTATGTGTACAATAACTTCACACATTTCAGACAAGATAGAACTCTGGAAACTGACATAATCACAATACTTTGTATGCAAAAAAAGCACCAACAAATCAAGTTATAACTTCTCTCCATCATCAGGAAGCTTTAAAATAGCTGGGAATTTCTTTATTGCAGGGTGGGGATAATAAATTATCTAAGTGGATTAACAGGAGTATAGTAATTACTATGCTCAGTCATGTTTGCTTTGTCAGTTGTAGTCTAATGTTCATGAATACATATGGCTTCTAGCTTCTACCTTTCTGTTGCTGTTTATTGTGTTTATTAATAGAATAATTATTATTTTCACACAAAGAGATCCCTTTGTGTCACCATTCAGCAAGCAAAAATAATCACAGATTATTCGCCCTCTGGATGGAGACTTACTCCAATGGCACAATAGAGTTTATCTAAAAATTTGAGCAATTGTGTATAGCATTTTCCAGAAAGGCTTTTCAATATAATTTGGGAAGGAATGTAGAAAGGTTTACCAGTATAGTTCTTTGTGGTGGAAGTTTTGATTTCTTTAAAAACACAATTGTGCTGAAGAAATGTCTTTTTTGTTTTGTTCTCAAGTGTGAGATGTGGGGGTGTTTTCTTCATCCACTGTTGAAAAATAGAGTCATGAAAGGGGCATGCAAAATATCATCCTGATGGAAGAGTGTGTGACGTTTTGCCGACCAGAAACTGTCAGGAGTGGGGAACATGGTTTTTCTGGAACACATCCTTGGATGGACAGACTATTTGGAGACCACATGATCTTGGTCAACAGGAAAGTACCCTGTGCACAGTCATGATGTTGACCAACTATAAAACACCCTTGTGCAGATTTAGAGGGGGTATAAACAGAAATCTCAGAAATACAGAGGGGCTTTTGCTTGGCATCGCTTCTCATCACTGCTTTGCTTCGAAATACTCCAGACAACACTTTGAGACTTCCTTTTTCTGAGACTTATTTCTTCCTTCACTGTTGAAGATCTTGGCCCAGGTCAGGTTGAGGAGATCATGGCTCCAATTGGGGGTACAGTAACTGTTGTCATGGCTGCCACTAATACTGGAGCCACTGCCACTGTTGCTATCTCTTCTAATCCTCCCCTGAACTGCTGCTGGATCATGTGGCTGCTGCTATCTGTTCCTGTGTATGCTGTTAGGATGAACTGCTGGAATCCTGATGAATTGCCCAAGGACCTATGTCTAAAGAGGTCTCTACTCTCTGTCTCTTCTAACCCATTTCCTGCTGCACCTCAGGTCTGTGGGTTGGAAATGAGGTTGAGTTATTAATATAACAACAAATTAATAGTTTTAAAGTATGCCATCAGTTCATATCTAGGTGTTCATAGAAACAGGAAGAAATTCTAGTATATTTGGGATGGGAAAAAGGCAAAACAGGAATCAGGGTCACATAGACTGAGTCAGTGTTTTAAATTAGGCAAGGAATTAGGCAGGAACCATTCAGCTGGCAGAGCATAGTGATGGTGTATGGGTTCTTGACTGGACTGTAAGATGATGGTGCAAATGTGGTAGCCACTGTGAGATAAATACAATATTCATGAGTGGTAAAAGATACAAAGCTGACTCAAAATCTGGACTTAAGATAACAGCCACCAGGATTCCAGAGTGGTGAGGCAAATCAGACTGTCAGGTAAACACAAATGTATAAGCAAGCAATGGAAGTTAAGCCTGGCTAGAGTAGGGTATTTGAATAACTGGGCATAATTAGTAAGTAAACACATAATTTCTATTCCATTCTGATTTTTCCAAAGCAATATCTAAATAACAGTGCTAGGTACAATAGAAAGAGAAGATATGTGCCGAGTGAAGGAAAAAGTATATTATTCAGAAGAATGTTTTCACATATCTTAAATAAGTAATACTCGGGAACTTTAATTTGGAAAAAAAGGTTTGCTTTACTTAATTCTCAGAATGTATATTGATTCAAGGTGTAAAGGGTGCCTCTTGGATAGCTAGTGTGCTCTCTCCTAAACATAGACATGGAAGCTCGCTCTATATTCTTTTTTTTTTTTTTTTTTTTGGTTTTTCGAGACAGGGTTTCTCTGTTTTAACAGCTCTGGCTGTCCTGGACTCACTTTGTAGACCAGGCTGGCCTCGAACTCGCAAAGGTCCGCCTGCCTCTGCCTCCCAAGTGCTGGGATTAAAGGCGTGCGCCACCACGGCCCGGCTCGCTCTATATTCTTTGTGCTTATTTTTTTACTGAAGAACCTGGCAAGTCTGTTTGTATCCAGTATACTGAGTTTTTGAAGAGAGTACACATTGTGGGCATCTACATCTGAGCCAAAAGTCAAATATCATGGAGGGTGGAAGTTGGAGGTTTTTCAGGAGGAGGTAGGCACAACCAGAGTGAGAAGTTAGAAGAATGTACAGAAAATAATAAACAAATGAATGGACTGAAGAACCAGAATCACATGGGTTGAAGATTTTTCCAACTGATAACCCCTTGTACATAGAAAAAAGTAGATAATAAGATTATAAAATAAAAGAACATATTGGCAAATTTGGTGTAGTCACAAATACTGAAATATGAAAGATAGCTATTTTAAAAGATTACATTCATCATATGATTTTTCAAAATTGCTCATTAAATGTAGGCCCCATTTTGCTGGATCTACATATTTGACAAGAATCTTACAAACTCAGCCAGCCAATTTGAATGACCTCTCTGATAATTCTTGTGGTTTTTCTCTTTCCCCCCATTCCTCCTTTTTAGTCTCATACATTTATCAGACCCGGGTTTTATTACGGCATACTTGGGTAATAATAGATATAACTGTCAGCATCCCTGGGGCTTGGCAGGTTTTTATGGAATTAGACATATTTGTCTTGATGTCTAGGAGCAAGAATGAAATTCAAATCTTTGTGTTGGCACTCCACAGGTTGGTCCTTAAATATTCAATGACATAACTTCATTGCAGTTTTGATAACACTGTAGAGAAGTTGTGTTTACCACTGAAAATTAAAGCCACTGAAAGTGTAAAAGCCATAACAACACATGTAGATATGACATTTGGTGATTTGAAATAAGGCTAGGTGTATGTTAACCTTCTTCACAGACAATGGTGATGACTTTATGTTCTGATTAGAAGTGTGACTTTGGTCTCTGATTTTCCTTTGGATATATGTTATACTCTCCCAAAGAGGGCTGGGCATTACTAAGGTGTCTTTATAGACCACAGAATGGCTACTTTTCTTCCTCCCCACACAGTTAAGTGTGAACACATTTATTCTCCATCAATGATCACCTAGTCTTCATTTACTAACAATGGGATCTGCAGCACCTCCAGGAGTCCTTTTACATATTTCCATGCATTTATATATTTTAGCTCATATTTGTAATGACAGCAGTTACTTCACTCTTCCTTATTATCTGAAAGAAAGAGATAATACTTCCCATACAAGAAAAATACTAATATCTCCTTACTGTACCCACCATAATTTCCAGATCCTTCACATTAAATAATTTTATTTACTCTACCATTTCTTCATTATCTTCCCTGCAGCAAAATATAGAGGTGATGCTACTTGTGAATTGTCTCCTTTGAAAGTCATTTTAATCTTACCCATTCTGACAGATGTGATATGGAATCTCAGAGTCATCTTGAGTTTCATTTCTCTGATGATTAAGGTTGTTGAGCATTTCTTCAAGTGTCCCACTACCATTAGTGATTCCTCCTTTCTGAATTCTTGGTTTAGCTCTGTTTCCCATTTTGTTGATTGGATTATTTGGTTTCTTGGTGTTTACTTTCATGAGTTCTTTATAAATTTTGGATATTATCCATCTGTCAGAAGTGGGGTTGGTAAATATCTTTCCCAATCTGTAGGTTGCTGTTTTGTTCTAGTGACAGTGTCCTTTGCGGTACAGAAGCTTTTCAATTTCATAAGGTCCCATTTATTGATTGTTGGTCTTAGAGCCTGAGCTATTGGTGTTCTGTTCTGGAAGTTGTCACCTATGCCAATGAGTTCAAGGCTTTTTGCCACTTTTTATTCTATTAGATTTAGTGTGTTGGGCTTTATGTTAAGGTCTTTGATCCACTTGGATTTGGACTTAAGCTTTCTTCAAAGTGATAAATATGGGTATACTTTCATTCTTTTACATGCCAACATCCAGTTAGACCAATGGCTAGGATAAAAAAATCTCAAATGACAGCACATGCTGGCAAGGTTGTGGAGAAAGGGGACGAATTCTTCATTGCTGGTGGGAGTGCAAACTTGTACAACCACTATGGAAATCAGTCTGGCAATATCTTAGAAAACTTGGAATAGCTCTACCTCAAGACCCAGTGATACCACTTCTGGGTATCCACCCAAACGATTCCTCACCAAACCACAAGGACATATCTTCATCTATGTTCATAGCAGCCTCATTTGTAATTGCTAGAAACTGGAAACAACCCAGATGTCCCTCATCTGATGAATGGATAAAAAAAAAATGTGGTACATTTATACAATGGAATACTACTCAGCTATCAGAAACAAAGAAATCATGCAATTTGCAGCCAAATGGATGGAACTAGAAAAGCTCATCCTGAGTGAGTTAACCCAGACTCAGAAAGATGCACATGGCATCTACTCACTTATAATTGGATTTTAGTCATATAGTACAGGATAACTATCCTACAACCAACACACCAAAAAGATCAGGGACATAGACTTTGTTACCTATCAATGGGACAATTTGCCCTAGGGTGCTACCATGAAGGCCCTCAGTGCAAGAGGAAGCTCCTAGCCCTCATATGACTGTTGAACTGAGAGGGGCTGATATATAGGGACACTTCACTTCAGAGGAGTGGGATGGGTGAGAGAGGGAGGAGATGGTGGGAGGGTAGAACCTGGAGGGGTGGAAAGAGGGCACTATGAGATGTAACTTGATATAATAAACAGTATAATTTTAAAATAAGATTTACAGAACCCCAAAAAACAGAAAAGAAAGTAATTTTAGCTTCTAAATCTCTCTATGTTTTTCTTTTTCTTTATCCATGAATGAGGGAATACATTAACATCTGTCTAATAGCACTGCTTTCAAACACAGGGGCAAAACCCTCAAGGAAAAGAATGACACTCTCTGCTGAAGCAATTAGGACGAACTTAGTGAAGGACCCATGTACAGAAATGTAGGCAGTGTATAAAGACTAAGAGCAGGCTGAGTGGCTTTATGCAGGTTTCAGAGAGGCCTGTCACTGCTTTCAAGAGTCACAATAACAGAGCAGCTAATGGTGAGTGCCACCACCTAAAAGAGCACTCATATTACATCCGCACTTGCCTGCTCAGTCCCTGAGAGTTGAGTACTCCTGAGCCAGAGGTGAGTAAGTCACTGCAACTGAAATTTCAGCTTCTTTTCTCCTTGTCTTTCCTAACTCCGCTCAGATATTTTAAAAATATTCTTTCTTTAAACTATCTTCCTTTGATATAAGTTTTGCACACAAAATGTGTGGTTAAATATGTGAGGATCTTGTCACATTGCCCTCTATTTTTCTATCTAAAGCGTTGAATACTAGAGGTCTTTTTTTTTTTTTTAAGGAAATTCAATTTTTTGTGGCTTCTAGACTTTTTTTGTTTGTTGGTTGGTTTGTTTTTTTAATTTGTTTTATTTCTTTAAGTTACATCTGAATCACAATCCCCTTCCTACTCTCCCTCCAGTCCCACCCTCCCACCCACTTCCCCCTCAACCCCCATCTTCTTCCCTTTTTATTTTTAAGTTTAAGGTATTTCTTTTTCCCCCCAACAGCTCCTCCTTTCAGTCCAACAAATGGTTTTCTTTTATAACAATAAATACAATACAAAACAACAGAAATAAATAGGCCACAATTATGAGAGTTCTAGACTTTTGATAAAGTATTTTTGAGTTTATGGTGGCATATTGTCCTTATTTTCAGGTCGTTTTAGTATACTTAGCCACTGCTGTCTCCCTAAATTTGGATGTCATACAATATAAAGTCACTTTGTCTTTTACTGTTTCAAATAGCTCATGAATGGCCATAGCTACATTTATAATTTTGAAATTGCAACTTTCAAATATTTATCTTTAAATCTATATGAGTGACAGTCTTACAATATGATCTACTAAAATAGAGTCTAAAGAGATAAATCTTCTATGATACACTAAATGTGACATACTTCAGAGCCAATTTTAGTTACCTATTCTAAGTTCATCTTAGGTTTCTATAAACTTTTATAGACATTTCAGTTATTGGTAATCAGTTTTTATTATATTTTACTCTTTCCTCCTATTAGTATCTCTATGAATTAACATGAATTCAGGATGCATGAGTGTAAAAAAATTAATTAAATTACGTTGGGTGCCATTTGTAGAAATAATTAAATTATTTCCCAGTATTTATATTATATTTAATTGTTTCCATGGGTAAGCCTTAACCACCCATTATAAATGAGCACACAGAGACTGCATGGATTTTTCACAAGCCTTGGCCTGAGTTGTGCAATCCTAGCCCATCTAAGCTAGCTCATAATTCTATTACCCAAATATGACCCCATATACACATACGTCCCCTTGGACTGCCATTCTACACGATATTCCTGGCCATGTGGAATGAGGTTCTTTTTTCTAACCCATGGTGTGTATTTCCTTCCTCCTGCTCCTGACTGGAATGCTTTAATCTTCTGTCTAAAGCACAGGCTTCCTGTCTAATCACAGGAAGTCCCACCTTTCTCTGTCTTTGCCTAATCTCAGGTCTGAGCATTTTATTTAACCAATCAGAGTCAATATAAGTTACAGACAGCAAACAGGACCAGTTAATTAACATTTAGAATGCTTAACACTTCCCCAACACATGAGGTTCAGAAATGTTTCGAAAAAGAAAATCATGAATATCCACAGAAATCATATTTCCTCTCAGTTCCTACTCATATTTATGTTTTCTAAATGCAGAGATTTGAAATGCTGGATACACTCAAGATGGATATATATCCAATTATGTTCTTAGTGATCAATTTATTGCTACATGTAGCATATGATCTTTATTGTTTCTTCTCATTTCCCATGGTATTGCCCTTGTTTTTATAGAAAATATGTGAATTATTGATATAATTGTAGGCATTTCTTCTCTCTCTCTTCCTGCAATTATTCTCAGAAACAGTGCATGTATTAGACTGTACTATGGTATTCCATTTCATGCATTAGCATGGATGCTGGGAAGCTGTGATTCAGTGCTCAGAAACTATGTAGTATTAACAATGCCATTTCTTGATTTAAAACTTAGTAAAATATATATTCATATATTCTTCCATTTATAGTCAATAACTAGAATTTTCTTTTTTTAATAAATAAATTTATTTATTTGTTGCTTCAGGTTATATCTTCATCATGTTGTCCTCTTTTCCCCCTTCCAAACCATGCCCTCCCACCCTCTACCCCCTAACCCTTCCATCCCACTCCTCTGGAGTGGAGTTTCCCTACATAACAGTCCCTCGCCCCAGAAGTCATATGAGGGCCAAGAGCCTCCTCATACACTGGGGGCCTACAAGGCAGTACCACCAGGGAAAAGTGTCTCATTGCCAGAGAGAGAAAACTAAAAAACAAACAAACAAAAGTCTATGTCCATGTTCCCTTTGGTTATAGTATAGATATCCTGTACTAAATGGTTAAAATCCTACTATAAGTGAATAGATGCCATGTGCATCCTTCTGAGTCTGGGATAGCTCACTAAGGATAAGCTTCTCTAGTTCCATCCATTTGGCTGCAAATTGCATGATTTCCTTGTTTCTGATAGCTGAGTAGTATTCCATTGTGTAGATGTGCCAATTTTTTAATCCATTCTTCAGTTGAAGGACATCTGGGTTGTTTCCAGTATCTAGCTATTACAAATAAGGCTGCTATGAACATAGATGAGGAAACTTCCTTGTGGTTTGGTGAGGAGTCATTTGGGTGTATAACCAGAAGTGGTATGGCTGGGTCCTGAGGTAAAGCTATTCCAAGTTTTCTAAGATATTGCCAGACTGACCTCCATAGTGGTTGCACAAGCCTGCACTCCCACCAGCAATGGAGGAGGGTTCCCCTTTCTCCACACCCTCGCCAGCATGTGGGGTAATTTGAGCTTTTTTTTTTTTTTTTACTTTTTTTTTTCTTCAAGTTACATCTCAGTCACAAACCCTTCCCTATTCCCCCTTCCTATCCCGCCCTTCCACCCTCTTCCCCCCAGCAGTTTCCCCTTTCAGTCCAACAGATGGTTCCTTCTCTTATAACAGTAAATACTATACAAAACAACAGATACAAATATGCCACATTTATGAGAGTTAAATGGCCCAGTATACCTTCCCAATGTCCAGTTTATACATATTTGGCCCCTGACTTTAACATTCTACTATCTAACCATCTCCATGAGTTTAAAGGTCTATATCTGACTCAACATTCATTCTAACATGCAACACAATTTTAAGAGTATCTTCTTAGATCTATAACACCCTCTTGATTCCTAAACAATTCAAAATTTAACTTTGAGACTCTAGCTGTCTATAAATATATCTGCTTATATAGGAAGTGCAGGGCCTGCAGCTTCCAAAACTAAGAAATGACATACCAGTGACTGCCTGGACAGTTCCCACTTTCTCTCCATACATTCCTGAATCAGTCTTCAGCCTTTGGGTCCTGTTTCTCTGACAGACATTTGTTGTAGAGCAGGGATTATGAACGACTTACCTACCCTGTCTTGGCAGAGCTAGGCTGTCGACTTCCCTGCTACCAAGTTTAATTTGAGCTTTTGATCTTAGCCATTCTGACAGGTGTGAGAAGGAATTTCAGAGTCATCTTGAGTTGTATTTCTCTGATGATTAAGGATTTTGAGCATTTCTGCAAGTGTCTCTCAGCCATTAGGAATTCCTCTTTGTTAATTCTCTATTTAGCTCTGTCCCCCATTTTTTGATTGGATTATTTGGTTTCTTGGCATTTAATTTCTTGAGTTCTTTGTAGATTTTGGATATTAGCCCTCTGTAAGATGTGAGGTAGGTGAAGATTTTTTCCCAGTCTGTAGGCTGCCGTTTTGTTCAATTGACAGTGTCTTTTGCCTTACAGAAGCTTTTCAGTTTCATGAGGTCCCATTTATTGATTGTTGATCTCAGGTCCTGAGCTGTTGGTGCTCTGTTCAGGAAGTTGTCACCTGTACCAATGAGTTCGAGGGTTTTTACCACTTTTTCTTCTAGTAGATTTAGTGTTACCGGCCTTATGTTAAGATCTTTGATCCACTTGGACTTATGATTTGTACAAGGTGATAAGTATGGGTCTAATTTCATTCTTTTACAAGTGGACATCCAGTTGGACCAGCACCCTTTGTTGAAGATGCTGTCCTTTTTCCATTGTGCGGTTTTGGCTTCTTTGTCAAAAATTAGGTGGCCGTAGGTGTGTGGGTCCATTTCTGGGACTTCAATTCGATTCCATTGATCTACTGGTCTGTTTCTATACCAATACCATGCTGTTTTTACTACTATAGCTCTGTAGTACAGCTTGAAATCTGGGATGGTGATACCTCCAGATTTTTTTTTATTGTACAGGATTGATTTAGCTATTCTGGGTTTTTTGTTGTTCCATATGAAATTGAGAATAGCTCTTTCCAGGTCTATAAAGAATTGTGTTGGTATTTTCATAGGAATTGCATTGAGTCTATATATTGCTTTTGGTAGGATGGACATTTTTATTATGTTGATCCTACCTATCCATGAGCATGGGAGATCTTTCCATCTTCTAAAGGCCTCTTCAATTTCTTTCTTCAAGGACTTGAAGTTCTTGTTGTACAGATCCTTTACTTGCTTGGTTAGAGTTACCCCCAGATATTTTATATTATTTGTGGCTATTATGAAGGGGGTTGTTTCCCTTATTTCTTTCTCAGCTCATTTGGTTGTTGTATAAAGAAGGACTTTTGACTTTTTTGAATTAATTTTGTATCCAGCCACCTTCCTGAAGGTGTTTATCAGCCGTAAGAGTTCTCTGGTGGAATTATTGGGGTCGCTTATGTATACTATCATATCATCTGCAAATAGAGATAATTTGACTTCTTCGTTTCCAATTTGTATCCCCTTGATTTCTTTTAGTTGTCTTTTTGCTCTAGCAGGAACTTCAACTAATATATTGAAGAGATATGGTGAAAGTGGGCATCCTTTTCTTGTCCCTGAGTTTAGAGGAAATGCTTCAAGTTTCTCTCCATTTAATTTGATGTTGGCCACTGACTTGCTGTATATTGCCTTTATTATTTCTAAGTACTGTCCTTGTATGCCCGTTCTCTCCAGAACTTTTAGCATGAAGGGGTGTTGGAATTTGTCAAATGCTTTTTCTGCATCTAGTGAGATTATCATGTGGTTTTTACTTTCATCTTGTTTATATGGTGAATTACATTGATAGACTTTCATATGTTAAACCATCCCTGCATTCCTGGGATAAAAGCCTACTTGATCATGTTTTATGATACTTTTGATGTGTTCTTGAATTCGGTTTGCTAGTATTTTTTTTTTTTACATATTTTTGAATCTATGTTCATGAGGGAGATTGTTCTGAAGTTTTCTTTCTTTGTTGGACCTTTGTGTGGTTTAGGAATCAGGGTGACTGTGGCCTTTTAGAATGAGTTTAGCGTTCTTTCTGATTCTATTTGGTGAAAGAGTTTGAAGAATATTGGTGTTAGCTTCTGTTTGAGGGTAGAGTAGAATTCTATGCTAAAACCATCTGGCCCTGGGCTTTTTTTGGTTGGGAGATTTTTAAGTACTGTTTCTATTTCCTTAAGGGTTATAGGGCTGTTTAATCTGTTAACCTGATCTTGATTGGGCTTCGGTAGGTGGAATTTATCATGAAAATTGTCCATTTAGCTTAAGTTTTCAAACATGGTGGAGTATAGATTTTTATATCAAAATAATGGGAAATAACAATCCCTGGTCACTAATATCCATTAACATCAAAGTTCAACTCCCCAATAAAAAGACACAGACTTACAGATTGGATCCTTCAACAAGACCCATCATTTTGCTGCATACAAGAAACACATCTCACTAACAAAAATAGACACTATCTCAGAGTAAAGGGCTGGGAAAAGGTTTTCCAAGCAAATGGACCCAGGAAGAAAGCTGGAGTAGCCATCCTAATATCAAACAAAATAGACTTCCAATTGAAGTTAATAAAAAAAAAAAAAAGACAGGGAAGGGGTTTAGATACTCATTAAAGGAAATATTCATCAAGAGGAAATCTCAATATTGCACATCTATGCCCCAAATACAAAAGCACCTACATTTGTAAAAGAAACTATTCTAAAACTTAAATCACACATCGATCCCCACACATTAGTAGTGGGAGACTTCAACATACAACTCACAGCAATGGACAGATCATCAAGACGGAAGCTAAACAGAGAAATAATGAGTCTAACAGAGGTCATGAATCAAATGGATCTAACAGATATCTACAGAATGTTTCACACAAACCCAAAAGAATACACCTTCTTTTCAGCACCTCATGGAACCTTCTCCAAAATCGATCATATAGTTGGACACAAAGATAGCCTCAACCGATACAAGAAAATTGAAATAACCCCTTGTATCTTATCAGACCACCATAGAATAAAACTGGACTTCAAGAGCAAAAGAATCAACAGAAAGCCTACATACACATGGAAATTGAACAACCCTTTCTGGATGACTACTGAGTCAGGGAAGAAATAAAGAAGGAAATCAAAGACTTCTTAAAATCCAATGAAAATTAAGGCACAACATACCCAAACCTATGGGACACAATGAAAGCGGTGCTAAGAGGAAAGTGCATAGCACTAAATGTCTTCAAAAAAAAAGTTGTGACAGCTCATATTAGTGAATTAACAGCTAAACTGGGTGAATTGGAAAAAAAAAAAAAAAAGAAGCAAACACTCCCAAGATGAACAGAAGGCAGGAAATCATCAAACTTAGGGCTAAAATCAACAACTTAGAAACAAAAAGAACTATACAAAGAATCAATGAAACCAAGAGTTGGTTCTTTGAGAAAATCAAAACAATAAACAGACCCTTAACCAAATTAAACAAAAGGCAGAGGGAAAAAAACCCAAATCAACAAAATCAGAAATGAAAAGGGAGAAATAACAACAGACATTGAGGAAATCCAGAGAATATTTGGGTCCTACTTTAAAAATCTATACTCCACCAAATTTCAAAACTTAAGTAACTAGAATTTTCTGTGAAAAAAAAATCATTACACCTGTTTCTCTCTTTAGTCCTATAATAAAATTAAAAAACATTATTTATGTATAGTACATTTGATGTAGATGTCATGCATTTGTTCAGTAATATTTTTACAGTATACATCATGTCTAAACAAAAGTATACAGTTAATAAAATCCTTAGTTTATCATTATAATCAAGTACTAATGTGATATAATATTTTTATTGAGTACCTACTATTTAGTGTTCTTAGTTTAGATTTTAAGAGTCTAATATTGTAGCCCAAGGTCATACATTTGCTGCTGTTTTATAAACAGTGTGCTCATATATGCCACAAATCAACTTGAATAACAAAAAAGAGCTCAGAATTCTTTGGCTGTGTTAGAAGGAAACATTACTTTAAATGCACCATCTAGAAAGTCACACAAATAAATAAAATTTTTAAAAATGTTACTTCACCCCCTATATTTATTCGTGATAAATTCATCTTAGTTTCTAAATAACAAATATGTATACAATCAGTTCCCTTTGTCATATAATTTAAGTTTATCATTTTGAGCTATCTTCTACTGCTAAGCATGTATTTTCTTTATAACTGTGATACCACAGCAAATTTCCATCCTCTATAATTTATTTCATGGGGCATGCCTGGAAAACAAATCACCAGTGGCTCATCAGACCTGTACAGGGGAGCAGCTAAGTCTACTTAAAGAATCACCAGTGAGTCAAGAAGGGAATTAAAAAATACAGAGTATAACATGAGAGGTTAGATCACACTATCTCAGTGTACCTTGCCTACCATATAGCATATTAAATCAGGAGTCGAAACCCCATTGGTGCCTTTTGTGCCATATTGTGTACTCTAGACAAAGTTACATGTAATTTGAAATTACCTTTATTAAAGCAGATAAAAAAAGAGAAAATACAAATTGATGATGATTAAACAAGGAAGGAAGACCATAATAACTCTCCTGCAGCTACTGGAACTTTTTATATTATTAATTAATAATTAAGATGAAACTCAGTATCCAAATATGTTATGAAAATTTTATGTGAGAAAATATGACATAAAAACTATATTTATTAAATAAATTACTATACAGTCAAATAATTTATTAGTCTGATAGTTTTAAATATGGTTAGCTAATAAATTCTTCAAATATTTTGAGTAGAATAAGAGTAATTCCTTAGTAAACCACTAGCAAATCTCATAATGTGTAAAATATCTACAATTGATATGCACCTTTCAGTTATTAATATGGCTTTAGCTTTGTAAAATAAGTGAATAAAAGTTGGCAAATAAATATCAAAGGGAGAAAATGTCTATGGCTTTATTCAGTTGGCTATTCAACTAATTCAGAATATGCTAGTATACATAAGTGAATTGAAATTAATTGAATTATAGCAAATAGTAATAAGAGCACCATTTGTTGAAGATGCTGTCCTTTTTCCATTGTAAAGTTTTGGCTCCTTTGTCAAAAATTAAGTGACCATAGGTGTATGAGTTCATTTCTGGGTCTTTAATTCGATTCCATTGATCCAGTTGTCTGTTTCTATACAAGTACCATGCTGTTTTTACTACTATTATTCTGTAGTATAGCTTGAAATCTGGGATGATGATGCCTCCAGATTTTTTTATTGTACAGGATTGATTTAGCTATTCTGGGTTTTTTATTATTCCATGTAGAGTTGACAGGTATTTTTTTAAAGGTCTATAAAGAATTGTGTTGGTATTTTGATAGGAATTGCATTGAATCTGTATATGGCTTTGGGGGTGGCCATTTTTATTATTTTGATCCTACCTATCCATGAGCATGGGTGATATTTCCATCTTCTGATGTCCTCCTCAATTTCTTTCTTCAAGGACTTGAAGTTCTTGTCATATAGGTCTTTCACTTGCTTATTTAGAGTTACCCCCAGGTATTTTATATTGTTTGTGAATATTGTGAAGGGTATTGCTTCCCTAATTTGTTTCTCAGCACATTTATCTTTTGTATGAAGAAGGGCTTCTGATTTGTTTGAATTAATTTTGTATCCAGCCATCTTGCTGAATGTGTTTATTAATTGTAGGAGTTCTCTGAAGAATTTTTGGGGTCACTTATGTATACTAGCATATTGTCTGAGAATAGGGATAACTTGACTTCTTCATTTCCAATTTGTATCCCCTTGATCTCCTTTAGCTGTCTTATTGCTCTAGCAAGAACTTCAAGTACTATGTCGAAGAGATATGGCAAAAGCTACATCCTTCTCTTGTCCCTCAGTTTAGAGGAAATGTTTTTCAGTTTCTCTCCATTTAATTTGATGTTGGCTACTGGCTTGCTCTATATCGCCTTTATTATTTCTCCCTATTGCCCTTGTATGCCTGTTCTCTTCAGGACTTTTCATATGAAGGAGTGTTGGATTTTGTCAAATGCTTTTTCAGAATCTAGCAAGATGATCATATTTTTTTCTTTCAGCTTGTTTATATGGTGAATTACATTAATTGATTTTCATATGTTGAACCATTTCTGCATTCCTGGAATGAAGCCTACCTGATCATGGTGTATGATACTTTTGATGTGTTCTTGGATTCGGTTTGCCAGTATTTTATTAAGTGTTTTTGTATCTATATCCATGAGGGAAATTTGCCTGAAGTTCTCTTTCTTTGTTGGGTCTTTGTGTGGTTTAGGAATCAGGGTGACTGTGGCCACATAGAATGTGTTTGTCAGTGTTCCTTCTGATTCTAATTTGTGGAAGAGTTTGCAGAGTATTAGTATTAACTCTTCTTTAAACGTGTGGTAGAATTCTGTATTGAATCCATCTGGCCCTGGGCTGTTTTGGGTTGGGAGATTTTTAATGACTTTTTCTGTTTCCTTAGGGGTTATAGGACTGTTTAATCTGTTAACCTGATCTTGATTTAACTTTGGTAAATGAAATCTATCAATAAATTGTCCATTTTGCTTAGGTTTTCAAATTTGGTGGAGTACAGATTTTTAAAGTAGGACCTAAAGATTCTCTGGATTTCCTCAATGTCTGTTTTTATTTCTCCCTTTTCATTTCTGATTTTGTTGATTTGGGTTTTTTTCCTCTACCTTTTAGTTAATTTAGCTAAGAGTTTGTCTATTTTGTTGATTTTCTCGAAGAACCAACTCTTGGTTGCATTGATTCTTTGTATTGTTCTTTTTGCTTCTAAGTTGTTAATTTCAGCCTTAAGTTTGATGATTCCTGCCTTCTGCTCCTCTTGGGAGTGCTTGCTTCTTTTTTTTTCCAATTCATCCAGTTTAGTTGTTAATTTGTTAGTATGTGCTGTCACAATTTTCTTTTTGAAGGCACTTAGTGCTATGAACTTTCCTCGTATCACAGCTTTCATTGTGTCCCATAGGTTTGGGTATGTTGTGCCTTCATTTTCATTGGATTTTAAGAAGTCTTTGGTTTCCTTCTTTATTTCTTCCATGACCCAGTAGTCATCCACTAGAGAGTTGTTCAGTTTCCATGAATGTGTAGCCTTTCTGTTATTTCTGTTGTTGTTGAAGTCCAGCTTTATTCCATGTGGTATGATAAGATACAAGGGTTATTTCAATTTTCTTGTATCTGTTGAGGCATACTTTGTGTCCAAATTTATGGTCGAATTTGGAGAACATTCTGTGCAGTGTTGAGAAGAAGGTGTATTCTTTTGTGTTTGGGTGAAACGTTCTAAAGATATTTGTTAGGTCCATTTGGTTCATGACTTCTGTTAGACTAGTTATTTCTCCATTTGGTTTCTGAATTGATAACCTGTCTATTCTTGTGAGTGGGATGTTGAAGTCTCCAACTACTAATGTGTGGGGATCAATGTGTGGTTTAAGCTTTAGAAGACTTACTTTTACAAATGTGGATGCCCTTGTATTTGGGGCATAGATATTCAGTATTGAGATGTCATCTTGATGAATATTTTCTTTAATGAGTATGTAGTGTTCTTCTCTATCTTTTTTGATTAACTTTAGTTGAAAGTCTATTTCATTTGATATTAAGATGGCTACTCCAGCTTGCTTCCTTGGTCCATTTGCTTGGAAAACCTTTTCCCAGCCCTTTACTCTGAGTTCATGTCTAACTTTGTTAGTGTTTCTTGTATGGAGCAAAATTATGTGTCTTGTTTATGGATCCATTCTGTAAGCCTGTTTCTTTTTATTGGAGAGTTGAGTCCATTGATGTTGATGGTTATTAATGACCAAAGGTTGTTTTTTCCTGTTATTTTGATGTAGGTGGTGGTTGTGTGGTTTTTTTGGTTTAGCTGCATTGGAATTTTTGCTTCCTCTGTTTTCTTGGGTGTAGTTATCTTCTCTGGGTTGGAATTTTCCTTCTAGGACCTTCTGTAGGGCTGGATTTGTGGGTAGATACTGGTTATATTTGGTTTTGTCATGGTATATTTTGTTTTTTCCATCTATGTTGATAGAGAGTTTTGCTGGGTATAATAGTCTGACTGGGCATATTTGTTCTCTTAGGGCTTGTAGGACATCTGCCCAGGCCCTTCTGGATTTTTCAGTTTCTGAGGAGAAGTCAGGTGTAATTCCAATGGGTCAGCCATTATATGTTACTTGACCTTTTTCTCTTACAGCTTTTAATAGTCTTTCTTTGTTCTGTACATTTGGAATTTCAATTATGTGGCTAGAGGAGTTTCTTTTTTGGTCTAATCTGTTTGGTGTTCTGTATGCCTCTTGGAATTTTCCTGCCACATCTTTCTTTAGGTTTGGAAAGTTTTCTTCTATGATTTTGCTGAAGATGTATTCTGGACCTTGGAGTTAGGAGTCTTCTCTTTCATCTATGCCAACAATTCTTAGGTTCCATCTTTTCATTGAGTCCTTGATTTCTTGGATGTTGTGGGTGAGAACTTTTTTAGATTTCTCATTTTCTTTGGTTCTTTTGATTTCTTCAATCAAATCTTCCACACCTGAGATTCTGTCTTCCATCTTTTGTGTCCTATTTTTGAAACTCATGTCTGGAGTTCCTGTTCTCTTCCCTTGATTTTCCTCCTCCAGGATTGTCTCTGCTTGTGTTTTCTTTATTGCTTCCACTTCCAATTTCAAGTCTTAAACAATTTTATTCATTTTATACATTTTGTGTTCCAATTTTTTCTTTGTCTGCAAATCTTTCAAATTTTTCATTGCCTTATCTGTTTCCCGTTCACGTTGGCTTGGAGGTCTCTAATGGTATTCTCCATTGCCTTCATTTGTAAAATTGAAGATTTTTTGTATTCTTTCAGGGATCTAATTTCTTCTTGTAAGGACTCCATGATTTTCCTAAGTATAGATTTGTCATTATTTTCATGTGTTTCAGCTGTATTGGAATATTCAGGGCTTGCTGTGTTAACCTCGCTGATTTTAGTTGGAATCATATTTCCCTGATTTTTGTCAGTTTTGTTCTTTTGCTGACCTCTACCCAACTGGTTGCCCTAATTTGATTGTTCCTGATGTCTTCTGGACTGTTTCAGTTTCACTGCCAGTCCTCTTTAGGATATTGAAGTGACCTTGTGAATACTGGGCACTCAGGTAACTGGGAGGTACTTCTATCTGTCAGTTGGGGCTGCTGCCCAAGACCCTGCAGTAATCAGACTTGTGCATCACTGTACTGGTGTAAGAGGAGCAGCCCTCTGTCCTATCTGGGTTCAATGCTCTTCTAAGTGATTCTATATCCAGTAGAGGGACCTTTATGTCAAATACCATTCTAGGTAAGCCCAGATATGCTTGTGCCTCCCAGACAACCACTCCACTCGAGATAAACCTGTATGGAATGCCATTGTGGAAGCTGGGTGCTCCGGATGCTGGTGACTACCCCTGTCTGAGGTTTGGAGGTACTCATTCAGTATTTGCATGGCTCATGCTTGCTTCTGCAGGGGGCTCTGCTCTGGACTTTGTTCTGTGCAGGATCCACACTGGTCTCTGTACTGGGTCCTGTTTTTCTGCTCCGTGCCTCTGGTTTCTGCTTTTGGCCCCAGGCCTGTGGCCCAAGACACTGACCTCCACTTTGGGCCCCAGGCCTCTGCCCTGCGCTGCTGGCCTCCACTTTTGGCCCTGGTTCTGTGCCCCACGCTACTAGCCTCCGCTTTGACTAGCCCCAAGCCTGTGCCCCACACCTCTGGCATCTGCTCTGGGTCTTGGGCTTCTGTCCTGTGTCCCTGTCCTCCACTCTGGCCCTCTGCTCCTCAGCTGACAGGTCTTCCCTGGGTGTCTGGGAGTCCCCTAGGGATCCCTAGTAGTCCCTGGGTTCACTGGGTAAAATCCCATGGGTTTGCCCTTCTTGGGTTGTCGCTCAACTTGTTTATATTTCTGAGATGTTGTAGTTATTTTCCCTGTGCACAAAATGTGTCTGTGCTCTCTGCCGCCATCTTGGATCCCCCACAAGGGTAATTTCAATTTTCCTGTATATGTTGAGGCTTGCTTTGTGATCACCCATATGGTAGATTTTGTAGAAGGTTCCATAAAGTGCTGAGAAGAAAGTATATTCTTATGTTTTGAGATGAAATGTTTTGTAGATATCATTTAGGTCCATTTGATTCATGGCTGTGTGAGGAGTACTATTTCTCTGTTTAGTTTCTGCATCATTGATCTTTCCAGTGGAGAGACTGGTATGTTGGAATCTCCCACTATTAATGTGATAGTTTTGATGTGGGATTTGAGCTTTAGTAGTGTTTCTTTAACAAATGTGGGTACCCTTACATTTGGGGCATAGATGTTCAGTATTGAGATGCCACCTTGGTGGACTTTTCTTTTGATGAGTATAAAGTTTCCTTCACCATCTCTTTTGATTAACGTTGGTTGAAAGTCTAATTTATTGGATACTAGAATGGCCACACCGGCTTGCTTCTTGGGTTCATTTGCTTGGTATATCTTTTTCCAGCCCTTTACTTGGAGATAATGCCTGTCATTTTTGCTAAGGTGTATTTCTTGTAAGCAGAAGAATGCAGGATTCTCTTTTTGCATCCATTCTGCTAGCCTGGTCTTTTTATTGGAAAACTGAGTCCATTGATGTTGAGAGATACTAATGAAAAGTGATTGCTACTTCCTGCCATCTTGAGGTTTGTGAAAATAGTGTGTGAATGAGCTTCTCTTTATTTGGTTTCTCTGCAGGCATGTTATTTGTTTCCTGTGCTTTCTTGTGTGTAGTTAACCTGTTTGGGTTGGATTTTTCCTTCTAACATCTTCTGTAGAGCTGGATTTGTCCATAGATATTGTTTGAATTTAGTTTTGACATGGAATATCTTCTTTTCTCCATCTATGTTGATTGACAATTTTGCTGGGAACAGTAGTCTGGCCTGGCATTTGTGTTTCTTAAGGCCTGCAAGACAACTGTCCAGGCCCTTCTGGCTCTTAGCATCTCTGATGAAAATCAGGTGTGATTCTAATAGGTTTTCCATTATATGTTATTTGGCCCTTTTCCCTAGTAGCTTTTAATATTCTTTCTTTGTTCTGTACACTTAGTGTTTTGTTTATTATGTGGCGGGAGGATTTTCTTTTCTGATGTAATCTATTTGGAGTTATGTAATAAATAAACATTATAATTAAAAAAAACAAAAAAAGAAATTATCCCTTGTATCTTATCATACCGTCTTTGAATAAAGCTAGACTTCAGCAATAGCAAAAACAAAAGAAAGCCTGCAAACGGAAATTTACCAACTCTCTGCTCAATGACCTCTGGATTAGGGAAGAAAAAAAAGACATTAAAATCTTCTTAGAACTCAATGAAAATGAAGGCACAACATACCCAAACTTATGGGACACATTGAAAGCAGTGCTAAGAGGAAAGTCTATAGCATTAAGTGCCTTCAAAAAGGAATTGGAGAGTTCCCACACTAGTGACACCTGAAAGAGCTAGAACAAAAAGAAGCAAACACTCCCAAGAGGAGCAGATGGTAGGAAATTATCAAACTTAGGGCTGAATTCAACAAGTTAGAAACAAAACGAACAATACAAAGAACTGACAAAACCAAGAGTTGGCTCTTTGAGAAAATCAACAAAACAGACAAACTCTTAGCCAAACTAACTAAAAGGCAGAGGGAAAATACCCAAATCAACAAAATCAGAAATGAAAAGGGGAAATAACAACACACATTGAGGAAATCCAAAGAATTTTTAGGTCCTACTTCAAAAATTTGTACTCCACAAAATTGGAAAACCTAAATAAAATGAACAATTTTTTGATAGATTCTACCTACCAAGGTTAATTCAAGAACAGGTAAGCAAATTAAGAACTTCTATAACCCTTAAGGAAATAGAAGAAGTCATTAGAAGTCTTCCAAACAAAAAAGTCCAGGGCCAGATGGTTTCAGCACAGAATTCTACCAGACTTCAAAGAAGAGCTAAGAATATTCTTCAAACTCTTCCACAACATAGAAACAGAAGGAACATTGCCAAACACATTCTATGAGGTCACAGTCTCCCTGATACCTAAACCTCACAAAGAGCCAACATAGAAAGAAAATTTCAGACTAATTTCCCTTATCAACATGGATCCAAAAATGCTTAATAAAATACTTGTAAACCAGATCCAAGATCACATCAAAAGTATCATATACCACGATCAAGTAGGCTTCATCCCAGGGATGCAGGGGTGGTTCAACATAAGAAAATCCATCAATGTAATCCATCACATAAACAAGCTGAAAGAAAAAAACCTGATGATCATCTCATTAGATGCTGAAAAAGCTTTTGACAAAATCCAGCATCCCTTCATGTTAACAGTCTTAGAGAGATCAGGCATGCAAGGATCATACTTAAACATAATAAAGGCAATTTACAACAAGCCAATAGCCAACATCAAACTAAATGGAGAGAAAGTTAAATCATTTCCTGTAAAATCAGGGATAAGGCAATGATGCCAACTCTCTCCATATCTCTTCAACATAGTACTTGAAGTTTTAGCTAGAGAAATAAGACAACTAAAAGAGATCAAGGGGATACAAATTGGAAAGGAAGAAGTCAAAGTATCCCTATTTGCAGATGATATGATAGTATATGTAAGTGACCTCAAAAATTCAACCAGAGAACTTCTACAGCTGATAAATTCCTTCAGCAAGGTGGATGGATACAAAATCAATTCAAAAAAATCAGTAGCCCTTCTTTACACAAAAGATAAATGGGCTGAGAAAGAAATATGATTATCAACACCCTTCACAAAGGCCACAAATAATATAAAATACCTGGGGGTAACTCTAACCAAACAAGTGAAAGACCTGTATGACAAGAACTTCAAGTCCCTGAAGAAAGAAATTGAAGAAGATATCAGAAGATGGAAAGATCTCCTTTGCTCATGGATAGGTAGGATCAACATAGTAAAAATAGCCATCTTACCAAAAGCAATATACAGATTCAATGCAATTCCTGTCAAAATAACATCACAATTCTTTACAGACCTGGAAAAAAGACAATTCTCAACTTCATATGGGATAACAAAAAACCTAAAACAGCTAAATCAATCATGTACAATAACAGAACATCTGGACCTATCACCATCCCAGATTTCAAGCTGTACTACAGGGCAGTAGTAATAAAAACAGCATGGTAATTGCATAGAAACAGACCAACTGATGAATGGAATTGAATTGAAGACCCAGAAATAAACCCACACATCTATGGTCACTTAATTTTTGTAAGAAGCCAAAACTATACAATGGAAAAATGAAATCATCTTCAATAAATGGTGCTGGTTTAACTGGATGTCAACATGTAGAAGAATGCAAATAGACCCATACATATCACCCTGTACAAAACTTAACTCTAAGTGGATAAAAGACCTCAACATAAATCCAGACACACTAAAAGTAATAGAAGAGAAAGTTGGGAAAACCCTGGAACTCATTAGCATGGGTAGCAACTTCCTGAACACAACACCAATAGCTCAGTTTCTAAAACAACCAACCAATAAATGGGACCTTATGAAATTGAAAAACTTCTGTAAGGCAAAGGACACTGTCTGAAGAACAAAACGACAGTCTACAGACTGGGAAAATGTTTTCACCAACCCAAAATCTGAGAGAGGGCTAATATCCAAAAAAAATATAAAGAACTCAAGAAATTAAACACCAAAAAAACCAAATAACCCCATCAAAAAATGGGGTATAGAGCTAAACCAAGAATTCACAAAAGAGGAATCTCTAAGCCCCAAGAGGCACTTGAAGAAATGCTCAATATCTTGGTCATCAGAGAAATGCAACTCAAAAAATCTCTGAGAATTCCATCTCACACCCTTCAGAATTACTAAGATCAAAAACTCAAATGATAGCACATACTGGCTAGGATATGGAGAAAGAGGAATGCTCCCCCACTGCAGGAGGGAATGCAAATTTGTACAACCACTTTGGAAATCAATATGGAGATATTTTAGAAAATTGGGAAGAATTATAACTCAAGACCCAACCATACCCCTCCTGGGTATATATCCAACATTTTCAACACAAAGACAGGAGGACATTGCCACAACAATGTTCATAGCAGCCTTTTTTGTAATAGCCAGAAACTGGAAACAACCCAGATGTCCTTCAACTGAAGAATGGATACAAAAACTGTGGTACATTTATACAATGGAATACTACACAGCCATCAGAAATAGGGAAAATATACAGTTCAAAACCAAATGGATGGATCTAGAAAACCTCATCCTTAGTGAGCTGACTCAGTCTCAGAAAGACAAACATGGTATGTACTCTCTTATAAGTGGATATTAACCATACATCACAGGAAAACTATCCTACAACCCACAGACCCAAACATAGAGAAATCTAACATATCGATCCTTGGAAAAACTTCACCCAGCAGTGAGTCATGGAATTTGCTGCTGGTTAGTGGGACACCTTATCCTAGATGGTGTGCCATATCAAGCCCCAGTACAAAAGGAAGCTCTTGGCCCTCACATGACTAAAGAACAGAGGGAGTTATGATATGTGAGGGCCCACCTCATCTGAAGAGAGGACCAAGTAGAAGAATAATGAGGGAGGGAGGGAGGGGGGGAAAGGGAAGGAGGAGGGAGGGAAGTAGAGAAGGAAGAAAGTAGGGAGGGTGGAAACTATTATAGAAGTAAATTGAGAAAACAAATTATTTTTAAAATAAGGTAAATAAGCTTAAGAAATATAATAAAAATAAAACATAAAATTTCAAATTATAATTTACCAAAGGCATACTTGCCTTACTGGCAAGAAAGGAAAAATGGTCTTAATTTCAAGTTATAATGTTAGACTGCAGTTTGCCACATAGCTCTCATACATTTGGATATCAGCTTAAAAGTTTTCTTAGTATATGTAAAGGATATTTTCATTGTTTGTCATTTAAAAAGGCAGTTAAGAGATTTTTAAATGCTGTATAAATTAAGGGTTACTACAGTTCAACCTGGTTTTTTAATCCTCTAAGAATTGAAGTAATTTGGAGCTAAAGTAAAATATTTGAGAAAGGCAGTGTTAGCCCATGCCTTAAACTCCAGCACAGACAGGAGGATCACTATAGAGTTACTTGTCTTGTAAATTTTAGAGTTACAATGAACAGGATGGTGATAGTGTACACCCTTAATTCCATCATTTGACAGGGATACACCTTAATCCCAACACACTGGACACAGAAACATATAGATCTCTGAGTTCAAGGATAGCCTAACAGAAAGAAAGCTTGAAATAGAGTAAAACTTAGATCCAGGAGTGGTGGTGTACACCTTCAATCCCAACAGTTGGGAGCCACATGCATTTGATCTCAATACTTAGAATGCAGAATCAGGCACATAGGACTTGGAATGATTTAAGTTTAAAAGCCACTCACAAAAGGCATGCTGAAATTCAAAATGGATTGTCCTTTGAGATCTCAAAATAAATACACTTAAAGGTATGTTTAGTTCCAAAATATCAAAATAATTTTGCTTTTAATCTCAAATGAAAAATAATACTTTTTGCATTGTCAAAAAAAATTTCCTCCAGGAAAAATATTACCTCCCAAAAAATAAAACAAAATAAAATAGTAGTGTCCCAGAGTTAGGATTGGGGCAGGGCTCTGTTATTATCTTTCCAGATTAAAAGCATCCATCTAAGGAGTCCAGGGACAAATGGTCAACTTAAAACTCAGAAGAAAACAGATCAGACACCAAAGACAAGTAGCCCCGATGATCCAGCCTCGCACACTTCCTCAATTACAGTTTCCTCAAAATCTACAACCACAACAACAAAAAGTCACTAAAATTGTTCAGCCCCACAGACTGTTCCAGCCAGGACTTCAGTAAAGCCCTGAAGTTCAGTTTCTGTCTACAAACTTATTAGGGCATTTAAATAGCTGAGCACAAAAGAACTGAACATCAAATGAATATATCAACATGCTTAACCATTTTTCCATTCTTATTTGGGTCCCAAACAGGTTTACTATGTCCCAAATCAACAAGATTTACTTGTTATTTAGGGGGAGAGGTTACAAGTTGTTAAATGGTCTTGTTAAATAGGTTTTGGAGGTTAGACACAGGAATTTCTCTCTTTTCCTTTTCTGTATCCTTCTTTTTCTCCTATGTAGGGGGGAAAAGACTTGAGAAAAAATGGGATATATACATAATATAGGAATGATACAGAAAAATGGACATTATTAAATATGTTCTTATATCTTTGTATATTGATACAAAATTAAGATTATACTTGGCTAAAACAGTATTAATCTCTGTATATTGATATAAAATTAAGATTATATTGGGCTACATCGGTACTAATCTTTTTATATTGATACAAATTAAGATTATATTACACTATATTAGTATTGGTCTTTCTATATTGATACAAAATTAAGGTTAACTCTTTTTAAGGTATTGTACCTAGGCAACACTTAAAAATGAAATGTGAAGTTTTGGCCTTTTGTTAGCAACTGTCACAAATTGTTTAGGATAATTAAGAAATGCAAACTAATAGTCATTCAAGCATGTCATTTTGTTAGGTACTAGGACAGTCTATCACAGTTATTTTCTAAGTTAATCAGAAATCAAGTTGCTAAGAGACAAGGAATATTTGCTTATCCAAACATACAAAGATAGATAAGTGGTCTTCAAAAATCTCAAGAGATCTGTAGAATATAGCATTCAAAGTAGTTTTCTTAACTTAAGATTTTTTTGATATTGAGACATGTCATCTCCTGACAGCATCCCCCATTCTACTCCAAGTAGATGATGAGCATAGAAGAATCTCCAATTGGAGATGGTTGCATTAGTGGCAAGCCTGTCACTTGGCAAGAAAAATCCCTTGCTTCAACTGCAGACAGCATGCTATCCAAAAAAGACACAACTTGGAAGCAGGTAAGTCAACAGCCTAGCTCTTCCAAGACAGGGTAGGGAAGTCCTTCATAATTCCTGTTTTACAATTAATGTCTGCTAGAGAAATGGGGCAAAAAGGCTGAAGATTGGTGCTCAAATGTATGGAGAGAAATTGAGAACTGTCCAGGCACCCAGTTACATGTCATTTCTTATTCTGGAAGTTCTGACCCTGCACTTCCTATATAATCAGATATATTTATCCTTCTCAGGTCTCTCATATGGTTGAAGACTACATAGTTATACCCTCAAAGTTAAATTTTGAGTTGTTTAGGAATTAAGAAAGTGTTCTGGATCTAAGAAGATGTTTTTTTTTAATTATGATAATAGGATGTAAGCTGAGTTGGATATAGAATTTTAAACTCATGGAGATGGTTGTATAGTAGAATGTTAAAGTCAGTTACCAGATATGTATGGACTGGACATTGGGTATGTATGCTAAGCCTTATAATTTTCATAATTGTGGCCTAATTATTTCTGTTGTTTTGTGTTATATTTGTCGTTATAAGAGAAAGAGCCATTTGTTGGACTGAAATTGGAAGCTGTTGGGGAAATAGATATACCTTAAATTTAAAAATAACAAAGGAAGTAAATGGGGGGTTGGGAGAAGAGGGTGAGAGGGTGGGACTGGAGGGGAGAATAAGGAGGGAATTGTGATTGAGATGTAACTTGAAGAAATAAAAAGAAAACCTGCAGCAAACATAAAATGTATGGTAAACTAGTGCACAATTTATTAATAGTAAGAAAAATTGTAAAAAACAGTCTTATTGCCACTTTTATTAAGTATCTTAATTAATAACTTATTTAAATAAACATTTAAAAGGATATTAGAACTTAAACCTCTAAGAGATTATCAAACTTACAATTGTTACAATTGTTACAAATTTTATTAACCTCTTTCAAATAGACTATTCTGTTTTAAAATTTTATTCTACTTTTACTTTGTAAACTTTGGAAACACAGTATTGGATTAATTATTTTCACTTCCACATTCTGATAATCATTCAATATCTGATACTTTGTGTATGTATGTATATATATATATATAATTCCATAAAAATACTTACCTGAAAGACACGCGCGCGCACACACACGCACATACACACATGTATGTGCGTGTGTGTGTGCGTGCGTGTGCGTGCGTGCGTGCGTGCGTTTGTGTGTGTGTGTGTGTGTGTGTCTTCCAGGTAAGTCTTTAGTTGAACCTTGGTTTAATTCCCAACATCCACATGGCAGCACACAGCTGTCCGTAATGACATTTCCAAGTGATCAGACATCCTCACACAGACTACACGTAGGTAAAATGCCAACACACATTTTATATATATATATATGTGTGTGTGTGTGTGTGTGTGTGTGTGTGTGTGTGTGTGTGTGTGTCTTCCAGGTAAGTGTTTTTATGGAATTCCTGCATGTGTAAACAAGGGTTCTATGAGTCTATATCTGCTTCTTCATTCTGTTTTTCTATTTTGTCCTATTCGGGTATGTTAGTTTTTGTTTTATCTTTTACATATTATATTATGTTATATTATATTATATTACATTATATTATTATATTAATCACATAGAATCCTGTTTGTTTTTTAGTGAGAGACAGAAATGAGGTGGATCCAGGTGAGAGAGGAGCTGGAGAAGAACATTGAAGATTAGAGGGGGGAACTTTAGACAGAATTTGTTACATATAAGAGAGAAATATATTTTCAATAACAATAATATTGGGGCTTGACAGAGGCCTCATTGGTTAAGAGTACCAGCTGCTCTGCCAGAGAACCCTGGTTTAATTCCCAGTATTCACATGAGAGCACACAGCTGCCTGTAATGCCATTTCCAGGTGATCTAACATCCTCACACAGACTACACATAAGTAAAATGCCAATGCACATAAAATAAAAATAAATACATTTTAAAAAATTGTGTGTATTTTTTTTAAAGTATAAAATTATTGATGGAAGTTGTAAGTAGAAAAATTAACATCAACTAACAACCACAACAAAGTAGTAAAAATAACAGTCTTCAAGTGAATGCATGAACTCCACAGGACAAATTTAAAGTTTTACACAAAGGAAGTGGGGCATGAACGGTTGGGGTATATATACAGTAACAGCAAAGGTCAGTGCTGAAAAGTGGCAATATCAACTATTTGTCAACAGATACAACTATATTGACAAAATAATTATTGATCACAAAGAACACTGGTAAGGTTTATGATAGTAAATATCAATTTTGTAAAAGGCACAATGATAAAAAATATACATTGGTGTGCAGATGTAGTGAGTACAGAAAAAGGAAATAAAATCCGCAAATAACGTGAAATTCACAGAAAATCTACCATAAACATGTAGAATAACCTTTTGAGTTAATAATAGCAAGAAAACAGTTATCTATGAAGAAAAAGAAGCTGGGGTATCTCCTACAGAATATGATTGGAAAGCAAATCATATGAAATGAAATTATAAGTCTGAAAAGTGAAAGAATTTAAATGTTTTTGAAAGCTTATGATATTACTACAAGCCCTTGAAGTAAGCATAACATTATAAGTGGCAAAGATGCCAACCATAAACCAACTAAAAATAGATCATATTCATCAAATAATTTTAATTTCATCAAAAATATAAAATTAATCTATTTTTGTTGGTTTATCATTGGCACTTTTTAAATTGTATTAAAATGCATAAAATCTACATATAAATTTGGAGCAGATATTGACAATATAATTAATCCAAAGAGATCATCAGAATTTCTACCTATTCATACTTCTGTCTTGGATCTTCCATCCATCTGTCTCTCATGTATCTGTCATCCATTAATGAAAACTCCATGAAATTTCAGAAAAAGATAAACATCTACCAGTCAGAATCACATGGTTATGTGTCTGTCATAACAATCAATCCAGAGATGAAAACAACTCTCAGTGGATTTTTATTATATTTTGTTTTGTATTCTTCTCTCTCCCTTGAATGAATAATTGATTTTAAATATAGAAATTCCAAGACAGGGACATTTTGTTCTTACAGTTGTGTAATTCTCTTCTGATACACTTAAGTTGTCAGGTTTATTTGTAGGTGTCCTCCTTTTCTCACAAGACAGAATCGAGTAACTTCTAGAAAATGTTAGAAAAGAAAAAGGAGAAAAGAATACCAAATGAAAAAAAGTGTAGAGAGGAGGATTCCAAGGGAAGAGGGCAGAAGAAGGAGTGGGGAGCAAGATGAAAAATAAAAGAGATGAAAAAGACAGTTTCATAGGTGTTTCCAATATTTTGTGAAATCCCCAAAGGTTAATTTCATGGGAATAAAATAATCCTGATTATGGAAGTAAACATTCTCAACAAACTCGAGTTAATATTTTAAGTCATTAATACACTTCAAAAAGGTGGTGGGAAAACTTCCCCTGACTTCTATTCTCCTCTGTCAACTTGATCTCATCTAAAGTTCTTGTTATGTATTCATGATGTTTGAAGATGACACATCAACCATCCTTGTCTAGGTAGAAATGATTGATTTCCAAATACTCTGTGACACTTTTAACATTTTAGTCATTATCATCTCTATGACCTATCTTGATTTTAGCTTGGTTAATTACATACTTCTGCATAGTTCCTAATGCTCTTACAATTTATACTTCTTATTTTTTTAATAATTTATTTTTTATTTCTTCAAGTTACATCTCAATCACAATCCCCTCCCTACTCCCCCCTCCAGTCCCACCCTTCCACCCTCCTCCCCCTCAACCCCCCATCCTCTTCCCTTCTTTTTTTTTTTTTTTTTTTTTAGTTTAAGGTATTTCTTTTTCCCCCCAACAGCTCTCCCTTTCAGTCCAAAAAAATGGTTCTTTTTCTTATAACTATAAATACAATACAAAACAACAGAAATAAATAGGCCACAATTATAAGAGTTATATGGTTTAGCATACATTCCCAATGTCCAGTCCATATGTATAAGACCATATGTATAAGAGATAGATAGGGCATCTATCTCTTATTCATATGTATGTATAAGTCCATATGTATAAGAGATAGATAGGGCATCTTCAAAAACCTCAAGAGATCCGCAGAATATGGCATTCAAAGATTTTTTGATATCGAGACATGTCAGCTCCTGACAGCACCCCCTATTCTACTCCAAGTAGAAGATGAGCATCGAAGAATCTCCAATGGAAGATGATTGAATTGGTGGTAAGCCGTTCTCTTGGCAAGAAAAACCCCTTGCTTCAACTGTAGATAGAATGCTGTCCAGAAAGGACAAAACTTGGAAGCAGATAAGTTGACAGCCTAGCTCTGCCAAGACAGGGTAGGTAAGTCCTTCATAATTCCTGTTCTACAATCAATGTCTGTCAGAGAAACGGGGCCAAATGGCTGAAGACTGATGCTGTAATGTATGGAGAGAAAATGGGAACTGTCCAGGCAGCCACTGGTATGTCATTTTTTAGTTTTGGAAGCTGCAGGCCCTGCACTTCCTATATAATCAGATATATTTATCCCTCTCAGGTCTCTGAGGTGGTTGGAGAATAGATAGCTAGAGTCTCATAGTTAAATTTTGAGTTGTTTAGGAATCAAGAGGGTGTTCTGGATCTAAGAAGATATTTTTAAAATTATGAGGCAAGTTAGTATGAAAGCTGAGTTAGATATAGAACTTTAAACGCATGGAGATGGTTAGATGGTAGAATGTTAAAGTCAGGTGCCAAATACATATACTTCTTATTTTATGTATTTAATTACTTTATTTTTCCTATTGCTCTCTTTTGTTCTCAACTATACCACATCAAATATTTCAATTATTTTAATTGGCTCCATAAGGCTCTAGCATACACTGAATACTTTATGAACCTTAAGAAAAATATATAACCCAATACAACAAAATGGGGAACAGAGCTAAACAGAGAATTCACAATGGATGATTCTCTAATGGCCGAGACACACCTGAAGAAATCTCAACATCCTTAATCATCAGAGAAATGCAACTCAAGATGACTCTGAGATTCCATCTCACACCTGTCAGAATGGTAAGATAAAAATCTCAAATGACAGCCCATGCTGGTGAGGTTGTGGAGAAAGGGGAACATACCTCCACTGCCGGTGGGAGTGCAAACTTGTATAACCTCTGTGGAAATCAGTCTGGCGATATCTTACAAAACTTGGAATAGCTCTACCTCAAGACCCTGCTATACTGCTCCTGGACATGCATCCAAATGATTCCTCACCAAAGCACAAGGACATCTCCTCAACTATGTTCATAGCACCTTTGTTTGTAATAGTTAGAAACTGGAAACAAATCTGATGTCCCTCAACTGACGAATGGATAAAAAATTTGTGGTACATTTACACAATGGAATATGACTCAGCCATCAGAAACAAGGAAATCATGCAATTTGCTGCCAACTGGATGGAACTAGAAAAGCTCATCCTGAGTGAGCTAACCCGACCCAGAAAGACGCACATGGTATCTATTCACTTATAACTGGATTTTACCCATATAGTACAGGATAACTATCCTACAACCAAGAGACTGAAAGGAATAGGAACATAGACCTGTTAGTGGGACACTTTGCCCTAATGGAGCTACCCTGTAGGCCCCCAGTGCAAGAGGAAGCTCTTAACCCTAATATGACTGTTGAACTGAGGGGGCTGATATGTAGGGCACCCCCACACCGGAGGAGTAGGATAGGTGGGAGAGGGTGGAACTAGGAGGGATAGAGGGAGAGGACTGTGAGGAGATGTAACTTGAAGTAATAAATAAACATTAAATAATAATAAAAAAGAAAAAATATCTATTATTATGTGTTGTTTATTTACTTACATACTGTCTATTCTGTTTCCCAAAATTGTACTCATCATTTAAATGATCTTTTCTGACAGATAAACGTACAGGCAAGTTTAACAAGCATTATCAAATCTTTGTACTTAATCTATTTCTTTTGTTGTTCATTTTTTAAAATAATGTAACACTTTCTTTAATTTTTTTAATCAAATTATCACATTTTCTGAATGTTGTAGGAGAGGAATATTTTTTCCAGTTTGGTCTATTCTTCATTACAATAAGAAATCTTTTCACTACCAAAATTATGACTCCACAAGCATTAATTGGCTTGTTCTTGACTGCAGTGTTCTCAAGGAACCACAACAATCATAATTTTCTTTGCATTCTTCCCCTGTAACTTTTTTTATAAACTTCAATACGTTTTAAAATTAATTTAATCTTATTTACATCTCAGTCACAGCTTCCCCTCCCTTCTCTCCTTCTAGTCTGTCCCTTTCATTTTTCTTCCCTCCAGCTCTCCCTCCTCCCTTTCTCCTCAGAAAGGGTAGAACTCCCATGAATATCAAACAGCCTTGGCATATCAAGTTGTAGTAAGACTAGGTGCATCTTCTATTGAGGCTACATAAGGCAGCCCAGATAGGGGAAAGCGATCCAAAGGCAGGCAATGGAATCAGAGACAGGTTCTGCTCATGCTGTTAGGAGTGTCACATGAAGACCAATCTGCACAATTGCCACATATGTGTATAGGGCCTTAGTCTGTTCCATGTATGCTCTCTGGTTGGTGTTTTAGTCTAGTCTCTGTGGGTCCTTATGGATACAGGTTAGTTGACTCTGTAGGCTTTCTTGTGGTATCCTAGACCTCTTTGGCACCTTCAATCCTTCCTCCTCATCATCCATAGAATTTCCCAAGTTCCTTCTAATTTTGCCTGGCTGTGGGTCTCTGCATCTGTTTCCATCACCGGCTTGGTTAAGAAGCCTCTCAGATGACAGTTTTGCTAGGCTCTTTTCTGCAAGTATAGCAGAACATCATTAATAATGTCAGGGGTGAGCTCTCTCTCATGATATGGGTGTCAAGCTGGGCCATTGGTTAGCCATTCCTTCTATTTCTGCTCTATCTTTACCCCTATACATCTTGCAAGCAGGAAAATTTTGGGTCTTAGTTTTTGTGGCTGGGTTGGTGTCTCAATGCCTCTATTGTAAATCTTTTCTGGTTACAAGAGAGGCCCGTTTCCGGTTCCACATTCCCTATTGCTAGGAGTCTTACCTAGGGTCACTGTTACATATTTCTCAGAGTTTTCATTGTCCAGGGTCTCTAGCTTGTCCAAGAAATGCCCTCTCTCTCAACAATTCCAGTTCTCTCTCCTAGTACTCTCACCCTCCGTCCTCCGAAAACTTGATTTCTCCTCTTCCCCTCCCTCCCTACCCTCTCAACCATCCAGGATCCTTCCTTCATCCACCTCCAGTGTCTATTTTATTTCCCCCTCTCAGTAGGATTCAAGCACACCCCCTTGAAACCTCCTGGCTACTTGGTTTCTTTGGGTCTGTGGATTGTAGCATGGTTACCCTGTACGTTAAGGCTAATATCCACTTAGACATGAGTACAAGGGGGTCTGGCTTACCTCATTCACTATTATATTTTCTAATACATCCATTTGCCCACACATTTCATAGTTTCATTGTTTTAATAGCTGAGTAATATTCCATCGTGTAAATGCACATTTTTTTTGATCCATTCTTCAGTCGATGGACATCTAGCTTGTTTCTAGTTTCTGGCTCTTATGAATATAGCTGCTATGAACATAGTGGAGCAAGAATCCTTGTGGTATGGTGAAGCACCTTTTGCCCAGGAATGATATATCTGGGCCTTGAGGTAGAACTCTTCTCAGTTTTCTGAGAAAGCACCAAATTGATTTCCAAAGTGGCTGTACAAGTTTTCACTCACACTGGCAATGGAAGAATGCTCCCTTTGCTCCACATCCTCCCCAGAATAAGCTGTTCCTTCTGCTTTTGACCTTAGCCCTTCTGATGGGTGTAACATGGAATCTCAAAATCATTTTGATTTGAATTTCTATGATGACTACAGACGTTGAACATTTTTTTTAAACCCTGTACTCTGTTTTAAATTTCTGAACATATATCACTTTATATAATTAAATAATATTTACCTCAACAAAAGAAAATTAGATTTTAACTTTTTAATCTAATTATTACCGGGTACTTTTGATCTGGGCATAAGGAAACCAAATTGGGCAGCTTGATACAGTTTACTAGTGTAATAACATTAACAACCCAGCATAATAATGAACATTTCTTTAAGTGTTTCTTGTCCATTAGAGATTCTTCTGTTGAGAATTCTCTGTTTAGCTCCGTACTCCATTTAAAAAATGGTTTTATTTGGTTTGTTGTGTCTAGTTTCTTCACTTTGTATATATTTGCTGTTAGCCCTCAGTCAGATGTAGGGTTGGTGAAGAGCTTTTCCTATTCTGTAGGCTTCTGTTTGGTACTGTTGATAGAGTCCTTTGTTTTACAGAAGTTTTTCAGTTTCAAGAAGTCCTATTTATTAATTGTTGATCTTAGTGTCTGAGCTGTTGGTGCTGTTTGGGAAGTTGTCTACTGTACCAATGTGTTTGAGGCTACGCCCCACTTTGTCTTCTATCAGATTTAGTGTGTCTGGCTTTACATTGAGGTCCTGGATCCACTTGTACGTGAGTTTTGTTCAGATTTGGATCTACCAGTATTTTTTTTCTACATGCAGACATCCAGTTAGACTAGCAACATTTGCTGAAGAGTCTTTCTCTTTTCCATTGTATAGTTTTGGCTTCTTTGTCAAAAATCAAGTGTCAAGAGGTGTCTGGGTTTATTTCTGGGTCTTTAATTTGATTCCATTGATCAACCTGTCTCTTTTTATACCCGTACTATGCATTTTTTATTACTATTACTTTGAAGTGCAGTTTGAAATCAGGGATGATGGTACCTCCAAAAGTTCTTTTATTGTGTGGGATTGTTTTAGCTATCCTGGCTTTTTTACTTTTATACATGAATTGAGAATTGTTTTTCAAGATCTGTAAAGAATGGTACTGGAATTTTTATGGGAATTGGATTGATTGTGTAGGTTGTTTGGTAAGATGGGCATTTCTACTCTGTTAATCCTAGCAACCCAAGAGCATGGGATATCTTTCCAACTTTTGATATCTACTTCAGTTTCTGAGTCTTTTTGTCATTTAAGTATCAGGGTGATTGTGGCCCATTAAAATGAATTTGGTAAGGTTCCATCTGCTTCTATTTTGTGGAATAATTTGAGGAGCATTGGTGTTAGCTCTTCTTTGAAAGTCTGGTAGAAATATTTGCTAGCACTATCTGGCCCTTGTTGGCATAGTGTTAAGCATTCTAAATGTTAATTAATTGGTCCTGCTTGCTGTCTGTTATTACATTGACTCTGATTGGTTAAATAAAATGCCGAGGCCTGAGATTGGGCAAAGACAGAGAAAGGTGGGACTTCCTAAGATTAGAGCAGGAAGCCTGTGCTTCAGACAGAGAATTCATTCCAGCCAGCAGCCGGAGCAGCAGGAAGGATGCACACACCATGGGTTAGAAAAAGGAACCTCATTCCACATGGCCAGGAACATCTGCATATCCTGGAGAATGGCAGTCCAAGGGGACATATGTATATATGGGGTCATATTTGGGTAATAGAATTAGGAGCTAGCTTAGATGGGCTAGGATTGCACAATTCAGGCCAAGGCTTGTTAAAATCCACGTAGTGTCTATGTACTCATTTATAATGTCTGCTTAATGGCAGAATAAGGATTAAAGGCTGCAGAACAAATTAACAATAATCTAAATACTGGTTAAACAATTTAATTAATTATTTCTACAAGTGGCACCCAATGTAGTTTAATTAATTTTTTTTCCTACAGGCCCTGGTCTTGTTGTTGTTGGGAGAATTTTAATGATTGTACTTATTTCCTTAGGGTGATAGACCTATTTAGATTATTTGCACTGATCTTGATTTAACGTTGTAAAGTAGTATCTGTCAACAAAATCATACATTTCATTTAGATTTTCCAATTTTGTGAAGTACAGGTCTGAAGTAAGACCTAAAGATTTTTGGATTTCATATGTGTCTCTTTTTATGTTCCCCCTTTCATTTCTGATTTTTTTAGTTTGGATATTCTCTCTTTACCTTTTGATTAGTTTGGCTAAAGGTTGGTTTATCTTGTTGATTTTCTCAAAGAATCAACTCTTAGTTTTGTTGATTTTTTTTGTATTGTTCTCTGTTTCTAATTTATTGATTTCATACTAAACTTATTATCTGCCATTTATTTCTCTTGGGTGTGTTTCTTTTTTTTTTCTGTTCTAGAGACTCATGTGTACTGTTAATTCAGTAGTATGGAATCTCACTAATTTTTTATGAAGGCACTTAGTGCTACGAACTTTCCCCTTGCCACTGCTTTCATTGTGACTCAAAAGTTTGGGTATGTTGTGCCTTCATTTTCATTGAATTCTAGAAAGTCTTTAATTTCTTTATTTTTTCCTTGACCAGTTGTCATTGAGTAGAGTTTTTCAGTTTCTGTGGGATTGTAGGCTTTTTGTTGTTTCTGTTGTTGGTGAAACCCAACTTTAATCCATCGTGGTCTGATAAGGTACTGGGGGTTATTTCAATTTCTTGTATCTGTTGAGACTTGCTTTGAGGCTGAGTTTATGGTCAATTTTGGAGAAGTTTCTATGAGGTCCTGAGAATAAAGTATATTCTTTTATGTTTAGATGAAATGTTTTGTAGATATCTTTTAGGCTGATTCATAATATTTCTTATTTTCATTATTTTTCTATTTAGATTTAGTCTAGATTATCTGTCCATTGGTTACAGTGCATTGTTGAAGTCTCCAACCATTAATGTATAGGGATCGATGTGTGTTTTAGGCTTTAGTGATGTTTCTTTAATGCATGTAGGTGCCTTTGCATTTGGGGCATATATATGTAGAATTGAGATATCATCTCAGTGAATTTTTCCACTGATGAATATGAGTATGAAGTGTCCTTTCCCATTTCTTTTGATTAATTTTGGTTGGAAATCTATTTTATTAGATTTTAGAATGAGTACTCTAGCTTGCTTCATGAGTCCTTTTGTTTAGATAATCTTTTCCAGCCTTTTACTCTGAGGTAATGTCTATCTTTGTTGCAGAGGTGTTTTACTTGTATGCAGCAGAATGATGGATACTATTTTCACATCCATTCTGTTAGTCTGTGTCTTTTTATTGATGAATTGAGTCCATTGATGTTGAGAGAAATTAATAACCAATTCCTGTTATTTTGATGTTGGTGGTTGTGTGTGTGTGTGAGAGTGTGTGTGTGTGTGTGTGTGTGTGTGTGTGTGTGTGTGTGTGTTTCCCTTCTTCTGGTTTGGATGATGAGAAATTATTTATTTCCTGTGGTTTTTTGGGTGTATTTAACCTCCTTGTGTTGGAATTTTCTTTTAGTGTCTTCTGTAGGATTGTATTTGTGGATAGATATTGTTTAAACTTGGTTTTATCATGGAATATCTTGTCTTCTCTACCTATAGTGATTGAAAGTTTTGCTAGTTGTCTGGGCTGGCATTTGTGGCCTCTTAGAAACTACAAAACATTTCCCCAGGCCCTTAAAGTATCTATTGAGAAGTGAAAAATAATTCTGACAGGCCTGCCTTTATATGTTACTTGGCATTTTTCCCTTGCAACTTTTAATATTATTTCTTTATTCTGTTCATTTAGTGTTTTGATTATGCGGGGGGAGTATTTTCTTTTCTAGCCTAGTCTATTTGGTGTTCTGTATGTTTCTTTTATCTTTATAGGCATCTCTCTCTTTAGGATGGTGAAATTTTCTTCTACGATTTTGTTGAAAATATTTTCTGAACTTTTGAGCTGTGACTCTTCTCCTTCTATTCCCATTATTCTTAGATTTTTCCTTTTCATAGTGTACCAGATTTCCTGTATGTTTTGTGTCAGGAACTTTTTAAATACAATGTATTTTTAAAATTCAGTTTTATGAGCATGCTTCCTCTTATCTTATTAGAGTCTAAAAAGTAACATTTTCATTCTCTACCACTTTGTCTCAGAATACTGCATGATCTGTGCCATTAAACTTTTCCTACTTTACAGTTTACCATACAGTTTTCCTACTTTACAGCATGGCACATAATAAATTTAACTAGTCATTGAAGTGAGTATTTGGCTGCCACCTGTCATTCTGTTGTCTTGGTTAACAGATGAGATTCCTTAAAGCTATATCATCACAACAGTCCCATCATGTACTTTTGACCTTGACTATTTACAGTGTGTTAAATGCATAAGGGAAGGGTTCTACTACGGGGTCAGGGTGGAAGCCTCCACATTGGGCATCAAATGTCTCTATCCTCCAATATATTAGTAAGCCATCAATATGCTCTGATGCTGAGGTCTTCTATGGCAAATTCTTATGAAAGTCTATTTTGATACAGTATTCTGTGGAGTTTCCCATTCTCTGAAAATAAAGCCTGACTTTTAAGAGTGACTCAGTTCAATTAGAAATAAACTACTTTTGTCATGTGAAGCTGTGGCCACACAAATAATGCTGAAAATGTTTAATTAAGCATTCTTCACATTTGTGGTTCAGTGCTTCACTTCTTCCCTCAGAGTGTCCAAGTGCTGCCACATATTGGACTGGAAATAAATAAGTAGAGTCGGGAATAGGTTGTTCCTCAGGATCCCCTCCAAAGATCTTAGTGCTAACAGTTATTTTAGATGATATTTACTAAAACACCTGTTCCATGTGTATGCATGCATATCAAATACTGAACAAGCTGACTTGGATAAATCTCACCTCGTGATGATGTCACCCATGTTCCTGCTTTAAGAGCTAGCAATTTGTACTTTATAAATTTACCCTTGAATCTGGGGTCATTACTTTTACTTTACTGCTTTGTTTAATTCATTCAGCACTTAGATATTGGAATCAATAGTTTGAGAAATTGCATGAAAGAAAAATGATTCTCAATAGGGAAATGTGGGTTTGAGTTAAAAGCTCACCAAAACTCATGAGTCCTTATCATAGAAAATCCTATTAGCAAATACAGAGAAAATAGCATGTGTTATTTCATTTCTCATTTTAGTAATGAGTTATCTTGCATGCATGTTTCAATTTGTGGCCTTAAATTATTAACTATTTTATGCTAATCTGAGATAAGTGACCTACTAGCTATTATAAGTTGTTTCCATTTTGAGCTGTAATAGAACTAAAATACAATTGAAATAGAAAAAGATAAGGTTCAGGAAACCTGCCTACATATTTTTTTGAAAACAAAAAAAATAGAACAAGAGAAAAAGGTGCATGACATACTCTATTTTATACAACAGGGTTCTCAAATTTTTGCTGAAAGATCCAGAGAGTAAATATCTTGTTCTCCATCAACTTTATAATCCCATCTTTATTTTTATACTACAAAACACCCCAAAATTACATTTAAATAAATGGCTCAATTTCTAAAATGAAAAACATCCATACTTTAAGAAAAATGCAACAATCTGTATCTTGTACATGAGTCAATTCAATTTTCTTACCCCTGGCTTAACTAATAATTTATCCTTTAAATATTAATTATGGTATATGGTTTGATCCACAAATCTGAATTACATATAGCTAGTAAAGGTCTGGTCATGCAACAAGTATATGCTACTAATTCCTAATCCTTCACATAGGTAATCTTAATATTGTACAGAGCTATTCTACTTGCTTCATTTCAAAACTAATTTACTAGTCTTTGGAAAATTTAGGAAACTGGCTGCATTAGGATCCTGTAGTTGACATAAGAATTTAACATGAACAAAGTACTTAAGACAACAACAAAAAAAAATGTTGTTCTTTCTCAGGTTTGAACATTGGAAGTCTGGAATTAAAGAGAAGATGGTATTCCATTAAACAGTATTCTATAAAAGATGGTTCCTTTTTATCTGTTCTTTTCTCCTATTCTTATAAAGATATTACCACTCATATAGAATTATATCCACCATAGCTCAACATGAGCTCAAGTTGGTTATGCATATGCAGACAATATTATTAGAAAACAAAAGTTAACCCATATACATAGGAAATTATATAATTAAATGATATATTATAAAGTAGTGACATTATTGGTTAAAACTTACTTTAAAGACTATCAGTTGGTAGTGATAGTGCTGTATGTCAAACATTTTGCACAATTTACAAAAGAGGAAATGAGGAACAACAAAAATTCTCAATGCAAGACAACTGAGTCCAAATAAAAATTCCCTTTCCAAATTGCCAATAAGGAAGTGAAAAATTGATAATCCCTGATTATTCTAAATACAAACATATTAAAGTCATAACTAGAAACACTGAAATTTTACAGAAAATTAGAAAATTTAGCTGCATGTGTAATTGTATAAAAGGAATTCTGTTACTATCTATAGTGCAATAATGTAATTTAATACTGAGTTATCATCTCATGAAATTTTATGAATTCAATAGCTTATGCACACCAAGTTTTATTAGCCAAAGATGACTGAAATTATGAATTATTTCTATAGAGTGTCTCAAATAAAAGTTTGTTTTTAATATATGCCCAATACATGAAGAAGGAACCATTGTTTTATCAGGGGATTATAATGTTTGGAGAGTTCAAAGCCATTAAGAACAATTATATTGGCCCGGTGGTGGTGGCGCACACCTTTAATCCCAGCACTTGGGAGGCAGAGGCAGGCAGATCTCTGAGTTCGAGGCCAGCCTGGTCTACAAAGCGAGTCCAGGGCAGCCAGAGCTGTTACACAGAGAAACCCTGTCTCAAAAAAACAAAACAAAACAAAAAAAGAACAATTATATTAAGATCACCATTATATTTAAACATTTGAGAAATATGCATCTAGTTGTCTATCATTTAAATGATTCCCCAAATTCTAAATAAAAAAAATCAAATTTTATCTCCAAATACCATAATTAATTTTCTTCCTCCACATACTCTGTTACCCAAATGTTTGTGGATACAGCATAGACCCCAAATTAGTATGTAGAAAAAATTTTGCAAATAACGAGTGGGAAGTATATATATGGTTATATATTCTAATGTCTCCAAACCCAAGGTAGTGAATACAGAAACTAATTCAGATGCTTGGGGAGAAAATAGGAGTTGTTATCCCATAATGCCCCACCCGATTGATTTTCTAGTACAAAGAGAACTGTTGGCTTCAGTAAGTAGGCAGAGCAAACATTGTTGAAAATGTGTCCCCATCAACTACAATTGATTGAGAGTGATGATCTGACTCTTAAGTACCCTGAGAACTAGAGAATTCTGTTTATCAACTTTAATAGTTCTTTCTGCCCCTTTTCTCATAATCTGTGGCAAGGTTTTCCAGTCCTTGTTTTGTATTTTTATGTTACACAACAGCATCGGGCAGAGAGCCTTGCACATCTATTCAGCATTAATAAGGGGTGGTCCACACATTAACATCATCTTGCATACACACTAATGTTCTGGCTCTCCCAGCTCTCCCTTCCTTAGTGCAAAGCTGTCATCTTCACTAATTAAAATTCATTACCTCTTCTTGAAGCAGAGAGGCTGAAAAATTACTGACTGTCTCTATCTTGCTTAATAAATTTCTGGAGAATAACAATGTCCTTTAGGGGGATTATTTTTTAACTTCTTGTTGCTCTGGCAAGAAAAAAGCCTCAGTTTTGCTGTTTGGTTTGTCATTTCTGGTATTCTGCAGTAATTGGGAGTGGTCTGTCATTCAATATTTATCCCAGTCATTCACAAATACAATATTTCAAATATAGTTCATGTAAACCTTCCAACATGACTTCTAAAATTTTTAAATAGTCTCTCCAAGTGAATGAAACTCTTGGTGGCATATCCTCTTCTTCTCCAATACTAATAATGCCAAATTGAGTAATTTACACCTCAAAGTGGTGGCCATCCATCTAAATCTGCCTCTTTGTAGGTTGCTATGAATACATTCTTTTTTCTTCTTGCCTAAAGAATTCCTGTGAGAAGTCTGGTCTACACCTGGAAAAAAGTAGAACTGTATGCTTTAGAGTTGGAGGTACAGAAATTCCTAACACCAAGGGGCCATTAAGCCCACAGAACAGTGTTTCTGCTAATTCATCCCCTTTCTGCTAATATGCATTTATTTTCTGGGTTCAATTATCTGCTATTTTTAACTTTGTCAAAAAATTTACTGTTACTGAGTTGATATTAGATAACAACTTGAGGATGCTTAAGGAAGTAGCCTTAAATTCCACGCAGTGCTGCATTTCTCATTACACAACCACCTCTCAGCAAGTCAATTAATACAGTGGGCTTCCATTTCCTCATTTGCAATGTGGGAAATGACTTCTATTCAAGGGATTCTTTTAAGTTGATTAGAATACTGCATTTAATATGCTTAGTTTAGAGGCTAACATGGATTAGAAAATCATAATATTCTTTTTAATAAAAATTGCTTGGAGTGTCTATTATAGTCTTAATGTCCACTGAGTTTTTATATTCTCCACTCTTCCTTCCATGAGCATGATGAGACAGCAAAGCATATTCGGGACTTAAAACCATAGCAGGCACTCCTTGCTGCTATGCTGTAAGATTAGCTAAATGTATGAGACCTGAGTAAGTGCTGAAAGAGATAATTTGGTGCTTCTATATGAAAAGAAATATATTTTTGGGATCTTGCTTAACTTTTTTGTTTTTTGTTTTTGTTTGTTTGTTTGTTTTGGTTTCGGTTTTTTGTTTTGTTTTGTTTTGTTGTTGTTGTTTTTGCTTCTTAAAGCATACCACGGACTTGGACATTTGTTTCCCACTCTTCTCTCTAGTTTCTGTCTCTCCATAAAGTAATTGAAGATCATCTTTATCCCTAAAATACATGGGATGTGTTTTTTGAAGAAATGTCTTCTCAACAACCTGCATGCCTGCCTGACATGGCTCTGTGTATCTAACAATCTGTCTTTATGAAAAACAGTGTCAAGATAGTTTTCATTTATAACATAAGCACAATTTAGCAGTATGACACATGTCCTGTTAGCTCTAACTATTTTAGTCACTGCCTATTTTTGGTTTTCTTCCACAAACATATTCTACATGATTGTCATTTACATTCCTAAGTCCATCTTGGTTTGTATTTGTCTGATGAAAAGATAGCATAAATCCCATCTGTATTACTGAGGAAATGCTTAGATCAGTCTATATATATGCAAAGATTATTCCGTGGGAAAATTTGAATCTGAAGTAGGGTATGTCTTACCTTTGAAATGAGATGACACTCTGAAACTTCCCACTACACATCCAGGAACATTAAGCCCCCATGCTTATAAACATACTTCCAACTTTTCTTTGACTATTCAGGCAATAAGGTAGTGAGGCAGTGCAGGGATAAGCTTTCCACAGGAATGCTTGTCTACTGCTGTTCTGTTTTCTGCTTTCGTTTTTAACTGGGAATAATTTGCCAAGGATTGATTCTTATTTTCAGTTCTTGAATCTCCCTGCATCCTTCGTTACACTTTTTTGAACCTACCTGCATCTTAAAAATAACATTTTCTCGTTTTCTTTTTCCTGTTTCAGCCCCCCAAATTCTCACTGGGAAATTTCACCCACACCCAAAACTTCTTTCATTCTCATATTTATAGTGATAACTTCATAATTCATTTTTGGAGATTTTCAGGTTTTACCTCACAAGTTTTCTTCTGAAGTTATGGAAAGAGGATTGTGTCCAGATGTGAGTTAGGGAGCAAATCATCAACAGAACAACAATTAAAACTAAACATGATACAGTTGGGCTTCCTGGTTTTTCACGTGAATTAGCTTGATCAGTTTCAAGTAGATAAGCCACCAATCCCAGGCATCCAAGGATGAAAAAAACAGAAGACCTGTTCCAAAAAGAAGCCGTTTATTTGCTTGTTTGTGAATATAATTGTGAATATTATAATTATAAGTCTATCACATAAGGACCAATACCAGACACAGAAGTAAGGGAAGCAAGGGTTAGGGAATGGAAAGAGAATAAAGGAGAGTGGGAAGGCTATTTCTGGGCTCTTGGATGCCCATCCTGTCTTCATGGAAGAAAGAACAGACAGCCACTGTGCCTTTCTAATTATCAGTTCCGGACAGTGGACAGTAAAGGCTCTGTCTCCATAGAGGGTGAGTGTAAGGGCCATCCCCCGAAGGGGATAACACCCTATTTTCCCGCTGACCCTCAATTAGAAACATACACTGAATACTAAATCGATGTAGAAAGCAAGAAGAATTAATGTTCCAACGCACGTGACCCAGAGGGAGAGGCAAGGCGAACCCGAACTTTGCAAAGCTTTGAGTTATATACATTTTGGGGTAGGCTTCAATAATAGTTTAGACATTGGTGGAAATTCCTGGAGGAGGGGCCCTGGCTGTTTGTCCAAGGAGAGATTCCTATCTCAGGGGATGGGCTGGTGTTTCCTCAAGGAGACTTCAAGGGGACCCTGGGGCTGGGTGGTCCTGTTAGTCATTTCCTAGCAACAGCAGTGGAGAAGGGGGTGGTGGTGAAGGTCGATGCCAGGTCAAGGCATTGGAATTTCACAAACTTTTGCTCAGCTCAGGATGGGGGCTCAGACTTTCATTGAGTACTGGAAGAATAAGTTCTCAAGGAAATGCCCTCTGATTAGTCATACACCCTCTGCATGCTGAGGCAACTTCACCTGATTATCTCACAGGCAGTACATAGTAACCGAGATCCATTTCACCCCAATTGAACCTTCTTTCCAATGAGGAAGTGGTAGATAATTTGCAGTTTCTTCTTCCTCCTTCTCTCTTTTCAAGTATGAAATTGTATCTTATGCTCTCACTAATTTATTGAAAAGACACTATGCCCTCATTATACTAAGTGATTACATACAGAAATATTCTCTATTACTGAATGTAGAGAAGCATCATCTTCTTTTTACAAATGAGAAGACAGTGTAGATGTTGTCACAGTAACATGTTTTTAAAGCATGTGATCTTCATGACTAGGGACAAGTTCCCTCCACAGGTTGATCCTTCCTTCCCTCCTTTGTTAGGTTTTCCGTTCACATTATTGAAAAAGTGAAGAAAACTTGATTTCTTATTGTTTATTGCTCTTGAGCTCTGCTTCCAGTGCTGTTTCAGAAACTCCCATCAGCTCTAGGATCCCATTCTGATGCAGCTGCTACTTATCCAACCTGATCCTGCTCTGCCTTCCACACATGTCCTAGCCTCTGCTGATGCTCAGTGAATCATGCCCAAGAAATGCCAGGCTCATTCCTGTCCCCTTACCTTGCATGTGTCATTTCTTCTGCCTGAAATGCAATTATCTCACCTATCCCAATCCAACCTTTGAAAGACACAGTCAGACTTAATTATGAGTTTAAGTCTTGTTCCCTCCATGAACTCATGTCTTAAGCATATTTCAACACATATCTGTCAGACTGCAGACATTACACTACATTATAATTGCCATGTTGATCTTTCTGATTATGAAGCTTGGATAGCATAGATAATCTTTATGTTTGTTCCCATATATCCAATTCAAAAACTGATACACAATAGGTGCTTAATATACCATTGTCCTTCAAAGGAGTGAAAACATTTTAATCTCTATATCATATATGAGATTATTATCTTGAAGAGAGAGGACAAAGTGTCATATTACCTACTGCTATTCTGAAGGTGACATTGTAGGTTGATACTAAGTGGAAATTAATGACGAAAAAATATTTTATATCGTGCTTGGAGAAGAAATCCTCCCTGAAATATTACCTCCCAGTGGAAATATTTTTGGGTTCTTAAATTATAAAATCATTTAAGTACATACAATTATTCAATTTTGACCATACCGTGAAGATGAAAAATGTTACAACTTGCATACTGAGAGTTTGAGGCTGTATGGATAGACACAAAGAATACATTCATTATGAAGTCACATTTCTCAAAGGGCCTTTGAAAAGGCTAAATAACATAAATTGTGTCATGATAGGACAAAGAGGAAAAAGGGAGGGGAGGCATCACTTTCATGGATCCGTAAGAGTTGTGTCTACCCTGTCTGCTTAATCTTCACAACATATAAGAAAGCCAATAGTGCATTGAGTTTTAGAGAGTTTAAACATTTACCTAATGTTACATATTCGTTTAATGATTTTCAGCTTAATTTGAAATTTTACACTATTTACAATTAACTACATGGCCTTAAACTTGTGTCTCACTTTTACTTTTGATTTTATGCTTGACAGAGTAGGATATACCATGAGACATGTAAAGCATTTTCTAATGCTAGAATATACCTTTCCCCCAAACTACACCACCTCAAAACAATTAGCATTTAACCTTTATTGTCTCACAGATTAATGCTTCCATGCCTCAGGTATTTGTGTCAGATCAATAAAGTGCCAAGGTCACTCTACCTGAATAATAAAGCAGACTTCAGAAACTAGGGTGAAGACAAAGCTGACCTGGGGCACACCACTGTGCCAATCCTCAAATTGTTCAGCTAGTTGTGCTTCTGTACTTAGAGAGGTAGAAGGGCTTAGTTTTGCTTTATTACAGATCTATGTGGATAAATTTAACTTCAATGTTCAGTGCTTATTACTGTTTAAAAGGCAACTAACAAACAGCATGGCTTATTAGACTATGTGAAAACACAGTTATCAGTTACAGAGAAATGCATGTCATAATTCGATGAAAATATACCATACAAATGTTTTATGAGGTCACTTTGCCTCTGACTTTTTCAGCATGATGTTAAAATCCAGAAATAAATCATCAGGTTTAATTAAAAAATAGAATTCAAAACTTGAAGGCGTGCTTTGACAAAAAAAATAATAGTAGAATTATTCAAATTTATTGTACCCAAAATTCTCCTTATATCCAAAAACATGTATACAGACAAATATCCACCTGTATATGTACTACAGGCACCCCAGTTTAGACCCTTGAGCATGTGCACGCATGAGCGTGTACACAAACACACACACACACACACAGGGGTGGGGGGAAGTGAAGACAGGAAAAGAGAGAAAGAGAGAGGAGATAGATAATAATTTATACATAAAATAACAAAAAGTTATCTAATTATTCATTGACAACTGAGCAACAATGATGAAGAAAAAGGAATCCTCTCGGTTCCTTTCTGTTCATTCCCTACTTTTTGGTCTTGAAGCCAGTTTGTGATAAGGCCCTCTCTACTGTTTAGACTCTGTGTTTTTCTTTGTCTTCTGATAGCTGGCTGTGTTATACTGGCTTCATCTAAAGGATGAGGTACAAGGCAAGCAAGCAAGCTTCATTATCTCCCCAGCTCATAGAACCCTTGCAAACACATTTTATCATCACAGCCTCAGGTTGACTGTTCTTTATTTTTTAATTGTCCATCTCTCTAATAGGCAAGAGACAGGAAGGCTCAGTGCAAGAGAGGGTGCCCTGATTTTTGGGTAAACAGCCTTTCTAACCTCACTGAGATTCGTTCAGCAATCTAAGAGATGACCCGTTATTAGAGACACCCTTGTCCTTTCTCTAAAGTTGCCAGCAGAAACTTTCCACAATCTGTAAAATGATGTGGGTAGTAAAGCACAGCAAAGATAAATGTCTTGGAGATTGTAACACTGTAAAAGGCTGGGAGTAACATACTTCTTTCTTTTCTTGGAAATTAAATATTTTGTGAGATTATTTTTATCAATGATGGCTCACAGTATTACTTACAATAGAAAATATGTGCCAAATACTAAGCAGTTAATATGCTAGCCAATATTGAGATCTTAACTTTTATATCAGAACATTCTCTTGTTTCTTGCAGCTCACAAAAACTCTCAAGTTCATCAGACTGTAAATTAATGTGTCAATATGTTTCTCTAAGTCACAGAAAAAGAAGTGCCATCTTTCTGTAAATTGATAATTTTAATATTGTATATAGAAACGCAATTGACAGATTTTGTTAAGAAACATTCATATTTTGTTTCATAAACATCTTAAAATTTTACTTTACGGCCAAAAATGTTGTACTATACCTTGCAGGATTATTCTTCTACAAGGAGGGACTGTGATCAGTGTCCATTTCCACATGAGGACTGGTAATATGGATGACTTATCCATTAAAGTGCCTGTAGAAACAGAGAACTAGACTCTCAGATCTAAGTAAATGCCAGGTGGTGAGACACTGCAACTCCAGTCTGAGAAAGCTGAAAGAGGATCCATATAGCAATTTGGCTCTCAAAACTAGTCCTGCCAACAAGCTCTGGGTTTGAGTAAGAAACTATAACTCAAAGAACCAAGGGGAAGAGCTATGGAGAAAGATTATCAACATCTCCCTTAGACTTCCACACACATGCCCACTATTGTGAATATATGCACCTGTATATGCACACATATGTGCACCTCTAGGCATGTGAACACACAAATTCGCACAAGCATACACCATTAACTCAACCACATAAAAGAAGATTTTTAATGAAAATGAAAGTATACGTTCTTTAAAAAATTATACTTTTGTCTATTGATATTTTTTTTAATTTTGTTTGTCTACCCCCGTTGTTAGCTATGCCACTCTAGGGAAAATATTACCTGAGCCCCCCCCAAAAAAAGATAGTGTCCCAGAGTTAGGATTAGGGCAGGGCTCTGTTTTTATCTTTCCAGGATATTTAAAGCATCCATCTAAGGAATCCAGGGACAACTGGACAACAGAAACCTCAGAAGAAAACAGAGCAGGCACCAAAGAAGAGAAGTAGCCCAGATGATCCAGCCTTGCAGACTTCTTCAATAGCAGTTTCCTCAAAAGTCTACAACCACAACAACTCAAAATCACTAAGATTGTTCAGCATCACAGACTGCTCCAGCCATAACTCCAGTAAAGCCCTGAAGTTCAGCTTCTGCCTATGAACTTCTTAGGACATTTAAATAGCTGAGCACAAAAGGACTGAACATCAAATGATTCTTTTAACATTTTTAACCATTTTTCCATTCTTATTTGGGCCTTAAAAAGGTTTACTACATCCCAAATCAGCAGGAAGTCATTTTAAGGGAGCGACGTCCCATCCCCAGAAGGTGGGGAGGGTGGTTTCCCCCCTTTGGTCATTTGATGGATAATAGAAAATCTTCTTTATTAGACGAAGAGAATACAAGCTGTTAAATGGTCTTGTTAACTGCGTTTTGGAGGTTAGACCCAGGGACTTCTCTCCATTTCTTTTCTGTATCCTTCTTTCTCTCCTATGTAGGAGTGAGCAGACTTGAGAAAAAAATGAGACATAGACATAATATAGGAAAGATCAAGAAAAAAGGACAGATGATTAAATATGCCCATATACCTTTGTATATTGATACAAAATTAATATTATATTTGGCCAAATTGGTATTGATCATTGTATATTAATGCAAAATTAAGATTGTATTGGAGTACATCGGTATTGATCTTTGTATATTGATACAAAATTAAGATTATATTTGGCCACAATGGTATTGACCCTTGTATATTGATGCAAAATTAAGATTGTATTGGGTTACATAGGTATTGATCTTTGTATATATTGATATAAAATTAAGGGTAATGCTTTTTAAAGGTATTGTACCTAGTAATGCTTAAAAATGCAATGTGAAGTTTCAGCCTTTTGCTACCAACTGTCATAAACTGTTTAGGAAAATTAAGAAATGCAAACTAATAGTCACGCAAGCTTGTCGTTTTGTTAAGTACTATGACAGTCTATCACAGTTATTTTCTAAGCTAATCAGAAATCAAGTTGCTAAGAGACAAGCAACATTTGCTTATCTAAATATAAGAGATAGATAGGGCATCTTCAGAAACCTCAAGAGATCTGCAGAATATGGCATTTAAAAATGTTTTCTTAACTTAAGATTTTTTGATATCAAAACATGTCAGCTCCTGACAGCACCCCCTATTCTACTCCAAGTAGAAGTTGAGCATCGAAGAATCTCCAGTGGGAGATGGTTGAATTAGTTGCAAGCCTATCTCTTGCCAAGAAAAACCCCTTGCTTCAACTGTAGATAGAATGCTGTCCAAAAAGGAAAACTTGGAAGCAGGTAGGTCAACATCCTAGCTTTGCCAAGACAGGGTAGGCAAGTCCTTCATAATTCCTGCCCTACAATCAATGTCAGTCAGAGAAACAGGGCCAAACGGCTGAAGATTGATGCTGTAATCTATGGAGAGAAAATGGGAACTGTCCAGGCAGCCACTGGTATGGCATTTCTTAGTTTTGGAAGCTGCAGGCCCTGCACTTCCTATATAATCATATATATTTATCCCTCTCAGGTCTCTGAGGTGGTTGAAGAATAGATAGCTAGAGTCTCATAGTTAAATTTTGAGTTGTTTAGGAATCAAGAGGGCATTCTGGGTCTAAGAAGATGTTTTTAAAATTGTGATGCAAGTTAGTATGAAAGCTGAGTTAGATATAGAACTTTAAACTCATGGAGATGGTTATATAGTAGAATGTTAAAATCAGATGCCAAATACATATGGACTGGATATTGGGAATGTATGCTAAGCCATATAACTCTCATAATTGTGGCCTATTTATTTCTGTTGTTTTGTATTGTATTTGTTGTTATAAGAGAAAGAACCATTTGTTGGACTTAAAGGGGGAGCTGTTCGGGGGGAAAAAGATGTACCTTAAACTTAAAAAAAAAAGGGAAAGGATGGGGGGTTGAGAGGGAAGAGGGTAGGAGGGTGGGACTGGAGTGTGGAGTAGGGAGGGGATTGTGATTTAGATGTAACTTGAAGAAATAAAAAATAAATTATTAAAAAAGATTTTTTTGTTTGTCTACCCCCGTTGTTAGCGATGTCACTCCTGGGATGGCAGTCCTTGTTTGTATATATAAGCAACATGAGCAAGCCCTGTGAAGCAAGACACTATGCAGCTTTCCTTAGTGGCCTCTATTCTGTTTCTGCCTCCATATTCCTACTTAGTTTCCTGTCCTGACTTTCTTCAGTGATGAACTGTGATGCAGAAGGACAAGTCAAGTCAAATCTTTCTTCATTCAGATCTCTAGGCCAGAATATTCATCAACTAGGACACTTCTGAAAGCCCTTCTCCCTTACCCAGTTCCTTACTAATTTTCTAATGCAAGTGGGTATTCCAAATAAACACATATTTCTAAAGATTCAAAACTACCATGGATAAAGACAAACAAGTTTTCTCTTGCTATGGATGGTTGGATTAAACACTTATGATCCTGGGTGGAGGATGGGAGATCTTGTTAGAGGTGGGTTGACTTGCAGGCCAATTAACACAAATCATATTCTGAAAAGTCACATGTAATATTACTACATGAGAACTTTCAAAACATACATATATAAATACACAGAGGTTGGTAAATGGACTAGATACAACTAAACAGATACTATAGGCTAACAAAAGCCCTAATGCCTGGGATGGGTTACTTCTATTAGCTTTATTTCCAATGAGGTCCTATGGGTACCCACATATTGTGGGTTTTTGACAGTGATCTTTATTCAGCCTCCAGAATTTTATGGTAAAACCCTATTATTAAATATACCATGCACTTTAGTCATAGAACATGGATAAACTAATCTAATAATTATCTGTTTTATTCCTACTTGCTAACTTTCATAGTGCTGCAAGTTGCTATGCATACTACCAGAAAAGAAAAGTAATCTCCAACCTGGAAAGATATGCTAAGTGGTACAGTACATGTACATATAATATCATGGAGTAATCCAGCACTTTCTTTTTTTTTTAAATTAAATATTTATTTTTATGGAATATATAGGTTTTAAAAACAATATTTTTATTATTTGAGAATTTTATGCAGTGTACTTTTTTTTAAATACTTTATTTTTTTTTCTTCAAGTTACATCTCAGTAACAAACCCCTCCCTATTCCCCCTTCCTATCCCACCCTTCCACCCTCTTCCCCCCAGAAGTTTCCCCTTTCAGTCCAACAGATGGTTCCTTCTCTTATAACAGTAACTATTATACAAAACAACAGATATAAATATGCCACATTTATGAGAGTTAAATTGCTGTGGTGGTTGCAGGCCCGCAATGGAGACAGCTATTGAGGAAGTCTGCCAGGCAGAATCAACTGGGTCACTCGTCCTCCTTGGTGCCTGATTCTGCTCTCTGCTGAGGTTTCCACTGTCCACCCGTCCCCGGGCTCCCCTAATGGACGCTTTGATTCTCCTGGAACGATAAGAACAGAGCCCTGCCCCAATCCCAACCCTAGGACAATTGCCCTCTTTTTTTTTTTTGGGGGGGGGGCTAGGTAGTACTTCTCCTGAAGCAAATTTGGCCTTCTGACAACATACAAAGCGTCATCTTTCAACCCGGGTTAAAGAAGAAATCATTCTGTCACCTTGGAGCTAAACCAGCTCTAGTGTATATATTTTGAGATCCCAAAGGACAATCTGCCTGCATCGAGAAGGCCTTTTGTAAGTAGCCTCCAAACCTAGGTCCCTCCAAATCCCATGTGTGTGTCTCTGAACTCTAATTATTGGGATCAGGGACCTGTGTTTCCCATCTGAAGGGATCAAAGATGTGTTCCACCACTCCTGGATCGAAGTCTTTCTCTATTTAGACTTTTGCCCTGCATCAGGCTGACCCTGAGCTCCGGGATCTGCCCGTTTCTGTCTCCAGTGTGCTGGGAGCTGGGACCAAGGGTGTAATCTTCTAGAATGGTGGGACCAAGAGTATGCACCCTCACCACCCCGCTCCATATGACTCCAGAATACATAAGACCACCAACTCTACGGTGCCCCCCCCCCGTCTCCGCTGAAGTCAAAGGCATGGGCCAACACCACAATTCTCTTGTATTTTACCTTAGCTCCACATCTTCTCTACACCTGGAGGTCTGCAAAACCAGGCCGAATGGCTGTATCCTCTGTTCCATTCACAGTGTTTCAGCCCTGCTCCCTGCCTTTTTTTTTTTTTTAGTTAATAAATTTATTTGTTTGTTGCTTCAGGTTACATCCTTATCATATTGTCCTCTTTTCCCGCTTCCCAGCCCCACCCTCCCATGCTCTACCCCCTGACCCTTCCGTCTTGTTCCTCTGGGGTGGAGTGTCCCTGCCTAACATTCTCTCACCACAAATCAGGAGTCATATGAGGGCCAATAGCCTCTTCATTCACCGGGGGCCTACGAGTCAGTACTGCCAGTGAATGGTGTCTCATTGCTACTGGGGGAATACTAAAAAAAAAGACCAACAAACACACAAACCCACAAAAACAAAGAATATCAACAAAAAAAGAGAGGAAAAAGAGAAGGGAAAAGGAAAAAGAAAAAAGAAAAAAAGAAGGAAAAAGAAAAAGATTAAACAAAAATTATGTCCATGTTCCTTTTGGTGTGTTGGTTGTAGTACAGATATCCTGTACGATATAGTTAAAATCCTACTATAAGTGAATAGATGCCATGTGCATCCTTCTGAGACTGGGTTAGCTCACTCAGGATGAGCTCCTCTAGATCCATCCATTTGGTTGCAAATTGCATGATTTCATTGTTTCTTATAGCTGAGTAATATTCCATTTTATAGATGTACCACAATTTTTTAATCCATTCTTCAGTTGAGGGACATCTGGGTTGTTTCCAATTTCTAGCTATTACAAATAAGGCTGCTATGAACATAGATTAGGAGACTTCCCTATGTCTCCGTGAGAGGTCCTTTGGGTGTATACCCAGAAGTGGTATGGCTGGGTCCTGAGGCAAGGTTATTCCTAGATTTCTAAGATATCGCCAGATAGACCTCCATAGTGGTTGCACAAGCCTGCACTCTGACCAGCAATGGAGTAGGGTTCCCCTTTCTCCACACCCTCGCCAGCATGAGCTATCATTTGAGCTCTTTATCTTAGCCATTCTAACAGGTGTTAGGTGGAAGGAATCTCAGGGTCGTCTTGAGTTGCATTTCTCTGATGATTAAGGATGTTGAACATTTCTTCAGGTGGCTCTCAGCCCTTAGGTATTCCTCCTTTGTGAATTCTCTATTTAGCTCCATCTCCCATTTTTTGATTGGATTATTTGGTTTCTTGGCATTTAGTTTCTTGAGTTCTTTGTAGATTTTAGATAATAGCCCTCTATCAGCTGTGGGGTTGGTGAAGATTTACTCCCAGTCTGTTGGTTGCCGTTTTGTTTGAATGATAGTGTCCTTTGCCTTACAGAAGCTTTTCAGTTTCATGAGATCCCATTTATTGATTGTTGATCTCAGGTCCTGAGCTGTTGGTGTTCTGTTCAGGAAGTTGTCATCTGTGCCAATGAGTTCGAGGGTTTCTCCTACTTTTTCTTCTAGTATCTTTAGTGTGGCTGGCCTTATGTTAAGGTCTTCGATCCACTTGGAATTAAGTTTTGTACAAGGTGATAGGTATGGGTCTAATTTCATTCTTTTGCAAGTGGACATCCAGTTGGACCAGCACCATTTGTTGAAGATGCTGTCCTTTTTCCATTGTGCATTTTTGGCTTCTTTGTCAAAGATTAGTTGGCCATAGGTGTGTGGATCCATTTTTGGGTCTTCAATTCGATTCCATTGATCCACTGGTCTGTTTCTATACCAGTACCATGCTGTTTTTATTACTGTTGCTCTGTAGTACAGCTTGAAATCTGGGATGGTGATACCTCCAGATGTTTTTTCATTGTACAGGATTGATTTAGCTATTCTGGGCTTTTTGTTGTTCCATATGAACTTGAGAATAGCTTTTTCCAGGTCTATAAAGAATTGTGTTGGTATTTTGATAGGAATTGCATTAAATCTATATATTGCTTTTGGTAGGATAGTCATTTTTATTATGTTGATCTTACCTATCCATGAGCATGGGAGATTTTTCCATCTTCTAAAGGTCTCTTCCATTTCTTTCTTCAGGGGCTTGAAGTTCTTGTTATATAGGTCTTTTACATGCTTGGTTAGAGTTACCCCCAGGTATTTTATGTTGTTTGTGGCTATTGTGAAGGGGGTTGTTTCCCTTATTTCTTTCTCGGTATATTTGTTTTTTGTATAAAGAAGGGCTTCTGATTTTTTTGAGTTAATTTTGTATCCAGCCACCTTGCTGAAGTTGTTTATCAGCTGTAAGAGTTCTTTGGTGGAGTTTTTGGGGTTGCTTATGTATACTAACATATCATCTGTGAATAGGGATAATTTGACTTCTTCATTTCCAATTTTTATCCCTTTGATCTCCTTTAGTTGTCTTATTGCTCTAGCAAGGACTTCAAGTACTATATTGAAGAGATATGGTGAAAGTGGACATCCTTGTCTTGTCCCTGAGTTTAGAGGAAATGCTTCAAGCTTCTCTCCATTTAATTTGATGTTGGCTACTGGCTTGCTGTATATTGCCTTTATTATTTCTAGGTATGGTCCTTGTATGCCCATTCTCTCCAGAACTTTTAGCATGAAGGGGTGTTGGTTTTTGTCAAATGCTTTTTCTGCATCTAGCGAGATTATCATGTGGTTTTTATCTTTCATCTTGTTTATGTGGTGAATTACATTGATAGACTTTCGTATATTGAACCATCCCTGCATTCCAGGGATGAAGCCTACTTGATCATGGTGTATGATACTTTTGATGTGTTCTTGAATTCGGTTTGCTAGTATTTTATTAAGTATTTTTGCATCTATGTTCATGAGGGAGATTGGTCTGAAGTTCTCTTTCTTTGTTGGGTTTTTGTGTGGTTTAGGAATCAGAATGACAGTGTCCTCATAGAATGAGTTTGGCAGTGATCTTTCTGTTTCTATGTGGTGGAAGAGTGTGAAAAGTAATGGTGTTAGTTCCTCTTTGAAGGTCCAGTAGAATTTCGTGCTAAAGCCATCTGGCCCTGGGCTTTTTTTGGTTGGGAGATTATTAATGACTGTTTCTATTTCCTTGGGTGTTATTGGGCTGTTTAAGCTGTTAATCTGATTTTGATTTAGTTTTGGTAGGTGGAATTTATCGAGGAAATTGTCCATTTCGCTTAGATTTTCAAATTTAGTGGAATATAGATTTTTAAAGTAATGCCCGAATATTTTCTGGATCTCCTCAATGTCTGTTGTTATTTCTCCCTTTTCATTTCTGATTTTGTTGATTTGGCCTCGTTCCCTTTGCCTTTTAGTTAATTTGGCTAGGGGTCTGTCTATTTTGTTGATTTTCTCGAAGAACCAACTCTTGGTTTCATTGATTCTTTGTATAGTTCTTTTTGATTCTAAGTTGTTGATTTCAGCCCTAAGTTTGATGATTTCCTGCCTTCTGCTCTTCTTGGGAGTGTTTGTTTCTTTTTTTTCCAATTCACCCAGCTTAGCTGTTAGTTCACTAATATGAGCTGTCACAATTTTCTTTTTGAAAGCACTTAGTGCTATGAACTTTCCTCGTAGCACAGCTTTCAATGTATCCCATAGGTTTGGGTATGTTGTGTCTTCATTGTCGTTGGATTTTAAGAAGTCTTTGATTTCCTTCTTTATTTCTTCCCTGACCCAGTGGTCATCCAGTAAGGAGCTGTTCAATTTCCATGTGTGTGTAGGCTTTCTGTTGATTCTTTTGCTGTTGAAGACCAGCTTTATTCCGTGGTGGTCTGATAAGGTACAACGTGTTATTTCAATTTTCTTGTATCTATTGAGACTATCCTTGTGACCAACTATGTGGTTGATTTTGGAGAAGGTTCTGTGGGGTGCTGAGAAAAAGGTGTATTCCTTTGTGTTTGGGTGAAACGTTCTGTAGATATCTGTTAGGTCCATTTGTTTCATGATCTCTGTTAGACTCAATATTTCTCTGTTTGTCTTCTGTCTTGATGATCTGTCCATTGTTGTGAGTGGGGTGTTGAAGTCTCCCACTACTAATGTGTTGTGATCGACGTGCGCTTTAAGTTTTGGAAGTGTTTCTTTTACGAAAGTAGGTGCCTTTGTATTTGGGGCATAGATGTTCAGTATTGAGATTTCCTCTTGATGAATATTCCCTTTAATGAGTATATAGTGCCCTTCTTTGTCTTTCTTCATTAACTTCAGTTGGAAGTCTGTTTTGTTTGATATTAGGATGGCTACTCCAGCTTGCTTCCTGGGTCCATTTGCTTGGAAAACCTTTTCCCAGCCCTTTACTCTGAGGCAGTGTCTATCTTTCGTAGTTAGATGTGTCTCTTGTATACAGCATAAGGAAGGGTCTTGCTTGCGGATCCACTCTGTAAACCTATGTCTTTTTATTGGGGAGTTGAGTCCATTGATGTTGATGGATATTAGTGACCTGGCGTTTGTTATTTCCCATTAATTTGGTATAGGTGGTGGTCCTGTGCCTCTTTTGGTTTAGTTGCTGAGGGGTTTTCTATTCCCTTTATTTTCTTGGGTGGAGTTTTCTTCTCTGGGTTGGGATTTTCCTTCTAGGATTTTCTGTAGGGCTGGGTTTGTGGGTAGATATTGTTTAAATTTGATTTTGTCATGGAATATCTTGTTTTCTCCATCTATGTTGATAGAGAGTTTTGCTGGGTAAAGTAGTCTGGCTGGGCACCTATGATCTCTCAGGACTTGTAGTATATCTGACCAGGCCCTTCTAGCTTTTAACGTTTCTGAGGAGAAGTCAGGTGTAATTCTGATGGGTCTGCCATTGTATGTGACTTGACCTTTTTCTCTTACAGCTTTTAATATTCTTTCTTTGTTCTGTACATTTGGTGTTTCAATTATTATGTGGCGAGAGGAGTTTCTTTTCTGATCTAGTCTGTTTGGTGTTCTGTAAGCCTCTTGGATTTTTATTGGCATCTCTTTTTTCAGGTTTGGGAAGTTTTCCTCTATGATTTTGTTGAAGATATTTCCTGGACCTTGGAGTCAGGAGTCCTCTCTTTCCTCTATACCTATAATTCTTAGGTTCCGTCTTTTCATTGAGTCCTTGTTTCTTGGATGTTGTGGGTGAGAGATTTTTTTAGCCTTCTCATTTTCTTTGGATGTTGTACTGATTTCTTCCACTGAATCTTCCATGCCTGAGAACCTGTCTTCCATCTCTTGCATCCTATTGTTGATACTCACATCCATAGTTCCTGTTCTCTTCCCTTGGTTCTCCACTTCCTCTTTTAACTCTGACTGTGTTTTCTTTATTGTTTCTATTTCTATTTTCATGTCTTGTATGGTTTTGTTCGTTTTGTACATTTCCTTCTCCAGCTTGCTTGTTTTTGTATGAAAATCTTTCATTGCTTTTTCCTTTTCCTGTTCAAGCTCTGTCACCTTGGCTTGGAGCTCTTTAATGGTGTTGTTCCTTGTTTTGACTTGTAGAATTGTGGCTTCTTTGAATTCCTTCATAGATTTAAGTTCTTCTTGCAGGGACTCTATCACTTTCCATAGTGCAGAATTGTCAACGTTTTCATGTGTTTCTGTTGGTGTGTGGTCATCCGAATTGGATGATCTAGGATAATTCTGCTTTGTTGGAGTCATATTTCCTTAATTTCTTTTTTTTTTTTTTTGACCTTTGGCCATTGGAGGCGTTTAGCTGTCTGTTTTCTGTGCTTGGAACCACAGTGGATGATTTGGGGCAGGGGACGAGTTTCTTGGCTATCTGTTGTTGCTTACAGGGGGATTTCAGGTTCACTGTGGTTTTAATCGCCTGAGGCACTGTGAGCTGGTGCAGCCTATTCCCAGGTTGTGAGTAATGGACCAGGATTGTTTCACTGCTCCCAATTCAGACTTCTCTATGTTGCACTCTGAGTTATCAGCCTGTAATGGTTCTGATGGTATGGATCTGTTTGCCCAGGCACAGATTCTGTGGGCTTTGTTTGTCATCACGGAGGCTGACAGGGTCTGGCTCCACACCTAATATGTCTGGATTTTCCAGAATACAGCTATGGTCCCAATTTCTGGTTTCTCACTAGGCTTCTTGCCACAGGGCTGGCCTCTGTACCTGATTCCCTTCCTGTCTGCGCCGCCGCGGGTCCCCCTCCCTGGCTGCTAGGCCATGGGTACCCCAAGCCCCAGATCCTCCGGCCGCCTGAGTGATCCTCTCGCCCCAGCAGCTCAGCCGTGGGTGCATGGATCCCTGGCCCCGCCCATGCCTGTCTTTCTCCCCAGTTGACCTGCCATGGGTTCACGGGGATTTGGCCCTGCCAGCCGTGCTCCCACCCCAGCTGCGCTTTGTAAGTGCGCGGGATTTGGCCCTTCCCACCCGCCTTTGTGTTCCCAGCTTCCCGTGCTCTCTTGGAACCTCCCGCCCTCTGCTTCACGAGCAGCTGTGGAACACCTGCTGAGCCCCCTGTTTGTTCCTTGCTAAGCCTTCCACTATCTCGCAAAGTTTTTTAAGTTTGTATAAGTTCTACCTGAGGTGTGGGGAGCCCAATAGGCCAGCGATCTATGGCCAAGTGGACCCTGATTCTGCCTGCTGTAAGTTGGGATGGATCTTACCAGGCGCCTCTCCAAATGGGAGTTCCCGAATCCCGGGTTTAGTGGCTTCCGTGTCTGCGAGAGATGGGGAGAGAGCCTTGCCCTGGGACTTTTAACAGTCCCTTGGGAGCTGTGAGTGTTCCCAGGGGGTGGGGGGGTCTAGCCCCTCCGGTTTTTGCACAGTGCCCAATAACTCTGTGTTTTTTATGGCTCTTTTTTCCCCGCGTTCAAAATGCGTCAGTGTAGCTCGCCGCCATCTTGGCCCGCTGCCAATCCAGCACTTTCTAAATGGTCAATCCAGAAAAATCTCAGCATGAGGGAAGGTGATCACTAAGTCCCTTCCTCGGCTGAGGAGCCATTCTCTTAATTGATAGTGACTTGGAGGTTGATTTTTTTTTTAAGAGGATGCCTCTGGTAGGAAGAACATGCTCCAGTAGATGTCCATACACTTAAGAATACACAGCCAGCACTTTTGCTTGTTTATGTTGTTATTGTAGTAATTTGTATTTGTTTTTATTTTTGAGGGCAAAACTTGTGTGATATTGAACTGGGAGTTGACCTGAGGAGAGTTGAGGGAAAAGAATGAATATAACTAAAATACAATATACAAAATTCTAGAAGAGTCAATAGAAATATCTCTTAAGAACCTGGGTGACCAATAGGCATGCCTTTTGTCAACTATATTAACTAATTAAATGATAATTAACTAATTAGGTGCTTAAATAAATATTTAGGAGTTCTCAAAATGTGATTTTAAACCCACAAAAATGAAGAATGTGATTATAGTATTCAAAGAAAGAAATGTGCATATATATGCACAGAAATGCAAATATATATATATATATATCACACACACACACACACACACACACACATATATATATGAATGGAAAGTTTTATATATAGAAGACTAAATGGTAAAGTCCACAGCAATGAAAAATACAAGGACAATAGGGATGTTTTTAGTTCATACATCAGTTACTAAGAGAAAGATAAGCACTAAAGAAAGGAGAGAGGTTGGCATCAAAAAGGCCAGACCTATTCTTGATAACATTTACATAGAATTGACATTTGGCCGGGCGGTGGTGGCGCACGCCTTTAATCCCAGCACTTGGGAGGCAGAGGCAGGCGGATCTTTGTGAGTTCGAGGCCAGCCTGGTCTACAAAGCGAGTCCAGGACAGCCAGAGATATTCAGAGAAACCCTGTCTCGAAAAACCAAAAAAAAAAAAAAAAAAAAAAAAAAGAATTGACATTTGATAGTATGGATAGCAATAGCATTAAAGACCTTTGAATCAGCCAGGATTATTCCTCTTGAACAACTTTGCCAAAAAATACCCCTTTGATTCTTTGATCCATGTTTGCCTGGCATATTTGAGATATGCCTCAAATATGGCTATTACTTCATCATTATTTTCTGGTCTTCTCTGTAGAGTGCAAAGCACAATATGTTGTGTTCTCAGGCTCTTATTTCTCTACAAAGACTACATCTGTTAAATACATTAGATTTTTTGCAACATTTAAATATATATTGTTTGAAAACCAAACCAACTGAATCAGAATCCCCTAAAATATCTAGGAATCTTGAGTTTTAGTATACAAGCTAAGGGACTCTGGTGAATGAAAATTTGAAAAGGGTTCTACAGATGGTGCTAACTGCTTTTCAGTACTGACTCACATACAAAGGCACTGCTATCATTTTAGCAGCCTGAAGAGTGGCCCATGGAACGCTGTTATACCTTAATCCCTGAAACTTCCAGATATTATCATAATGGAAATGTCTTTACAGGTAAGAAGCAGTTAAGGATCTCAAGACAGAATTGTCACTATTCAGGTGGGCCAAGAGTATTATCACAAGTGTCCTTGAAACAGATTGAAAAATGAAATTTCATGAAACAGAGAGAACAAAAACTCACACAAAGGGCAGAGATTTAAGGATACTGGCCTTGAAAATCAGAGAGATGTGGCCAGAGCCTACACAGGCCAGCAGTTGCCAAACCTGGAAAAGGCAATAAAGTGATTTTCAGCTACAGAAGGTCTGTGGTCCTAAGGGTATCTTAATTTTGATCAAGTGAACCTGATTTCATTCTCATATGTAGAACTGTAAAGGGGTGAATGTATATAGTTTTAAGCCAGATAGTTCACAAGAATCTAATTCAATTCACAAGGCAAAAATTAAATTGAAAAATAGGTGAATTGAATCAATCTGACTTTCCTATACTATATTGTGGTGGTTTTAATGATAATATCCCCCATAGGGTCATATAATTAAATGCTTGGTCTTCAATTGATGTAATTGTTTGAGAAAGCTTAGGAGGCATGACCTTATTGAATGAGGTATGTCACTGGGGGTGAGCCTTCAGGTTTCAAAAGCCCATGCAATTTGCAGTTAGCTCTCTTTTCTGTCTGAGTACCTGTCTCTTTCTTCGTCTCTCTTCCTCTCTGTGTGTCTGTTACAGAATATTTGATGACATTGTAAACTTGAAGATTGTGAATTGAAAAATCTGTTTCTATTATGGCATGGCTCAGCATTTAATCCTAGAACTTTCTGTTTACTGTAAATAAATGGTTATGGTGTGGCTCACATCTAAGTATATGTCTTTAATCCAAGAACTTTCTGTTTATTGTAAACAAGTACTTATTGTGTGGCTCAGCTCTAAGCATACACCTTTAATCCAAGAGCTTTCTGTACACAAGATTAAATAAAGTTAACCCTACATCAAGGGGCAGAGCAAGAAACTGGCTGACAGGTATTAAACAGAAAGGAAGAGCATTAAATAAGAGGGTATTTAAGACAATGTGCAGAAGGAGTTGGAAGGTTTTCTCCTTCAGAAAGTTTTCTTCCTTCAAAGTTTTGCTTCCTTCAAGGGTACTTCATCTAGGTTCTTCTGGGCTTCTTCCTCTAGGATTTTCGGCTTAATAATAAAGTCAGCTGGGTAAGCACCAAGCTTTATCCTTCTGGGATGTAAGTTGAATAGGAAAGCTTTTTGTTTCTGGGATGTTGGTGGAATAGGAAAGTCAGCTGAGTGCTTTCTCTGACTCTCATGTCTTCTTTGATAAATTGAATAGCAGGGATTTAGTTTTTTAATAACAACATGTGTCTCTGTCCCTCTGCCCCAATTCTCTCCCTCTCTTCCTCATGGTTGTTGTCTCAACATGGAAGCTCTCAGTTAATGATCCAGAACCATACCTGTCTTCCTGTCTGTTGTCATGTCCTCTGCCATGATGGTCATAGACTCATCATGTGAGCTACAAGCCTTCTTATATAAGTTGCCTTGGTCATGGCTTTTTGTCACAGCAAAGGAAAGCAACTAAGACATGGATTAAAGGAGAAATGGCTTTACTTCTTAGTTTTTCTTGAGTATGCCAGGCATGGTCTTGATTTAGGTCTTATGTTTTATTTTGTTTGGTTTCTTTTTTCTTTCTTTTTTTCTTTCTACTTTAGAGTGATCATAATAGGAATTCAATAAAATATTTCATTCTGTTCCTAATGATCAGTGAAACCAGATTTGCATAGTTACAGGATAACCAGCTCCTTATCATATATGTGATTTATTCTTCTTGTTTTTTTTCAAACATGACAAAATATAAACACAAGTTGAAGCAAAAGAGGAAAAAGAGAAATGGATATAGACAACATCATGTTTAGTGAAGAAATTCCATGTAAAAGTTAAGTACAAAAAGACACAATGGTATTAGAGATACTAATATATGTGGGGCTGAGTCACATATGTTCACTCTTTCCCTGGTCCTTGAACAAAGGACTGCTCATTGTGCACACTTTTAGAACAATAAGTATATCAAACCAATAAAACTCACATTATAGCTTAAGGTAGTGACAAGAAATATTCATTTATCAAATTAGTAAGTTCTGTAGAAAGGAAGAATTGGCCACAATATTTTCTCTGATATATCCATCACCTCCCATTAGTCCTTTCTCCTAATCTTTAAGCAGTTGTCTAGTACAAACTTTTGTGAAAGAGTCATAATCAAATTTATTTAGTCAATTTGAGTCTTTTTTTTAAATACTTTATTTTTTTTCTTCAAGTTACATCTCAGTCATAAACCCTTCCCTATTCCCCCTTCCTATTCTACCCTTCCACCCTCTTCCCCCCAGCAGCTTCCCCTCTCAGTCCAACAGATGGTTCCTTCTCCTATAACAGTAAATACTATACAAAACAACAGATATAAATATGTCACATTTATGAGAGTTAAATGGCCCAGCATACCTTCCCAATGTCCAGTCCATACATATTTGGCCCCTGACTTTAACATTCTACTATCTTACCATCTCCATGAGTTTAAAGGTCTATATCTGACTCAACATTCACACCAACTTGCAACACAATTTTAAGAGTAACTTCTTAGGTCAATTTGAGTCTTATCCTAACTACACTCCCATTCAGAACTGATTACCCTCTTCCTTGGAATGCCCCTATACTCAGTACTGATTCGTGTGTCATTTCTTACCTTCTACTGTACTGTTTTATATCTGTGTACTTGTTAAACTGCAAGTTCTTACTTCCCACTACCATAAAGATCAACTTCAATATTCATCTGTGAATCTCCAAGCATGTTTGTAGTACAACGTCTAACGTGAATAAGACAAGTAGATGCTGGAGAGGGACTCATTGGTTAAGGGTGCACATTATTCTTGCAGAGGAGCCAAGTCCAGTTTCCAGCACCCATATCAGGTGGCTCATAACTGCCTGTAACTCTAGCTTCACTAGACCTGACAACTTCTTCAGGATTCCATGACTACCTCACTTGGCTATGTGCAGCCCCATGCACAATCATACCTATATATCCCACACACAGATTATTTTTAAAATTGAAAATATATCTTATTAAAATAAGATACTTAAAAAGAGTTAAGGAATAAAATGCTTCTCGTGACCTAGGTGATCTGTTTACATAAAATATTAAATGAAGCCTAGATCGCAGGCAAACAGGAATCGGGATTTAGCTGATACTTATTATAAGTGAGGCACAAACACCAATGGGCCGTATGTACTATTGTGAGAAGTTGAAATGTGGTAGGATTCACTTGAAGCTTTACTTGAAATACCATTTAGTGTCCCTTCACTAGTATCTTGTCCACAGTGGGTATAGTCAAGCAAGTCAGCTGCTGAGGATAAAGAAATGAACAGAATAAACACTACCCACTTAAGTTGCTCAGGAACCATTAGGAAAAGCAAACAGGTAAATAATCTCACTTACCCATACACATAAATAGAAAAGTAGAAATAAAAACCTGGATTAGTACATTAATTTAGAAAGTTCCTTAATCAGATTTTTAACTATGCCTAAGGACTCTGAAGGGCTTTTTTTGTTTGTTTGTTTTGGTTTGCTTTTTCATTTTGTTTTGTTTCGGTTTGGTTTGGTTTGGTTTACTTTTCATTTAAAAATTTCTATCAATGTTTTATTTCATAACAAATGTAATGTTTTTATTTTCTCATTACCAGAAAGCTACCTATAAGTAACTTGGAACAGAAGTGATCAGAAAAACCATAGTAAGTAAACCACTTTTGAAAACTACGGTGTAATATCTCTTATTTGAGATAATACACATAAAATGGAAATGTGAAGGATATAAGTCCTCTTGTGTGAGTACCAGGAAGACTGTCAATCACTTCGTTTGGCTGTATCTTCCAGAGTGCAGAATAAATTCTTTAGCAGCAAGCCAAAAATTGAGCTACTGTTACAAGAGTTTTTAAAATACAGATCTGTCTCTTTAATGATCCTCTATTCTCCCAGGTATTCAAAGAAAAATATGTGAACTTTTCTGTTATCCTCTCCTCTTCTCACTAACAACATCAGGTTAATCTGGAAGGAGAATCTGTCTCTTCACACAAGGTGTCCAGGAAATATCTCCTTTGTTGGCACAAGCTGCCTTAGCATCATAGAGTAGTCTTTGTCTGTCATCATTGACTTCTGCCACAGGGGAAAAAAAAAAGGCTTACCCAGTTGAGGAAGTAGGCAGGACGTCCAGTATATGGTATATTATAGTGTTAGTTGGACTGCCCCATGCTTGAAAAACAACATGCACTCAACATCCACTAGTTTCTGTTGATGATTTCTTAAGTATATCTTTGTCCTGATGTAATACACTTGACTTATTGTACATAGAAGACATGCACACACACACACACACACACCATTACTTTTAAAATGTCTTTTAGGATTTGTCTCTAGTTGCAGTTTCTTAAACTAATTATTAGTTGAATAAATCATGCCTGCTCCTCAGTAAGTCCCCGATGCCTCAATTTTATAGAAAATAAAAATTTAAAAAGTCACTCTTTCAGCATTTGTTCCATCCCTCATTCTTTTCCGTTGCTTGGAGAAGTAGGCAGATTATCCATTTTGGACTTCATGTTAACTCTGTGATAACATTTTGGCTAATGACCATGAAAGGAGAAGGTGGTGAATTACCAGATCAACTAAAAACCCAATATTATATTAGTCCTTTAATTCTACATTGAAAGTTCATTGTTCATTATTCATGACCTCTTTTATTTAATTATTATTCCTGCATATATGTATGTGTGTGTGTTTGTGATTCTTATATGTGCACATACACAAACACATATAAACAAATGAGTCCATCATTTAATGTTACTTTTATCTATAAGTGTTTAGGACTGATCACTTGATATTAAATAATTAATGAGAGGACTCTTAATAAAGAAAAGTGACCTTCCTTCTCTCAGTCTCCATTGATTACCTGTAGCACTTCATCTAGGGTTGAAGCCTTGTGAAATTTTCCCTTTCTATGTTAATATATTGACTAGTGGTATCATTAAATAGGTCTTGTTTTGGCAACCATATTGATGCAATCTAATGGGTGCAGCTTCACTTTTAAAACTAGAATACACACTCTTGTAGCATCCATCCAGGTTCTCTGCACTTGAAATCTTTCTTCCCCTTTTCCTCAATGTTCCCTCAGTTTTAATTGCAAGGCTTTCAACGTTTATTTGTAATTTGGACTTGGGCATACCATAGTTCCTTATTCTCTGCATTTTCAGCAATTTTAGATCTCTGTAATTGAGTCCATCTGTTGCAAAAGAAGCATCTTTGATAACGACTTAGAGCTATGCTTATTTCTTGGCATAAGGATAAAAATTCAGAATATATTTGGAAATTATAGTGGTTCAGTAAGACAGCAACAGTAGATTCTCCTCTATGGTCTATGACTGCAACAGCCACATGGAGTTTTCTAGGTTTATTGTACCAAACATGAATTCCTTCCAACTGTGTAGGAATTAGCTCTAATTAGACAGCTGTTTGTTACCCTCAAGACAAAAAATGCCATGTATACACCAAAGGAGATATCTTGTTGAGCCAGTCATTACTGTGGTTATGAATTTGGGGAAAAAATGGAAGGGTCTCCAGGAGGAGTTGCAGGAAGGATAGGGAGTGGTGGAAATAATATGAACAGCACTCAGATATCAAATTCTCAAAAAATTAAAAGTTTGAGTTAAAATCATCCATTATTGGATTTTGTTTTCTTCATGTGGGAAATCAATGACTCTAGGCTACATTACCAAAACAGCCTCCTAAAGCAGTCTCACTTTTTCTGCTTTAGTCTTAGACATAAATCTCATGTGAACTCTATTTTGGTAGTATATGTTTTACAAGTCTGTTGCCTGAATAGTTACATGAGAACAGGAGGGCTCTTCTCCTGGGTTGATGAAATGTTCTTATTTTCTTGAAACTCCTATATTTTGTCTTTGAACCTATAATTTGGAAGCAAAGTCTTTTGGGAAGAAAATGAAATGTTTTTTTTTTTCTTTTTCCTGAGCAGTTGCCTTCCTGAATAGAAACGTGACTAGCAAAATCGTTACCTGGATCCTGATCTCAGAGAAAACAGGCTCAGTCATCATTGGAGGTGACATAATAAAGGCTTTAAGCTTTTCATAACAGGTAAAAAAAAATGGCATTTTGTGAAAAGCCTTGTGTGTTATTCAGTATCATTTTGTTGTTGTATTCTAAGTCAAAGGTAGAGGAGATCTAAGGCTACAGGCAGTGTTGGATGGGGAGTCTCACATTGCAAGAAACTTAAAGAGATCATTGTAAATAGCATTAAAAGTAGAAATTACACTATTTTTATAAATAAGACTCAATATCACAGAAGTATGTATTTTCCCCTTGAAGTTCAATGTTATACACCAAAATCAAAAGATTTTGAAATCTTTAAGACGCTTTTATAATTCATACAGCGGTTTACAAAGTTCCCAATGACCAAATTTATGTCTGAGAAAGAAGCTAAACAAGTTCAATCAACAGCATGCAAGGACTTAATTAACATTTTGGATAAATATGATATCTGCAAATATTGTCATATAACAAAGGACATAACCCAAAAAAAGACTTTCCTAGGATGCATAAAAATATTATGTGCAATTAAGCATGATATTAGAAATAACTAAGGTTACTCACGAAAATTATCCATTTACACTATATTGCATTCTAACTTGAACTGTCTTAAAAAACTATTACAGGCTGGACATGTTGGCACACGCCTTTAATCCCAGCACTTGGGAGGCAGAGGCAGTCAGATCTCTGTGAGTTCAAGGCCAGCCTGGTCTACAAAGTGAGTCCAGGACAGCCAGGGCTACACAGAGAAACCCTATCTCGAAAAACCAAAAAAACAAAAAACAAATCTATTACATATTACTGAATATTTTTGAGAAGTAAAATAGTAAAATAAATTCAGAGTATATCTGAAAGTATCATAAAAACATTTGTAATAAGAAAACTATTGTAAGCAAGGGTATTTAAATTTTTGCCATAGAAAAAGATTAATGTTTTCTACTCTTATATTGGCTAAAGATACATGAAAACAGTGATGTTAAAAATACTTTAAGAATATGTAACTGGTATATAACCCAGAATCCATTAAAAATAATTCAGGAAATCAATAGGAAAAAGGACCTAAAAGAAAAAGAAACACAGATGAACATAAGAGAAAATGGAATGGTGGGTAAAAATGTGAATACTCTAATCCAGTTTCATGTTAGATAGAAATAATATGTGGGAATTATATATATTATGTAAATATATATAATTTATATATGTGTATATACATGTGTATGTATGTATATACCACAGTTCATTTAGTTTTGCTCATACATAGATGTGCTTCAGGATGATCATTTGGGATTGGATCCCAGAGCTCATTCCTGGAGAATACTGATTCTCCCTCTCTTAGCAGCCATTAATTCCAAGTAGGTCTTCTACTAAGGGTGGAACATTGTGAAATTCCCCCATCCATGTTATCTGAGATATTCAGAAAGTGATAGCTAAAAAGATACACAAACTGTGGTACATTCACACAATGGAATACTACTCAGCAATCAGAAGCAAGGAAATAATGCAATTTGCAGCCAAATGGATCGAACTAGAAAGCTCACTCTGAGTGAGATAACCCACACTCAGAAAGCTGCACACGTCATCTATTCACTTATAATTTATTGGATTTTAGCCAATAAATAAATAAATGTTGAAAAAAAGAAACTGGTATATTTACAGAATGGAATACTACTCATCTATTAAGAACAAAGGCATCATGAATTTTGCAGGCAAATGGATGGAACTAGAAAAGCTCACTCTGAATGATGTAACACAGACAGACCCAGAAAGACATATATAATATATACTCACTCATAAGTGGATAGTAGCCATATAGTACAGAATAATCATGCTACAATTCACAGACCCAAAGAAGCTAAGTAACAAGGAGAACACAAGGGAGGATTCAGAAAATGATAGCTAATAAGACCCACAAACTGTGGTACATTTACATAATGGAATACTACTCAGCTATCAGAAACAAGGAAATAATGCAATTTGCAGCCAATTTGCAATGCAATTTGCATCTCACTAGGAAGGGGAAATAAAATTGATATTGGAAGTGGAGGGAGTGAGGGAACTTGGTTGGAAATGGGGTAGAGAGTGAATGGGGTGGGGGAATCAGAAGTGGGGAGAGCAGGGATGGGGTTGCAAGGACTGGGAGAGAGAAGAGAAATTGGTGGGTGTACATCTCTGGGACAAGGTGGAAATTTGAAACAGGAAGGCTCCTGAGAGGTATGGGGATGACTCTAACTGAGACTTCTAGCAGAAGGGGATACTGAGACTGAAGTGGTTACCTCCTACAGACAGGTAGGACTTCCATAGGTAAGAGGGTGACATCAACCCACCCACAGTCCCCTCAACACAAAAAGTGCCCTGTCCTCAAGATGTGGAAGGATAAAGATGGAGCAGAGATTGAAGGAGTAGCCAACCAATTACTGGCCCAACTTAGGACCCACACCATGGGAAAGAGTCAACCCCTGACACTATTAATGATACTCTGCTATCATTGCAGACAGGAACCTATCATAACTGTCACCTGGGAGGCTTCATCCAGCAGATAATGGAAACAGATGCAGAGATCCACAGCCAAACATTAGGCAGAATTCAGGGGGACTTGTGGAAGAGTTAGAGGAAGGATTAAGGGACCTGGAGAGGTCAACGACACTACAAGAAGACCTACATAGCCAACTAACCTGGGCCCATGGTAGATAATAGAGACTGAACTACCAACCAAAGAATATGCATGGAATGGGCCTAGGGTCCCCCCCCCACACACATATAAAGCTGATGGGCTGCTTGGCCCCCAAACAATTGGAATGGGGTGGTCTGTGACCTGGACTCTGTTGCCTCCCTTTGGATACCTTTTTCCTAGCAGAATTGCCTCTTCTGGCCTCAGTGAAGGAGGAAGCACTTAGTCCTCTTGCGACATCATGTGCCAGGATGTGCTGGTATGGGGGTGGGGGTGTGGATATGGGCATGGGGGAGGTGGGTAGGAGGGTGGGACTGAGAGGAAAATAAGGAGTGGGGATGTGATTGGGATGTAAAATGAAAAAAAAATAAATAAATGGAAAAAAGTATGAACTAAATGTCAAGTAATTATTCAGGAAACTATCACATAATGGTTTATTTTAAGCATCACAAGGAAATCCCATTACTCTGCTTACATGTCTATGATTAAATCTAAAACTGTTGGATAATGGTTATGATGTCAATATGGTGTGTTTACTCAAGGTGCTTTGGACTCTTGGTTCTCAGTGTGATCTTTAAAATTTGGATCCCAGTGAGAGGTGAGCAGGCCACCTGGTACATTGTCAGCAGGAAAAATCAGTCTCCTTATCAAATTTCTTCTCAGGAGAGAACTTAAGAAAACCTGGCTCTTCCTTGCTCTCTGCTTTCCAGTCTCACTGTGACATCATTTTCTCTTCTTGAACACACACAGTACCACCATTCAACAGACGCCCTAACCAGAAACTGAATGAACAGCTGGGGATATCTAAATTTGGATTTTAGTTTCCCAAAATGTAATATAAACAAACTCTCATCTATTTGTACATTTCTAAGGCTCGGGAATATTGTTATTTTAATGTAAGAGCATTACTAAAATGGCAGAAGACATTTTCCATTTACACATTATTTATTGACTCATTCATCTATGTGCTCATTTTATGAAGAAGAAAAGAGTTCTGTTAACTGAGAGCTGGATGAATTCACTTTAATATCACAAGTTATTATTGTGATATTAAACAATTGCTGCTTATGAATTTTACCATCTTTAAATTTTTAATATTACAAGTTATTATTGTGATATCATTAATATCACAGTATCATAGTCCCTTATGTCAGGGACCCTGAAATAAGTTTAAAGATGGTAAAATATATGAATGGTAATTGTTAATTCTGTTTATGTACTAAAGTGTTGTATACAATCCAAGTCTTTGGGTTTACTTTTCCCATGTAATAAGAAATTTCTAGATGTTCTGGATTTTCATTTTATTAGATCAAGAAAATTCTACCAAAACATGAGGAAGTTTGGGAAGCATAAGTTTGTAATTGTGTCTAAATATAGGATGGAATGTAAGGATAAGAATGTTCCCTTCCTTCCTTCCTTATTCTTCCTCCCTTCTCTTTCCTTCCTTCCTCATTACTTACTTCCTTTTTTCCTTCCTTCCAAAATCATACTCAGGCCTTGGGACTTATTGGCAGCTCAGCAAAATAAATGGCCAAAAAAGTGTTTTCTAGTTATATCAATTACATGATAACATTATTTAAGTCTGCATTTTTGCCAAAGCTTTTGACTGTGTGTTTCATGCTATTTACTGATTTCACACTAAAATAATCTCCTCCCATGTAGTCCTTGGCAGGTGTTTGGTAAATATCTTCAGGTGATTCTGAAGGCCCTTTCTAACTAGAAATCATTGATATAGAAGAATTTTTCATTTCTAGCTGCTGCAATTTGAACACTTTAACTTACTATGTAAGACTGTCATTTTATTCCTAATAGAATTTACCTAATTTTTTTCATTCATAAAATAACACTAATTACAAATACAATTAATGTGGAATAATATTTTACCATTACAGGTTTCTGGGGAGATGAATTTCTCCTAAGAATAGTTCTGGCGTAGTTCCAGTTCTTTATTCACTCTGCAAGCAGAAAGTAGAGGGTTGTAGAGAGACTACAGTGACAGGCTAGATTCAATACCGTGTTCCCCCTATGTAAACGGGGTGTTCTTTAAAGAAGTAATCTTTGTAGAAATACATTATCATAATTCTCACTCTCTCTCATCTCTCTCACTCTTCCTTCTTTCCATGGTCCCCTCTCTATACATATACATATAAACAGTAATACTACTCTCTCTGTGTGTGTGTGTATCTTTCTGTCCATCTGTCTGTGTGTCTATATGTCTTTCACTCTTTGAACTAGGCAGATAGCAAGTTTCTATGCTTCATCACTGTTCAAAGTATTTTGATAAATATGAGGCACTTGGCTATGGACAAGATGTTCATGGACAGGTTCTTATTAACACTTAACATTTGTTTGAAAAAACAGAATTAATAGTGGGAACATAAACTAATATATGAATTGATCACAGTAGACCAAATTTGCACCATTTAAAAAGTTACAAACTGCAATTAGGAAGGTAAATGATATCTATGCAGCTTTGAATCAGGAGTCTTTGGAGATGAAGTGACTTCTCAGAATAGAGGTCTTTTTATAGCACAAAATTAAACACGAAAGTATATGATCAGACCTCTCTGAAATACACACACACACACACACACACACACACACACACACACACACACACA
>CAJQZJ010000449.1:434876-546557 GCA_907164525.1 Lophiomys imhausi | reverse complement strand
ACACACACACACACACACACACACACACACACACACACACACACACACACACATCAAGTCCTTAAATGTAAAATTGCGCCCCTGTGATTACGTGATGTTTCCCAATACCCTGCACTTCTGGAAGAAGGTTATTTTGATAGACATAAAATGCACGGGCTATTAGACACTGATAAATCTACTTAACAAGAGAAACCCTGATGCACAAGAGATGCCACAGGAAAATAAATTAGATGAAACCAGTTGCTAGGAAACAGGACAAACTAAGTGCATTGGAGTAGGTAGAGGAAGCAATTTTAAAAGACTTACAGGTTCCACATATGCACACAGAGAGGGGGCAGAGCTGATTCCTGTATCACAACACAAACAGAGAAACATGGTCTCACAGGTACCAGGGTTTAGAGCAAGGAAAAGAGAGATGGAGATGGAATCATTAAAAACTTAGATTTGTCAGCATCCCTAAAGCAATTTTGAATGTGGTCTGACTCCATCTCAACCTTATGATTTCACTTCTCACATACTTCACTGTAAAGTAGGAAATTTTCATATAGAGGAACAATTTGCACTTAGAACAAAAATAGAGGGAATCTTGACACCAATTATCATAGTTTAAGGGAATAGAAGAAATATCACTTATTTTCTGGGTCATGGTTTGAAACACTGAATTTTCAGTTTCCAGCAGGACGATCTACTCTCCATTATCCAGGCAAAAGGCTCTATACTAGTGGCTTCCTGGATTTCATTTTCGGCAGTTCCTTTTCATGAGGTGATGTTCAGCCATTCCCATTTTCTGTTCAGTGCATTGGAGACATTTTATTAAAACATGAATTTTAAGCATAAATCTCTTTCCTGTGTATGTGAGTGACATCTAGATTGACTTCTAGGGGTCAAAAATGAATATGACTCTATGTTCCATTCATATATATATATGCTTTTCTTAATACATTTTATTTATTTATTTTGTGTATACATATCTGTGAGTACATGTATGCCACAGCTTATATATACAATTTAGAGGATAGCTTATAGGATTTGTTTTCTTTTCCTTCCACTATGGAGTCCTAGAGGAGTTTCAACTCAGGTCAACAGGTCTGGTGGCAAGTACAATTTCCACTGAGCCATATTCCATCACTCCTGAAAAATAATTTTGAACTTTTTGATAATAACATATAGTATTTATATTCCTAATCCATTATTGGTCAAAGAAACACTTCAAAAGGAGCATGCATGAGTCAACCCCAGAGAGGATCCCAGTATTGAGAGGGGAAGCAGACATAAGCCCCCATAAGCTACAATTGATGACTTAATTGGCTATAAAGGAAAACTTTATTTTCTATCACAGAGTCTCATGATACAAACCACAATTAAGGGCATGTCCCAAGTCCAGCAGTACATGGCCAACACAAAACAAACTCAACGGTAGTTTTGAGGATAGCATTTTTTTTGTCTCACATGTTTTGTCTCAGCAATTTTAACCTAACAGATCTTTTGCTTATATATTATATTAATCTGTGTTTCTTGTGCTTTTCATTTGCCTCTTTTGTTGTTCTTTTTGTTTGTTTTATACTATTCTATTTTTTAAATCTTATTTTATTTTATTATTTTTACATGCCTGTTAGTTTTCTACTGATACAGAGAATGGGATGGTGTGGATTGAGTTGGGAGAGGAAAATCTGTAATAAGAAACTATTGTATGAAAAAAATCTATTTTCAATTTTTAAAAATAAGTAAAATATACACACTAGAAGAGGACATATCCCTTAAGGTAAAATAGTTGCTTATTTTCGCTAATTCAATTGGAGAGTCTAGAAGTACTCAAAAACTTTCTGATTTCTTTACTAGTCTAAATTTTTATTGAGATTGTAATAGCTCACAACAATAGTTACTAAACCAAAAAAATAATATTGACTTAAAACCCAAATACCATCAAAAGCACCTAACATACAGAAATATATAATGTGAGAATCTTTCCCTTATGGAATGTAAATTAGAGTTGGGCTCACACAAATCTATAAATAATATAAGATATTAAATGAAAAAATAAGGCAGAAAATGAGAGAGCATTGGAGTGGTGCAAATGTCAGTATCATGGTCCAGCAAGAAGACTCTACTAGAGTAGAGACACATACTAGATAAAGAAAGAACTATTGAGTAAGTAGGAAAGGCATACAAGGAGAGGCAATAGCACATACAGGCATACAACTTGATAAAGAACAAAATTGAATGGCTACTTGACCAGAGTGTCATCCGAAGAAAACATGGGAGTGAGCCACAGAATTACAGGTCTAAGTGTTGGGGTATGCCTTCAATTCTGTTACAGGGAAGGTAAAGGAAAATTGTTCAGAAGGTCAAGACTGGGCTCACCTACATAGGACTCTGCCTCAAAACAAAACAAAACAAATAAACTATACTTTAAAAGACAATAATCAAGAGGTGACTCCTGTAAAGTTTTGAAAGCTATAGTAATGCCTGCCATTTCTCTTATAAATTTGTGACTACTCTAAAAGTTTTAGAGTTTATAAGTGAGAAGATTGGCCAAGTTTCCAAGTTGGGAATAAGTAGCCACTAATCTAAATAAGAGGGAATAGAACTCATGTACTGAAAATCAGCCAATCAGCAGTAACTATGGCTTTTGAAAGTCAGCCAGCAAATCAATGACAACCATTCACCTGAAACGTTGACCTTTCCATTAGAAACTCTTATTCCTAGTTAATCAGGAAGAACCTCAGCACCGTTTCCACACTTCTACAAATGTTCCTGCTATCACCAGCCTCCTGCTAGGGAGCACCGTAACATAGCAGAAAAGTCTTAATCCACCGTATTTCCACTTCTGAAATTAACAGTCTCCAGAATTCAGGCTTCCTAAAATGTTAGGTAACATATATGTTGGCTGAATGCAAGGATCAAATGCCTTTAACGTATCCATATCAGTTATAGGAAAACTGAAGTTTTCTTCCTCTTTGCACAGTTATTAATCAATTCTATAGTTATTGTGCAACTTTGCGGTCTTTTTTTACTTCTAACCCTATTCATGTTTCATGAGTTACTGGTGAGCCACGAGTTCAAGGAATCAACCACACACTCGTCAACTTCAATGCTTTCCATGCTTAAGTTAGTTTCAAGTGTCTATTTTTATTTGTGTTTCTTCTAACTCCCCCATTGCCAAACATTTTATAATAAACTTTTCTACAGTCCCTAGGCAAGAGTAATAAGGTTTTCTTTCTTTTTTCTTTTCTTGCTCTGTACTTTTTGCTCATGTTTTAAAGTTCTTGGTGCAGGATGCAAATATTAGTTTAATATGAAAATGATGGAAAGTAAGATTTAGGCAAATAGGCAGAATATATAGATAATTTTTCTCCCCCCTTCTGTTTTCTATTCAGAAAAGAGCAGGCTTTCAAAAAAGTGTGTGTCGGGAGAGTTGGAAAGAGTGGATGGAGAATAAATTGTGGTCAGAATGTATTGTATAAAAGAAGTATCTATTTTTCAATAAAATGAATAAATAAGTAAATAAATGAATAAAAATAAAATAATTTATGAAGAAATGTTATTATTTAAAATAATCCCATTGTTTTAAATATATTTTATCCAAATTAAAATGAACTTTATTAAATAAAAACATACAATTTCTCAACTAGCATCATAATGGTGAGAAAAAATGACACAATTTTTTATTAAGAGAAATTCAGTTCTGAATTTCTAAACCCAGCATGGCTAGGTTAAAAAATAGTCACAGCATAGAAAAATCTACCTTTATGGTACAGTAATTTCTTCATGATAATATTTACTTAGAAGTTTAGAGGTTGTAGGGAACTGAAATCTCCTTCAGATGAATATTCAGAAAAAAATGAATATTTTTTGTGGAACGTTTATTGGGGATATTGAGAAAGGTGTAGTGCAGGTAGAATTAATAAAAATACAAATTTTAGTAAATACATAAAGACAAAAATCAATTAATGAAAATAAAAGCAAATGATCACATAAGTGGTGTTAGCTCTTCCACATGCGTTCTTCATTTTTCTCTTCACCAAATATTATTTTCTTTGTGCAGAGTAATTTCTATTGGTATTAGAAAGATTATATAAAATTAGGCTCTAATTTTAGTATTTACTGTCAAACCAAGTGATTAAAGAATTTCACAGATTTTGTCAGAGTTTGATATCAGAATTTTTAAAATAACTCTAACAAATACATTAAGAAAAAGAAAACAGCTTATTAAAATCAAACTGAAATTCTGAAGAAAATACTTTTAAATTTCGCTTTGATTTTTGAAATCATTTCTTAAATGAGTTCTACTCATTCTTTTGTGATAGTTTTTAGATCTTTTTTAGGAATATAATTATGTAAATTGCATAACAGCAAAAGTATTACTGAATATGATGAATGAATTAAAGAGTAATGAAAAAAATCTATTCCTCTAAGTGTCAATGCTATTTAAAACTATATAATGCTGCTAAAAACTAGAATTCTTTTTATCTTTAAGTGGACAATATTTCATGCCTACTTTTGAGGTATGTTTTATATGTTGAAGATTTTGTTTCTCGTCCGTATTTGTTAAATGAGAGTAAGTACAATATACACATGGTGTAGGACAACATGGGAACAGAGCCAGAAGACATGGCATGCCATTTCTATTTGGTGTCATCATTTTAAAGGTCAACCATCAGAAGAGACAATGTAACCCTGTAGAGCAGAGAGGAATGAAAAAAATTATGCTATCAAAGATGATATTAGGAGATTTAGCAACTCAAACCTGAAGAGTCCTCTTGAATTTGTGAACTTTATACAGGCTTATGCTAGTAATAATGACTGTGTTGTAGCTTTAATTAAATGTCAGTAAACCAAAGAACAACGTAAGTTGATAGTGTACACTGTAGAAGTCATTATAATGAAAATGAGATCCTGTAAGAAATTTTATAAATAAATGTTGAGAGACAGAGAAATGTTCATGAGACACCAATTAGAAAGAATATAATGGTCTACACAAGTGTGTCATTTACATATTCATTTAAATTTAGATAAATAAGTCTTAGTCTACGTGTGCTTTGAACAATCCTCCTTCATCTCGATATGCATATACATAAACATTGGGAAATTTTTTTTTGAAGACACACAATTTCAACTTTATTTTTATGTAAATATGGTAGACTGGAAAGGAACATTCTTCCTGAAGTTTTTATCAAGGCTGTATTTATAAGGAACCAATATAAGAAGTTATAAATCAGAAATAAAACATAGACTGCTTCTTACATTTGTATTTCTAAGAAATCTTTGGCATACAATGTAGTTTACATAGTTTCCACATCACACTCTTATATCTGTGTGTCTTATGCATTCTTATGGACCTGTGTGCAAATAAGCATGTAAGCAAAGCAGTCAAAATATTTATTTTCCTTCACATACTTCCTCGTGAATTTTTTTCTGAAGTTTCTAAAAGGGGTCTTAAAAATAATAAAAGATTTTACTCTCAATGTATGAAATATGAACAAAGTGCGGTGACCCACAAATATGGGACTATTATCATGGAACTTATTGTTTTGTATGTAAAAATTTGATTTTTAAAAAATATTTTAAAATAATTAAAATATTAATTTAATATAAAATAATTAAAAATTAAATTTTAAAAGGAGAGTTGGTGCCACAGAAAAATGTAGGAGCTGCTAGTTAGCTGACTTAGCAGATTAGAGGGTGACAAGGCCAACTAAATCTACAAACAGAACCCTTGGAAGGCTCAGGAGTCTGAGCTGGAGGTGTGTCTGAAGACTAGGGTAGAGTAGTGGGCAAGAGAGTGAGGTCTAGAGGTTCTGTGGAAAGCCTTAAATTCTCTCTTTACTAACTGCTATGTATTCATCTGTCTACTTCTTTGTTCCAGGGCACAAGAAAGTGGATACTCATCTAATCCTAATATTAACTGGTTGGTGTCTGTGGGGTGAGCTACAAGGATAGATAGAAGCAATTGGCTCTACCAATTCCTTTTTCTGCCTTAGAAAACAGGGGTTCTGTACATTTCTGTATCTGGGAATGTGAGGTGCCACATTCTTTTTTTTAATTTTTTTATTTCTTCCAGTTACATCTCAATCACAATCCCTTCCCTACTCCCCCTTCCTGTCCCACCCTTCCACCCTCTTCCCCCTCAAACCCCTCATCCTCTACCTTTTTTTTTTTTTTTTAGTTTAAGGTAGATCTATTCCCCCCAACAGCTCCCCCTTTCAGTCCAACAAATGGTTCTTTCTCTTATAACAATAAATACAGTACAAAACTACTGAAATAAATAGGCCACAATTATGAGAGTTATATGGCTTAACATACATTCCCAATGTCCAGTCCATATGTATTTGGCACCTGACTTTAACATTCTACTATCTAACTATCTCCATGAGTTTAAAGTTCTCTATCTAACTCAGCTTTCATACTAACTTGCATCACAATGTTAAAAACATCTTCTTAGATCCAGAATGACCTCTTGATTCCTAAACAACTCAAAATTTAACTATGAGACTCTAGTTATCTATTCTTCAACCACCTCAGAGACCTGAGAGGGATAAATATATCTGATTTTATAGGAAGTGCAGGGCCCGCAGCTTCCAAAACTAAGAAATGACATACCCGTGGCTGCCTCAACAGTTCCCATTTTCTCTCCATACATTACAGCATCAATCGTCAGCTGTTTGGCCCCATTTCTCTGACAGACATTGATTGTAGAGCAGGAGTTATGAAGGACTTACCTACCCTGTCTTGGCAGAGCTAGGCTGTTGACTTACTTGCTTCCAACTTTTGTCCTTTTTGGACAGCAGTCTGTCTACAGTTGAAGCAAGGGTTTTTTTGGCCAAGAGATAGACTTGCCACTAATTCAACCATCTCACACTGGAGATTCTTCGATGCTCATCTTCTACTTGGGGTGGAATAGGGGATGCTGTCAGGAGCTGGCATGTCTCAATATCAAAAAAATCTTAATTTAAGAAAACATCTTTGAATGCCATACTCTGCAGATCTCTTGGGGTTTTTGAAGACACCCTATCTATCTCTTATGTTTAGATACACAAATGTTGCTGTCTCTTAACAACTTGATTTCTGAGTAGCTTAGAAAATAACTGTGATAGACTGTCATAGTAACTAACAAAATGACATGCTTGCATGACTGTTAGTTTGTATTTCTTAATTATCCTAAACAGTTTATGATGGTTGGTAGCAAAAGGCCAAAACTTGACATTTCCTTTTTAAGCATTACTAGGTACAATACCTTTAAGAAGTGTTACCCTTAATTTTGTAACAATATACAAAGATCAATACCAATGTGGCCAAATATAATCTTAATTTTGTATCAATATACAAAGATCAATACCAATGTAGTCCAATACAGTCTTAATTTTGCATTAATATACAATGATCAATACCAATTTAACCTAATATAGTATTAATTTTGTATCAATATACAAAGGTATAAGGGAAAACTTTCTAATATACTTGAGTTTCTTGTATTTCTTTTACCTAAATCTGATTATGTTAATGAGATTGTGGTTTGGGGGAATGATTAGAAGGAATGAGTCACTTAGCATATCAGAATGAATACTTCAGGAACATGCAGGAGGTATTTTATCACCACCTCAAGGTTGAGATCACAAATTCAAAATGAGACTAGTTGGCATGGTCATCGCTAGAAAACTTTACCATGCGAAAGTGTGCGTAGAGTTGACATAGAAGGGTGTTAAATGAGTGCAATAGTTTTGTCAATAATAATGTTTTCTTAGAACTATTTCCTTAAAAAGCATTGGGACTTGACTCTAGTCTGCATGTCTAAGCAAATATGCTGAGCTTCATCCCCCTGAGACACTATTTGTTCAGACACCATCTACTTCCTCTTAGTTATAAGATCTGAAATTAAACAGCAAAATAGAAAAAGCAATTGACAGTCCTTCAAAAACAATCAACAAATCAAGTCCACTATACTTGTAATTACCAGCAAGGAAGGATGTCAGACATATCTTTTAGTCAGTCCTCATCTTAGTTCTTGTTTATTTTAGAGATTGTAAGGGAATTCACACTCATTAGATTGTAAGAAAAAAACAGGAGATGTGAAAACTCCCTGTAGACGAACAAGTGACCCATAATGAAATGACTAATAATGAAAACTAAGTACTCAGGAAGTTCAGATCCTAATTTTGATCCACCAGCTAAATCAACGTCATAAAGAATATACCAGTAGTTACATTAAGAAAGTCAATACTATTCTCAAGACAATATGCAAATTCTGAAAAGGAACATATTCTTAACAGACACATATTGGGCTCTGCTAAGTAAAGATCAAGCCACCTGCAAGCAGAAAGATGCTGTGAGCCAAAATTCTTCCTTCAAAACGTTAAAGGTGAATTGTTATTTCCTGTAATAAGATTGAAAGCTTTTGAAATTTTCTTTACTTAATATTTTGTCTCTTATGTATCTGAGTTTGCATTTTCCAAAGACTTTTGACTGAGTTAGATATATTTCTTACCTAAAATCTCTCCCCCATATTACAAAAAAAGAAAATATTCTGTTTGGTTTTTTTTTTTTTGCTTGTCCCATAACACAAACATTTTTAAACTTTCTTTTTTTAATAATAAATTATTTTTTATTTCTTCAAGTTACATCTCAATCGCATTCCCCTCCCTACTCCCCCCTCCAGTCCCATCCTCCCACCTTCAACCCCCATTCTCTTCCCTTTTTTCTTTTAAGTTTAAGGTATATCTTATTTCCCCCAACAGTTCCCCTTTTCAGTCCAACAAATGGTTCTTTCTCTTATAATAATAGATACAATACAAAATAACAGAGGTAATTAGGCCACAGTTGTGAGGGTTATATGGCTTAGCATACATTCCCAAAGTATCTATTTCTTCAGTAACTCTGTTTCTATTGTGTTTATGCATGAAATTGATCTAATGTTCAGAAGGGAAATCTCATTGTCAGTATTTACAACATTTTCAAGAAGGAACATATTCATTTGGTACTCATTTTTTAATAAAGTGGTTTTTTAACTGTTTTTTCTTTTTTTTCAGTTTTTTTTAATAATTTATTTTTTATTTCTTCAAGTTACATCTCAATCACAATCCCCTCCCTACTCCCCCCTCCAGTCCCACCCTTCCACCTTCCTCCCCCTCAACCCCCCCATCCTCTTCCCTTCTTTTTTTTTTTAGTTTAAGGTATTTCTTTTTTCCTCCCAACAGCTCTCCCTTTCAGTCCAAAAAATGGTTCTTTTTCTTATAAATTTAAATACAATACAAAACAACAGAAATAAATAGGCCACAATTATAAGAGTTATATGGCTTAGCATACATTCCCAATGTCCAGTCCATATGTATTTGGCACCTGACTTTAACATATTTGGCTAAATTGGTATTGATCATTGTATATTAATGCAAAATTAAGATTGTATAGGGCTACATCGGTATTGTTCTTTGTATATTGATACAAAATTAAGATTATATTTGGCAACAATGGTATTGACCCTTGTATATTAATGTAAAATTAAGATTGTATTGGGCTACATCGGTATTGATCTTTGTATATTGATACAAAATTAAGATTATATTTGGCCACATTGGTATTGATCTTTGTATATTGTTACAAAATTAAGGGTAACGCTTCTTAAAGGTATTGTTCGTAGTAATACTTAAAAATGAAATGTCAAGTTTTGACCTCTCGCTACCAACTGACATAAACTGTTTAGGATAATTAAGAAATGGAAACTAATAGTCATGAAAAAGTGTCATTTTGTTAGTTACTATGACAGTCTATCACAGTTATTTTCTAAGCTACTCAGAAATCAAGTTGCTAAGAGACAAGCAATATTTGCTTATCTAAATATAAGAGATAGATAGGGCATCTTCAAAAACCTCAAGAGATCTGCAGAATATGACATTCAAAGATGTTTCCTTAACTTAAGATTTTTTGATATCAAGACATGTCAGCTCCTGACAGCACCCCCTATTCTACTCCAAGTAGAAGATGAGCATCGAAGAATCTCCAGTGGGAGATGATTGAATTGGTGGTAAGCCATTCTCTTGGCAAGAAAAACCCCTTGCTTCAACTGTAGACAGACTTCTGTCCAAAAAGGACAAAACTTGGAAGCAGATAAGTCGACAGCCTAGCTCTGCCAAGACAGGGTAGGTAAGTCCTTCATAATTCCTGCTCTACAATCAATGTCTGTCAGAGAAATGGGGCCAAATGGCTCAAGATTGATGCTGTAATGTATGGAGAGAAAATGGGAACTGTCCAGGCAGCCACTGGTATGTCATTCTTTAGTTTTGGAAGCTGCAGGCCCTGCACTTCCTATATAATCAGATATATTTATCCCTCTCAGGTCTCTGAGGTGGTTGAAGAATAGATAGCTAGAGTCTCATAGTTAAATTTTGAGTTGTTTAGGAATCAAGGGGGTGTTCTGGATCTAAGAAGATATTTTTAAAATTATGAGGCAAGTTAGTATGAAAGCTGAGTTAGATATAGAACTTTAAACACATGGAGATGGTTAGATAGTAGAATATTAAAGTCAGGTGCCAAATACATATGGACTTAACTGTTTTTTCTTAAGAACATTATGAAAACTTCAATTTCCATGCAAATACATTGGGTTCTGCAGTTTTCTGGTAGCTGAAACAAAACCCCCTTCCCAGACACTTATACAACTGGAGTCAAAGAGGTGGGTGTTCTATTGTATAAATTCTCATAGTGTGTTTAGTTGATATGCCTGGGAAGCCTGCTCTTTTTTGAAGAGAAATGAATGGAGGAGGAGTGAATGGGGGAGGGGAAGAGAGAGAGCAGGAACTGGGAAGAGTGGAGGAGTGGAAAACTGTGGCCAGGGTATATCAAAAAGAAAAAGAAATAAAATCAAAAAACTAACAAACTGAAACAAAAATTCTCATATAATTACCATTTGTAATATTAACACACTACAGAACAGAAGGTAATCTAGATCATTTTTACTCTGCTGTATTTCCACCAGTGAGGAGTGAGGCACCATGCTGAGCACAGATTGCAATAATATCATGCAGGTTGTTGTTTTTGCTGTGGTTGTCTTCCATGGGATGGCTCACAGAACCCAGAGAAATCTTGAATGAACCAAAGATGGCTCTAACATGGAAGAGACAGGACAAGGACCAAGGATAAAGACTGAGTAGATTTCAATAGCATATGGCAATTATCTTCCTCACAAGTTATATAAATGTATGTATACATTAATTATTTCATTTATATTCATTACACTTTCATGTAACAGTATTTGATTCATAGATAAGTATAAATGTATCAATCTCCCCTGTGTGTTAATTAATTTTTGTGTATATGTATTAAAGTACAATCATATAAAAATATACCATTTTCCTCTTCCTGTTTACCCTTATTCTTGATTTCACTTTATACAATTTTATTTATTTCCAACAACCTATCTGAAAATACTAAATGCATAATTCAATATAGAAATAATTTCTTACTTTACAATTCTGTAATATTTTATACTTTTATATGTTATTGCTACTTATCTCTTCTTTGCCTAGTTTATGAATTAAACTTTATCATTTTATGATATATAAGAAAACCAAGAACTTACAGGATTCATTATTTTGTGGTTCCAGGCATCTGCTGGGAGCCTTGGATATATTCCTTATTGCTAAAGGACAGCTACTGTACCCATGAGACCACAGTCCAATTTAAGATTAAAATGTTATAATGCCATTATCTTGTTTTCCATCTTAACCCATACCTCTTTCACCAATTTGACTATACTATGCATGACTACACCGTCCCTCTTTGCATTTTATTCCACACATTTAGTCATAAACAGTCAGTTGCCTTCTTCTCTCCTTGACATTGTAAATATAATATTATGTGATATATACCTAATCTATTTTGCTGGATGACGGTTATGCAAAATAAAGCTTCACTTCTTTAATTTCTGCACACATAGTATTCAGAGCAGTAGTGTTCTACCCTATATCCTTGCCTGGGCATTTGTAGTCTATCTTTTTATTTCTTTTCCTTCCAACCCTCCTTTTCCCTTTCCTTCCCACAATCCACTTCTCCATTTGTCTTTTGCTCCCTCCCTCATATCATCCTTTTTTCCACCCCCTTAATTTTTCCTCCCCCTTCCCTCTCAACTTCTAATACTTCTTATTTTCTTTTTATTCCTACATTTCTCTTATCTGAAAAAAGTTCATTTACAGATATGTTGATTGTTTTCTGTGGCACTTGACAGAAGGAAAATATGTAATACAGCGAATGGACATGGAGTGTTATGGCTTATACAAATATTTACTCACATTAATTATTGTCATCTTATATCTGCTTGTATGAAACCTTTAGCCAGGATTTTTTTGACTACTCTCCTTTTTTATATTTGGTTTGTCTGCCTTTTTAATTGCAGTGAGAAACTTCATGAATGCAAAGGAGTTTTCAGGTAGCAATTTATATTTTCTTTATTACCAAAGAATTGAAACAGATTCTTATGAGAAAATTCCTGTTTCTTCTGTGTGGGGTATTGACATTCTTTCCTTGATATTATATTGAGTTTTTGTAGTTCACTCATTGATGTGATAGTCCTTTCATGCACTACAATCATCTCCAATTTTGTCTTAGGGTTTGTCTTTAGAATAGGTTGTTGAACAGAGGAATTTAATTGACAAGCAATAGAATTTGCTAATATCTTAATTCTCAACACATTTTGAAACTGTTTTCCAAACTAAAATTTTTAAAAATCTAAGTATTAGTGCTTGTATTTTTCAAAGGCCTCAAAGATTCCCCTGAACTTTTAAGTTCTTAACTTATCTAGAATTGATTTTTTTTCTTTTGTATAGTGGAAAGTAAGAATTCAATTTAAGAATCTAATTTATGTGTCCAATTAATTGTACAATCATCCTTTTTGGATGGCCTCTTCATTCTAGAATGATCTCCAATCCCATCTTGTGATTTATCAATTAATAAAACACAGTCTACTCCCTGTGTCTTATTTTGTGTTTCGGTCGATGTTTTTCTGCCTCTGTGACAAAATTACATGCTATGCCTTGATGTTTAGTGTCATTTTCCCCTTCCAACCCCTCTCATTCATACCATGCAAAGATAACTACCTTTAGTTGTATCTATTTTTAGCCTTTTATTCTTCCAAACACATAGATTTACAAATTTTCATGGAAAAACTTGGCAATTGGTATTGAAAATGCATGGGAGTACTAAAAAGATAGAAGAGACTTGATGTTTTTTATCTGTATTTTTATACTATTAGAATAATAAATATCTTATTTATATCTTTCTGGAAAATTTAATTGTCTCTGGAAGCATGTATAGGAAAGAGAAAGTATTCTATGGTTAGAGTTATGTGTTAGCCTATGAAATCTAAACTCAATGATTCTCTAGAACAGAATTAAATTGTTAGATATACAATCCAAGATAAACATGTGATTTAATGTAAAAAGATATAGATAAAATTATATTTAACCTAGTGCATCCAACATATTATTATTTGATATTAAAGCAACAGAAAAATCAATAATGGTTATTTAATAATGTATATTTGCTTAGTTCTCAAAATAATGGAATTTTTATAGTTAAAGTATATTCTACTTCAGATTAACCTCATTCCACATGATCAAATCCACACCACATGACCAGTGACTATTGTGTTGAACAGTGCAGTTGGAGAGCCACACATAACCAGTGGCTGTAGTATTAGATAGCATTTGTGGTATTGGACAGTGACTGTAGTATTGGACAGTGACTGTGGTATTGGACAGTTGGAGAGCCTCTCATTTTCCATTAAAATTGTTTCTTTAGTTAAGAAATACCCTTGTGCCATACACTTGACTTTTATAATCCCAGTATGTGAGAGACTATGGTAATATTATCATGAGTTAAAGACTAGCTTGAGCTAATTGGATTCTGTCTCAAAAGGAAAGAAAGAGAGAAAGACAAAAGCAAGAGAGAGAGTTTGTAAGAAAGGAAGAAAAGGAAGAAATGGAGGCAGAAAGGGTAGAAATCAAAATAAGAAACGTGAGACTTGTGCTTGACTCTTCCTTTCCTTGTATTGAGTGCTGCTACCTTTTTCATTTAATCAAACTTACTGTCTTACTCTTCCTTTAAAAATACACTGTCCAATACTTCAGCTACTGGTTATATGTGGCTCTCCAACTGCATACCCAATAAAACAGTCACTGGTCACATGGTGTGAATTTGATCATTTTGAATGAGGTTAGTCTAAATATTTTGTTTGCTTGATCTCTTTTTTTTTTATAAATACTTTATTTTATTTTCTTCAAGTTACATCTCAGTCACAAACCCCTCCCTATCCCACCCTTCCACCCTCTTCCCCCCAGAAGTTTCCCCTTTCAGTCCAACATATGGTTCCTTCTCTTATAACAGTAAGTATTATGCAAAACAACAGATAATAATATGCCACATTTATGAGAGTTAAATGGCCCAGTATACCTTCCCAATGTCCAGTTTATACATATTTGGCCCCTGACTTTAACATTCTACTCTCTAACCATCTCCATGAATTTAAAGGTCTATATCTGACTCAACATTCATATTAACTTGCAACACACTTTTAAGAGTATCTTCTTAGATCTATAACACCCTCTTGATTCCTAAACAACTCAAAATTTAACTATGAGACTCTATCTGTCTATTCTTCAACCACCTCAGAGACCTGAGAGGGATAAACATAACTGCTTATATAGGAAGTGCAGGGCCTGCAGCTTCCAAAACTAAGAAAGGACATACCAATGACTGCCTGGACAGTTCCCGTTTTCTCTCCATACATTCCTGCATCAGTCTTCAGCCTTTGGGTCCTGTTTCTCTGACAGACATTTGTTGTAGAGCAGGGATTATGAAGGATTTACCTACCCTGTCTTGGACCGTTCAGCTCTACACAATGCCCTGGCCAGAACCTCAGTGAAGCCTGCAAGATCAGCTTCTGCCTACAAACCCCTTAGGTCATCTAAACAGCTGAGAACAGAAGGAATGAAAATGAAAGGATTGTACTAACATTTTTAACCATTTTCTCCATTTGAGTTCGGGCCCCAAACAGGTCTACTACGACCCAAATCAACAGGAAGTCACTTTAAGAGAGCAACGTCCCATGCCCAGAGGGTGGGGAAGGTGTTTCTCCGCCCTTCTTTTTGGTTATTTGAAGGATAACTGAAAACTCCGATGTTTAAGGGAAGAGATTACAAACTGATAAATGGTCCTGTTTAATGGGTTTTGGAGGTTAGCCCCAGGGACTTCCTACTTTTCCTTTTCTGTATCCTTCTTCCTCTCCTATGTAGGAGTGCATAGGATTGAGAAAAATGAGATGTAGACGTAGCACAGGAAGGTCCAAGAAGAAGGGGCAGATTATTGAATATGCTTGATCTCTTAATACATGGCAGGAGTCTGTTTAATCTTACATCCGAGTGAAAGTCATTAATGTTTCCAGTTAATCTTGGATACATAGATCTTCAGGCTCATTTTTAAGTTCATTTATTTTCATTCTTTACAATTACTATAGTGTTCCAAGAGTTTATAGGTCAGAGTTAAGAAAATAAACACAGCTGTTCAACATCCTGCTTTGACCCTCACTAACTAGTTCCATTGTTCTGAGCTAAGGTACTTGCCAGGGCCTTGATATCTTCATTCTGACTGCAGATAGTCATTGGGTAATAGGGAAGATACAATACTTTATGCACTGTAGGCTGGGTACAGTATGAGGTAACCTCCCTCAGACAGTTAATATGTTGGAGGCTTCGTCCGAACTGTAGTTGCATAAGGGCTCTGGAGTATGTTATTTGAGAACTTGACATTACAGAAATTGGTTAGTGTCATCATAGGACTTTGGCATTCTCCTGAAAGAGTTGTTCTAAAAACTAAAGCCAAATTGGCCTTTTTCTTTCCCTCATTTCCTGTCTGTTCATATGATGTTGCTGTCTCACACAAGTTTTCACTATTGTGATGCCTTGTGTTTTGAAGATCTCTCCAAAGCCAGGCTATTATCAGCACCAGGACTTAAACCTCCAGAATCATGAGTCAAGTGAATCTCTTTTTATTTATATGGTACTTAGTATGATTTTATTACAATATTTTTGTTATAGTAATATAAAGCCCCCAAAACAGCTTCCAGAATTTTAACACATTAATATAGGGAATATCTTGTACTACTGACTATGTCCTTCTTAATACTATTATGACTATTATTATTTAAAATGCCTATTAGCAATAACATATTTTGTTTATTAAGGCCCATGTTTTCTGTTACCGATATTGCTTCCCAGAATTATTTTTATTAGAGTATATAGTACTATTTCTAGAATAATATTTACATCCTTAGCATTTAAATGTCCCATGTGTTGAGGGAAGGTCTAATATCATTGTTTCTGATAGGTTGAATTCAATGCTGAGATCTGGTTACCGCCCCTTTTGAGGCATTCTCTTGATTGGTTAATAAAAGTTGCTTATGGCCAATTGGCTGGGCAGAAAGAGTATAGGAAGGCAGGACTTCCTGAGATTGGACAGGAATGCTGGGCACACACAGAGAACCTCTCTCTTTCCTTCCGCTGGGACACAGAAGGAGACAGACGTCTTGAGAATGCTGGAACATGGTGGTTTGGGATTAGGTGATCCAGGTTAATTCAGAGTCTGCCCAGCTAAGGGCTAAGTGTTAAAACATTAAAAGGTCCTGGTGTATTTAATTATTGGGGAAAAGTCTGTAGCGGCTTATAGGGGCTCAGTCCAAGCAGTCCCAGGCCATTGCACTTCCAGACTCCTGGACTCTCCTTGAGCCCAGGCGAAGCTCCTGCTAAGCTGCTGGTAATTCTACTGGCCTAATATAACAACTTATATCAATTAACAGAGTTTAGGTTACAGGTAGTATAGGCCACCCTTGGTCCCAGGGCTCTTTCTCCAGGATAAGTTAGGCAACCGGTTAAGGCATGTGGGCCTGCCTGCTCCTCTGCCAAACTACCGGCTACTCCACCAGCCTAATCTTACAGTTTATATTTACTAATAACTAAAATAATTAATTAATTTGCAGTTTCACCCATGCTTCAGGTTTTGTTGTGTTAGCTTATACAAGATTTGGCACTTCAACTTGCAAAAATCATTACTTCATATGTCAATGGAAAGCTATTTTATGTCTATTCTTTTAGAAATGCATCTGTGTTTCTATCATCCTGAATTTTATCTATAAATGTGTAATTTGATAATTATTTTTAGTGCTCTCAAAATATCTTTCTATCTCTTTTATTAATGTATATTTACTGTATGCATAAGGTGATCCATCACTATAATAGTTCATTCATACACACACACACACACACACACACACACACACACACACACACACATGTGAATGCACACACAGAGACACTTCTGAGTCTACAGTCATCACTTTTCAACTTTTAGGTCTTCAGTTATAATAACATCCACATTACGATTAAATACAGGATTTTTTCTATGTCTAGCTAATTTTACTAAAAATATTTTCCTTCTCTATTATTTCTGTCATTGCAATTGAGAAGTCATATGTTGGTTTACTTTTTATTGTTTTTCACCTTATGATCAGTGGCTTTCTTGTGCTGGGTTGTTTTTAAGGTCTTTCCTTTGTCTTCCATCACCTTAAGGTTTCAGCTAATGCCTGATGTCTGCTTGTTCCTCCTGCTAGCTGGCACATTGTAGCTGAGGAACTGGGTCTTGTATCAACATTTTCACACAGATCTTAGCGCCCTGTTCTCATCATCTCAATTCAATGCCTGGGCATCAATTCCAACCCACCTCTGAATCCCTTTGCAGGGTTTCAGGTGTACATGCAGGGTAGGGTGAATGTGAAATTCCCATTCGATTCTGACTAGAATTATTCTTCATTCAGGTCCCATCTATGAGGGATCAGCAGTGCATATCAGTGTGTAGATACTATTCTGGGAGGAAAACATCAGTTTTGTCTTTTTTAATACACTTTTCTTCCATTCTGTTGCTTTACTACCTAACATTACTACATGAAATTATTGACTTTTCTCTTATACTTGAGCAAAACACATTTTAAAAGTTGCACTGTTACACTTTTTAAATTAGTGAGTTTTTTTCCATTTATTTGCTTCATAAATATTTTTGAATGTTTCTACTGCTAAAGTTATAACTTTTTACTTTTTATTATAATCCATTTCACAAATATGTCCTTCAGCACAGGAGTCCACAAAATGTATTAATATATTTCTGGTCCATTCATTGTTTCTTATTGACATTCACATTTAATAGATTTGATATTTATTTTAGGGAAATGGCTTGAGGAATCTCATTTAGTTTTTATTCCTATTATAATCCCATTTTTCTAAAAGCATTTTCTGAGTAATTCATTCCTTTACAATTGTTTTGAAATAATAGGTCAACATTAACCATAGAGATGTGTGGGTTCAAAAAGTGCTGGGGGGCTCCCCAACTAGTCGTGGGACCAGTAGACTAGGCACTGACCCGAGCAGAAAAGGGTAGCCACAAAAGCAGTGGCCATGTGGGTGGCATAGTAGGCTGGAGATCTGCTCCCAGAGCCAGGTTTGTCGTCCCGACTGGTGGTGCAAGAGAGATGATGGGAAAGTCAGGGCCTCTCTGCAGAAGCATGCACACCACCAGGCCTAGCCTGCCATGCTGAGGCAGCCAGGCTGGAGATGGTGCTCAGGAGAAAAGGCACAGGTCTGATAGAGGCCTGTTGGAGGCCACAGGGTGGCCTAATTCAGAAGCTAGCCAGGCTAGGCTGCTGCTGGCAGCAACAGGACAGAGAGGAGCCAGAAGACCTAGCTAAGCGGTGGCCAGGTAGGAGGTTAGGTCCAATGGGAGCCTGGCCAGTTAGGCAAATGACAAATGGCAGCAGCAGATCCTTCATAGAAGGAAGAGCCCTGTCCCACACCCAAATAAATAGACTCAGACATTCTTGGAAGAGGCAGAGAAAAAACAAAAACAAAAACAAAAACGGAAGTTTACTCTGTGAATCAGTATTATGTACCTGGAAAGGGGTTTGGGAAAGGGAAGTTTGATTCGATGGGTATTGTTCAATCAGAAGAGAGAAAATGGGTTGGCTAGTTAATTCATAGGCAGTGGGGGTGGGGAAAACTCCAGGGAGACCAGAGGCCTAGACTGAATGTCATTGGCTGAAAGTCAAAGTACCAAGAGACCTCATTAGCATGGGAAAGTCAGAGGAGGGTTAAGCACATGATAAGTCTTCAGGGATCTAGGATCCCCAAAATAGAGGAAAGAGGCAGTTCAGCTGAATAAGGGGAGTCCATCGTCTTAGTGCCAGGCTCAGGGGCCTTTCAACGATGCCAGACTTCTACCCTTGTCAGCAGAAATCCCCACAGAGATGGCTCCCCACTTATTTTTGTTTTTTAATCAGAGCAATCACAGTTCTATGGCTAGCCAGTAAGCACCCTTGGATCCTTTTGTCTCTGCATATCCAACAGTGTGACTACAGCAATGTCCTTTTTCATGCTAGACTTGTTACCTGTGTTCTGGACATCTGACCTCATGTCCTCATGCTAAAGTAGCAAACACCCTACCCACAGATCATTTTCCCAGCTCTGAAATACAATTTTTCTCAAAATAAAGAAACTTGCTTCTCTGATCATTTTTTTTTGTTGTTGTACTGCTATTTTAACAGTCTCTCTATATTATACTTCAGGCTCATAGAGTTTCAGTGAATCAGGGATGTAATAGAATACAACCTGTATGAATGGAAATACTTTCTATTGCTTTTCTTTATGGATATTCTAGCATACTCATGTTTTCTAGTATACTTAAACTATCCTTCAATATGCATAAAAAGATATGTTTGGACTAAAATTGTTTAACTTTTGTGTTACTTTGAGGAAAGTTTTGCACAATAGCAGCTCTGTTCAATCACTTGTTTCTTAAACAACTTGCTAGTGCTTTTCAGTGGACTTTATAGCCGCTTCAGGTGAATACTACATGTTCATTTCTTAGACAAGTGCATTTAGTATCCAATCTTTTTGTGTCAAAAATTATATAGTCAGAAATAGACAACAGTGAGATAAACATCAGTGTACCTACTATCTGCATTGAGTAATTACCAATTCAGTTAGCTTTACTTCATTTTCAAATCAAAATTTTTAATTTTAAAGACAATTAAAGGTCATAGTGATTTTGAGTGTCTGTGTGTAAGTGAGAATGATTCAAAGAGAAGGACACACTGCTTTAAACATCTCCAAGTTGATATTCAGGAAGAAAATCAACCATAATTCCAAAATAAGGCATAGAAGATAAGTTTATTTCGTTTTCATCTGAAAGGCAGATGAAATGCTAATTGAATCACTTACATTTAGAAAAAGAAAACATCACTATTATTCTCATTAATTAAAAAGGATCATAATTTTATTTTTTCCTTTTAATCAGCATGCAGTCCTTGAATGGAAGCTTTATAGCAATGACTCTCAAATTTCCTAATCTTGCTACACTTTAATATTTTTATATTTAGGTGACCCCTAAACATAAAATGGTTTCATTGCTACTTCATAAGTAATTTTGCAACTGTTATGAGTCATAATGTAAATTTTGGATATACAAGTTATCTAATATCACTGCTCTATATTTATCCCATATTGATATTATAAAGTAGTTTGGAATCTAGTAGCATGTGTCTTACTTTGTACTTCTCCATTTTTGTAGCTTACAAGCAAGCAATATTAGTTCTTAGATCTGTTTTATTCGCAGTGCTGAGAATGAAATTTAGGGCTAGTAATAGCTCCACCACTTAGCTAAATCCCTGTAAAAATATGGCTAATAAGTTATTTAACAGTATTTTGATTATTGTTAATTGGTTTGGAACCGTTAATCTTTAACCAGCCATTATAAATGAGCACACACAGACACCATGTGGATTTTAACAAGCCTTGGCCTGAATTGTGCAATCCTAGCCCATCTAAGCTAGCTCCTAATTCTATTACCCAAATATGACCCCATATATACATACGTCCCCTTGGACTTCCATTCTCCACAATATGCCGATGTTCCTGGCCATGTGGAATGAGGTTCCTTTTTCTAACCCATGGTGGGTGCCTCTTTCCTGCTGCTCCTGGCTGGAATGCCTTCTTCTTCCTGCTGCTCTAATCACAGGAAGTCCCACCTTTCTCTGTCTTTGCCCAATCTCAGGCCTCAGCATTTTGTTTAACCAATCAGAGTCAATGTAAGTAACAGACAGCAAGCAGGACCAATTAATTAACATTTAGAATGCTTAACACTACCCCAACAGTTCCCTCCTTTTGTCAAATAAAAAGGCTAAATTTTTTAACTCATCAGTAAAAACAATAAGAACAAATATGAAACAATCAAGAAAAGTTATGTCTGTTACTTACATTGACTCTGATTGGTTAAATAAAATGCCAGATAAATAAAATAAAGTTCAGAACTTTAGACACACCAAGATAGACAGATGATTTTTCTTCTTCTTCAAGATTGCCTGATACAAATAGGCTGAACGTTATGTGCATAACTTTTGATTCAATGTATCAGAAACAATATTAGACCTTCCCTCAAAAAATCCCCAATACTTCTAGACATTCAGTCTGTTTCATTCACTTCTTTGATTTCTAGATTTCACTAGTTCATCTAACAGTTTTCCTTCTTCTTCTATAAGATGAATTTGATTACCACAATAATTCCTTATTATTAAAATATTTAAAATTTGCTCATGGAAACACTTACTCTTTGCTTACTTTTTTTTATTTTGGTATTTGAAGAAGTCTTATTTATTCCAGCATGTTGACTTCAAATTTTCTGTGAAGCCAAGGAAGACCATAAATTCCACTAGTCTCTTCCTTCCAAGTTCTAAGACTATGAATATGATCAGTCACAGCAATTAGAAAGAATTCTTCTTTATCTGACTTTGTGATTTTTATATATAAAAAAATAAGATTTTTTTAGACTTTTAAAAATTCATTTTTTCTTTTTCTTTGTTCTTCTCTCATACATTACATCCCACATCCCAACTACAGCCTTCCCTCCCTGCCTTCCTGCCAGACCCCTCCTCACTTTTCTCCTGGTGCCTTTGATCCTCCATTTCCCTTCAGAAAAGAACAAAATCATTCTGATGGAGGCAACCCAAACACAGAAAGACAAACATAGTATTTGATCACTTATAGGTGGATATTAGCTGTTAAATAAAGGACAATTACACTACAATCTACAGACCTAGAGAGGCTAAGTCAGTAGGAGGGTTCTACAGGGATGCATGGATCTCTCTGGGAAGCAGTAATAGAATAGATTTTGTAGGTTTACTTGGGGGGGAAGGAAGATTACTAGAATTAGTGCTTTTTCAGAGTTCCATTCATTCTCTACACCCAATATCTTATCTTTGCAAGGAAATTGTGTTCTAATGTTATGACTTTCCCTAGCAAGTGTGAAGGTTTCCATGGCAGGAACTATTTGTAATAACAGCTATCCAACAACTATTGATTAAAATAATGAGTAAATAAATAAAGTCTTAATTGCAAAATCTGCTACATTTGCTGATCATTTGTTTTTGTTTATTGTTTTGTAGAAGAAGAAGTGAAATGTAGACCACACTTGATAATCTCACAGCACTAACAAAAAAAAAAAAATCACATAGTCATTGAGGCTTTATATAACAGCTCCATAATGTCCAGGATTGTGAATTGTCTACCTTTCTTTCCCCTTTTTACAGACTCCATTCTGCTTCTAGATTTCCCAAGAGATCTGTGATGAAGGATGATATATAGAGAATAAAAGAGACAAAATGTTTCAAATAAGAAACAAGACACAAACTTTCTCAGTGTTACAAATTACAACGTAATGCTATCAAACTTCCCTCATGCAGATAACAGAGAGATGGATTCAGCAGGTGAGAAAGACAGCAGCTATAAATACTCAGCCTTGGCTTGCAGGAGACTTCCTGTGATCCCTTAGGCATAGCATTAAGTAGTTTAACAATCAATGTATTTATCTCTTATTTAAAATGATAAGTTATTTGCAAACATATGGCCAACTAACTTATTAATAATGAAAATTCTGGAAAGGAAATGAAAAATAATGAAGAAACACTAAAATAATTGTAGTTGTTGAATGATAATCAAGTAAGAAATTGAAGCCACCTAAGCTATACTAAAAAGAGTTTTAGTCTGAACATGGATTTGAACTGTTTCAGATTCATGTGTAGATATGAAAATGAATTCATTTGTACACAGCATGAGTTTCTATCTCGCTTTATGGTTAACAGTAAAAATTAAACTTGGGCAGGTTGAAGTCTTCCTCAATTTCAATTGTCCTGGGAAGGAAAACGGCTCTACTCATTGAATTGTCTGCATTTTACTTTCACTGAAACATGTGATACACCCTGTCTGTGTATTTCAAACATTTACTTGTATAGATGTTATTCTGGGTAATTTTCTCATGTTTGGTTTAGTTTTATGTGCTAACAACTTTAGATTTTGTGTGTGTGTGTGTGTGTGTGTGTGTGTGTGTGTGTGTGTGTGTAATACCATCTATGTGTCTGACAGTCTATCATGTCTTTCATCTGTCTGTCTGTCTATCTTTTCTATCTATCGACCGATCTATATATTTACCTATCTATCATCTATCTATCCATCATCTATTTATTTTTTATCTATCATCTATCTACCTATCACCTATCTATCATCTATTTGTCTATCATCTATTATCTGTCTGTCTATCTTTCATCTATCTATATTAGATTTTATATGTAACTGGATTGTTTTATTGTTTCCTCCATTTTATAGGAAGTTTATTGGAAGACTGTAACCTGAATATCTATGGATCCATTATTAAAGTACTTCCGAGTGAAAACATAAGCTTCCACACACCCTAAAAACAACTTTGCTTTTGCTTCAGACTCAAATGTGTCTGTTTTATTTATCTTATTTGGTTTTCTAAGTATATTTTCTTCTGATTGATTCATAGCCTACAACAGCACCCCCAATTCAAAAAGCACAAATTAACCATCTAAGGCCTCTTGATCTTCCTGGCCAGTAAAAGAAATCACTGGGAGCATGATTGTGGAGACTTAGTGGAAGGTCTCCTTAGACAGTCTCCTTGTTTCTATCTGTTCATGTCAATGTAGTAGGCATGCCATAGAATGAGTGCAATAAAACCTGTCATTGTCTTCCGATATTGATAAGAAGCAGAGGTACATCCAATGTAGACAATAACACGTGTCCTATATGCTTGTTTCTATGTTTTATCCTGAAAGTTTAATTTAAAAGTATTTGTTCATAGAACCCAACCTGCTCATTTTATTACCTTCTGTTTTATCTTTCCTTTGTAAATTGTTTGTATTACAAAGACTAAATGCAATGCAAATTTGACATAAAGTGTGTGTAAAATGTTCTTTTCCTTAACTCAAATCTTCTTCCAATCACAGAATTCTGTGAGAAAGTTGATGCTTGCTTTTGAAGCTAAGGACACTTACAGTCTTTCCCATTATCAGGAGTTTTCTTAACAAAATAAAGACACATAGGGGGTTCTAACCTTTGCCTTTAGAGAGAGACAAATCAAAACTAATGAAGGAAGCATACAGGTCTGCAATAGAATTTGTAATATCTCTATAATTAGCACTTCTGTACTGTTGCTTCATAATTAGCAGTTTTTGTTTTGAGACTATTTTAGTGACAGAAGAGATATTTATAAAATATTTTTGAACTTGCAGATTGCAGCAGAACAAGATAAAATGACTTATGTAATTACCACTACAACTGAAGGCACATCTAAAGATCTTAATTGAGCCATCCCTGTTTAATACATTACTGGACTTCACCAAAAGGATTACAGTATTATCAAAATAGCCCAAACACCAATTATGAGATTCAACAACAAAATGCCATAATTACATAGGAATTAACTGTTGAAAAGTGTGTTTATCCTCAGTACCTATTTCACCAGGCCACCTTCAACTTCAGAGGACAGATAACTAAATCCAGTGTTTTTAGATGTCAGAACATAGGCACCAAAATTCCAGTCAGAAACATTCATGAGGAAAAAAATCTGTCTGTATCTCAGTTGAAAAGGATGGAAAATGAGACCTTGCTGGAGTGATACTATTGGGTTCAGCAAGAAGCTGACCTGAGGGGATATTTGCCAAAAGAACGTACAATAGGGAGAATGTTCAGAGTTAGCACTTATTCCTAGAGAAAAGGACATAGGCTTTCCCCATTGCATGTTGAAATGCAATGTTGTCACAGCAAAGGGCTCAATTAGGAGTTTTGAACAGCCACAGAAACCCAAAGGGTACCTTGTGGGTCCTAGTTACATATAAACTCATTACTCATTGCAGGGTTCATATAGTGTTTAGATTTGCCTTCATCCATCCAACTCGATAGATGGTTCTGATTTGTTGCAGATTATAGTTTGGTATTTGCTTGTGTGGTTGTTCTGGAAAACCTCATGATCTCATTTCTTGTGACAGTGGTTTAATAATATTTTTCTTCTGTTTATATTGGGATCTTAATATAAGGGCTGTACTTAATTTTCTGTGCTCAAAGGAGAATCCTATCCTTCTGACCATCCAAAATCAATGCACCCAAGCTTTTGCAGTGTAATTCCTAAATCTATCTTGATTTCATCTTTCTCTCATTTACTAATTTTCTAATTTGTTAGTTTTCTTGCTGGGATTACTGAAATAATCTCCTCACACATCTCTCAGATTTGATTCCTGTTCTTTGTTTTGTTCCCTGTTCAGCAGTTTGTGTGATCAATTAAAGTAGTGAACTCAATTAAATTATTCTATTAGAGTCTTGTAATGGCCTTCTTAGTCCTGAGGGCGAAGACCAGTGTCGTTATTAAGCATATAGACCTTCTGCATCTGGCACCTGAAAATATTTCCAGCTGAATTCCACCTAAGTCTCTGTCTCTTTGCTAAATAAATAAATACGTTCAAGTACCATGTGTCCTCCACCCCCCAGGCCCTTACCCATGAGATTCTCCTTTGCACAAACCCTTCTAAACTCAAGTTTTAAGGGATATCTTAAATATCTGTCCACAGGGACAGATTTTATTAAATCGCAGGCTTTGATTGTTCAGCATGCTATGCTCACGCCTAGGAAAATTATGCACTCACAACGAGCAAATGAATTACTTTACTTTCCTCCTAAATTGAATGACACTAGGATATAAGTTTCATTTGTCCTTTGCACACAGGAAGGTATATAAGGAGTTAAAGGTCTTCATGATATTTTTGACAATATCTTTTTATGTCATGAAATATTGTATATTTGGTATAGTCAAATGAAATTTAAAGGTGAGGACAGGTGAAAAGTTAAAAGCCATCAGTTATCCTGCAGCCAAATGATAAACAATCTATTATTAGTAATTTTGTTCTAATCTACCTTTTCTAGCAACATAAAATTTGCTTATGTGATTTTATGTGTATTTATGAGTGCAGTGTGTGTGTGTGTGTGTGTGTGTGTGTGTGTGTGTGTGTGTGTGTAAGTGAAGGCAGTAACAGTGCATTGTATAACTGTTTTTCACTGTCTGCACATTTAAGATATGATTTAATATAAGGATAGTGCTCCATGAAAATAAATAATCCAGCCAAGTCTGACTTGAGTCTGTACACATGAATATGTGTTCATATACTTTAACAACAAGATCTACTAATCTTCTGTTTTGAGGGTATAATTTCCATTATTGATCTTAAAAATAATACTAAACAATTTTATTCCATAACTTCAGAATATGTATTTGGATTGCTAACTCTAAGTAAATTTTCTAATTTTCTTCAGGTTGATCATTTCCAGAAAAAAAAATGCATTAATAAAATGAACTCTTTTAGAAAAACAAATCTTGATGCTATTATTTTGTTAGACTTGCTATTATTTTCTGTTGTTGATTGGAGTGAGAAGGTGGATTGTGTTATAATCAGTGCCTATGCACCATGGCATTTTATACTTCTTATGGAAGTTTGAGGACAAAACACTCTTTTTCAATGTGGAATTTGACTCTTATTGCACAAGCTCTTCCAAGTGACTAGATGAGAAGGAAGATAACCATATGTAAATAGTATGGAAACATGCATTACAAAAAGTCTGTTACTGTGTGATACTTTTAAGAGAATAAGTTATTCTAATTCTAGATTCACCATGTATCAATTTCTATCATGAGCACACACACACACACACACACACACACACACACACACACACACACTGATGTTTATTTTATACCAGAAATATAGAAATATCTCAGATAACTACCTTAGCACACATTGATAGGACTTAGAACAATGTGAATTGAAATATCTTACATTGGTTAAAGTAGTCTGAATATATTCCAAGAAGCCATGGGGAAAATGCCTGACATTTAAACACAAACAAAAAGACTAGATGTAGAGGCTGACCTGGCATTTGATGATCATGTTCTTACATAAATAGAAGCCCAGTGTTTGCTCCAACTTGTCTCATCCTATCTCTCTCCCACATTCTATCTACACTCTGTCTCCTGATGTTTAATACCTGTCAGTGCTGAAATTATGCCTTCTTCCTCTTCACATAATTTAGAGGTAAAATATTATTTTATTTTCTAGTCAGATCAACAATAAAATGATTATCTTCAGGCACCATGCTGTACATTAAAACAAACTAATAGGAGAGTTTATTTTTGTTTTCTTGTTTTTGTTTTACCAGAAACTCTGTGAAAGCCCTGATTTCTGATGTGTTTTTATGTGGGGGTGACTAAAATAGACTTACAGTATTCATTAAACTCACTATTTAATTGAATTTCTATGCTTAACCATGTTGAATAGCCCTCAGAAACATAATCTTAAGATATATGGAATATTTTTTATGTCTGGCTCATGGATGAGAAACTCGGTGTAATGAGACCTTCAGTGACTTTAGCACGGTCCCCAAGCTGGAAGTCAAAAGGCATAACTGCTCCAAGGCAGTGGGGGCTCTAGGACAGACACTGCCAGCCATCTGCTCTGTGCCCTGTCCCAGAGACAACTGTCCTTTGGGACCTGGCTCAGCAGAAACCATTCCACTAAAGAGGGCCAGCACTCCAGTTTTGTGTGTTCACAGGACTCCTGTTGTACAAATATGTTTGTCTCTGCATATATGGGCTTCTTATGCAGTTTTGCTCTTTAGATTGTTTGTTTTGTCCTATTGTGATTTGTTTGTTCTTGATTATTTTATTTCATTCTGTTACTATTTGTTTTCAAAGGAGACAGAAAGTACATGGATCTGCATGGAAGGGAGAGACTGGGAGGACTGGTTGAGGGGATGGAAAACTATAATCAGAATATATTTTATGAAAAAAATCTATTTTTGATTTTTAAAAGGGGGGGAGATGTAACAATTTGGGAACCACTGTTTGAAGTATTTTCATTCCTGATAATTGCCAGCAACAGATCCTTCTAAATCCCCAAACTCTCAATCACATCCCTGCATTCATAGGAAAGACCACCAGATCTACGGTCTCACAGCAACATTTTCAACAGTAGGTATTCTTCATTCTGTCCATCTTAGACTCCATTGCATTTCCTGTCGTATAACACTGCAATTCATTAAATTATTCCTCATCCAACTCTAACTCCACAGTTAACCTTACCTAAGCCACACAGCAGGAACAAAATATGTAACTGACATGAAAGTTCATTGATTTCCCAAGCTTCAGTGTACTGAATTCTTATCACAAATGAGATCACAGTAATGATCACTATCAGAGACAACATTAAGGACACTTGCAAGGGAGAATCTGTAATAATTATAAGATGCAAAAGAAGGAACCAAAATCAGTATTTTAATTTATTATATTAAAATGCTGTTCTATCCAAATGGCAGACAAATGGAAGAGACAGAATTTTGTGTTTATTATTTTTCTAGGAGTGGAAGTAGGTAAAAGAAAAGGAAGATATGACATAAAGAAACATGAAAAAGGAAGAAAGATTTACAAAACTAATGGGAAAATTGCATATTGTCTGTTTTATTGCCTTGTCTCATGTAAACAGTGCAAGGCCTGTAAGAAAAGCATACAAGCATGGTATTATAATAACAATAAAATTAATATCCAAAAAGCTCAATTTAATATCCAGTTTCTTCTTGGTGCATGTAAAACTTTGTACAAGTTACAAAAACACTCTCTGGCTCAGTAGTCAAGGAAATATGCTATCAACGAATTAAAGTTATCTTGAGCGTTATAGAAATGAATGTGCTTAATGCCATGACAGGGCCATACAAATATTAAGATCAGTGTGTAAACTGAATTTGAAAACTTTGGTCCTTAGTGATATTGATAGAGTTTCTGTGCTCAGAATATGGAAGCATTTTATATATTCACAAAGCCCTAATTTTTTTCTATTTTCTAGTTGGGAGAATGAAACTGTGAGGGATATTGTCAGGTATAAATATGTTCAAGTACCATAGTGATCCAAGGAAAATGAGGAAAAAGAAACCATAGAATAATTTACAATGAATGTATAATTGAAAGTACTTTTAACTAGAAACAGAGGAATAGCTAAAGAGAACAACAGATTCTATGAATGAAGGAACAGGAGATACACACAGAGCATCAAGTCATCCCCAAAGCTGAAACATGGCAGGCACCAAAGCAGAGAAAAGAAAATCCAAGGCAGATGCCATTTCCCCACAACTCATATTTATCCCTTACTATGAAAGTTGTGGTTCTAGTGTGTGGGGTCACAGGATAGTTTGGTGAAATGCTGCAGACTGAGATTTGCCAGCAGGAAACTATGGAAGACTGACTGCTGAAGACATTCATCAGGCAGATGACTGAGTAGGCACTGGAAACTTATGAATGAACTGGGTGGGAAACTGGCAACATTTATCAGAAAGGTAAAAGGCTGGGATAGTCACGCACTCATCCACGAACAGCAAGGACTGTCAATAATGAATGAAATATCTATATTAATGTATGAATAATATACACAACTTTGACATAGTAGATACTCTTGTGATGAAGAAAGATACAAACCAAAGCTTCATAAGTTGTTTAACATTAAATATATGTAGTATCTTAAATAGTATTGACATTCAGCCATTGATTCTATTACATTCTATGTCTATACATCATTTACTCTATTTTAATTGTGTAAAATATTTATTAAATTATTATGATTATATGTGCATAGATTGTTGTAAATATTTTTTAAAGAATATGATGATATTATTCCTGCTTCCTAATGACCTACAGATTCTGCAACCAAGTCCTTGTACACAATTTGTATTTTTAAAAAAGTTGTAAATTTTGTGTGGCTTAGATAGACCTCCTTTGTATTATAGATAAAAATAGTTGTTAAGAATAAAATTGAAACATAGAGTGTATTGTCCAAAGAGCTAACTCAAAAATTAGAATATAAAGCTATTCTATACCTCTGAAAATTTTTGGCATTGAAACATCATGCTGTTTTGACAATGCAGGTGACAAAATTCACTAAGCAATCAATTCTATTACAACTAATCACAACAGTTGGTAGATTTTAACATCTTAGATTCAGATAGTGGTGGCCACAAGTATAATTCTTGAAAATGCCTCATGAGTGTCTGGGAAGATGGCTCATAAATATTTAAAATGTTTTATCTGCAAGTGTGAGATGCAAAGTTGAAATCCTGAAAACCCACATAAATATTAAGTAGCCATGGTAGTCCCCATAATTTCATCATCAGAAATAGACAGTGGATCCCTAGGGCAAACTTTCTAGTGAGAATAGCAATAAGAAGGGCCCTTCTGCTTCAATGAATAAGACTGAAAGGTAATGAGGATAATTCTGGATATCAACCCTGGGTGGGAGGCACATGTCTGAAACTGTGTCATTGGATAAGAGGAGCTTGTTGTATAGTTTGTGGAGTTACATAGAAAATAACCTCATATTATTACTTGTCTTATAGTTAATTATTTGAAAAATAAAAGAGTATGAGTTCCTGGATGTTATTTCCTAAAAAATGTTATTTCAAAAAAGTTCTTTCTTTTAAAAATCTCTAAAGGACTTCTCGATGTAGGTTATATCATGTTGGCAGGTAACTTTTCAAAATCTGATTTGCCAAAATATAGTGAAGCATATTGTTTTTTAAAATTATTATTGACATATATATGGTGCATGTATGTGGTCCATGTGCATATGTGTATGATGTATAAGGCATCACTTATGCAAAAATCAGAGAAGGATGCCTGGAACTCTGTTCTATTACTCTCTGAATTACTCCATTAGATAAAGAGAAGACAGGTCTCTCACTGAATATGGAGCATGGCTGGAAACCAGAATGCCACTGCAATCCACCTCTCCACATCCCACAGTCCTGGTTATACAGATATGCACTCAACCGTCCTGGCTTTGTATGTGGACCCTGGAGATTTGAACTCAGGTCCTCATGTTTGTGCAGAAAGTTTTCTTCCATACTTTGTCATTTCTCCAACCCCTGAGTTTTCATTTGTCTTATCAACATTATCAACATCAGTCAGTCTTTGAGGGCACCTCAAACTATAATTGTTCCTGAAGACCAGATCTAGATTACAGGAATCTATTTTGAAACCTAGAATTAGAAGCCACCTTTTGGTTAGATCTCCATGAATTTTAATATTATGCATGATAGTACTATAAAATTATATACTAATTTAACAATTACTCACAAGCAGAGGCTTATCTCATTCATTCTGTAAATCACATTTCAAGTCACATGAACATACACTCAGATACACAGAGAAATATCTTTTGACTAGTGATCCTTAACAATATATGTGCAAAGAAAAATCCAAAAGAATCACCAATATAATTCAATGTATGCCATTGTGCATAGAGCTATGAAAATAAAAAATCCTGAAGCACTAAAGTGATATTTTCTTTATACAGAGTCACATTTCATTTCTCTTATCCATTCACTAACTCTCAAGGAGCTAACCACTCAATAAAATAGGATAATAGGAATATGAGAGGCATTAGTGATTGTGGAAATTTTCAGTAATCTTGAAATCATTTGCTTTATCTAAGTGGATGGACCACACAGTCCAGAGTAGCAAGGGTGAGTATAGTGTGTGGGAAGGAACAGAAAATGTGACAATAATATAAATTCTGCCATTAAAAAGTGAATTGAAGTGAAAGAAAAATTATTGGAATAAATAACTCAATGATCTTTTAGGTCAATTACCAATTACCATTAAAATCCATATATTTGAACCTTCAAATTTTATCCATTTATACATAGACTCTATGAGCAATACTCAGTACAGCTATCTTCTGTTTTCTTAATAAACTTGAAATAATATTGTTGTAGGGGTTCCCAGGGGGAACTCAGACCCCAGTGATGCAGTTTCTTGTTCTGATAAATGAAGGAACTTAGAAACAGAAAGGAAAAAGCAAAAAAAAACCTATATTTAGAAAAATAAGTGTTTGAGAAAATAAAAGCATAAGTACTAAAGAACAGTCTGAACATATTAGCCACTTTTTTTTTTCATTTCTCTGACAAAATACCTAACAAACACAATTTCAAAGAAGGTTCTGTGTCGGCCCATACTCCATCAAAGCAAGAAGCCATGGCAGTTGATCACAATGAACCAAGAGAGATATGAATACAGGAGCCCAGTTTACTTTCATCTTTGAACCTTTCATTCATTCTGGGACTCCCAACCCATGGGTTGTGATATCCACACTCCAATTATATCTTCCATTTTGAGTAAAAACTCACTGGAGACTCTCTGACACACACACTCAGAAGTTTCTTCTTGGTAACTCTTAACTCCAATGAAGTTGACAATGAATGTTAGGCATCACATTAACGAACAAAATTCATTAAACAGATGTTAAGTGAATGACAGATCACATTGGCCTATTTCACCATGTAACACTAAATAAAGTTTAAATTCATTGTAGAGAATATTAATTATGATGTCACTATGACAGACCCCAGAAAAGTCTTCACAATAAAAGATTTTATAATATTTCACCTTATATTTTCATGTTCATTAACGTTCAAAATCAGATGTCATGATCAAAAACAATCCTAAGATTAAAATGAATGATTCACAAAATTCCATATTAGGACAGTGTTGGAAAAAGACCCCGGGGGATCCAAGATGGTGGTAGTCGGCAAGGACACATTTTGAGCTCAGGGAAAAATAGCTACAACATTGCAGAAATATAAACAAGCTGAGCAACATCCTGAGAAGCGTGAACCCACAGGGTCATACTGGGCAAACCTAGGAACTCCTGGGGCGTCCCTCGTGGGACCCTCAGACACTCCCAGGCAGCAGAGACAGTACGGCAAGGTGCAGTTCTGCACGGACCCAGGCAGCTTGGACCCAGGCAGTCCTGCACAGAACCCAGACCAAAAGGATCAGTGAGACACTGACCCAAGCAGATTGGAGCGCTGCGTGGCTTGATGCAGAACACAGGCTGAGAAGCGAGTTGCAGAAGTGGGCAAGAGCCACTCAAAAACCCAGTGGGTGGACAGGCTCACGGGCCCAAAGAAGAGGTCAACAGCTCGGGGCACAGTCTCGGGACCCAAGTGGTGGCAAGAGACACAGACTCTATTCAAAGTGGATACCTGCGGTGTGGGGCAGAGGTCCGGGGTCCCAAGCAGAGGCCACAGGCACGGGACACAGGCCCAGGAACCAGCGCAGAGGCCAGGCAGACCTGGCCACAGAAGCGGACAAAAGCTACGCAGTGGCTGACAGGGAAGGCACTAGCATATCTGGGCTTACCCAGAAAGGTGCTGGACAGAAAGCTCCCTCTACTGGATATACAATCACTTGGAAGAACATTGCACTCAGACAGGGCTGGGGGCTACTCTTCTTGCACTGGTACAGTCTCCCACAGATCTGATTACTGCAGGGTCTTGGGAGGTAGCACCAACTGCCAGATAGAGGGACCTCCCGGCTACCTGAGCACCCAATATTCACACGGTTACTGCAACACCAGCAGTGCCACTGAAACGGTCCAGAAGACATCAGGACCAATCAGTTTAGGGCAATCAGATGACTAAAGGTCAGTGAAAAAACAAAACTGTCAAAAATCAGGGAAATATGACTCCAACAGAATTCTACGATGTTAACACAGCAAGCCCTGAACATCCCACCACAGCTGAAACACATGAAAATGATGACAAATATACACTTAGGAAAATCATGGAGTCCTTTCAAGAAGAAATTAAAATATTGAAAGAATACAAAGAATCCTCAATTTTACAAATAAAAGCATTGGAGAATACCATTAGAGACCTCCAAGCCAACACAGCTCAACATGAACAGGAAAGAGACAAAGCAATGAAAGATTTGAAAGATTTGCAGACAAAGACAAGCAAATTGGAACAGGAAATGTATAAAATGAATAAAATGTTTCAAGCCTTGAAATTTGAAGTAGAAGAAATAAAGAAAACACAATCAGTTAATCATGGAGGTAGAAAATCAAGCGAAGAAAACAGGAACTACAGACATGAGTATCAAAAATAGGATACAAAAGATGGAAGATAAGATCTCAGGCATGAAAGGTTCGATGGAAGAAATCAGTACAACAACCAAAGAAAATGAGAAAGCTAAAAAAGTTCTCACCCATAACATCCAAGGAATCAAGGACACAATGAAAAGACGGAACCTAAGAATTATAGGCAGAGTAGAAAGAAAAGACTCCTGACTCCAAGGTCCAGGAAACATCTTCAACAAAACCATAGAAGAAAACTTCCCAAACCTAAAGAGAGAGATGCCAATAAAATTCCAAGAGGCATACAGAACACCAAACAGATTAGATCAGAAAAGAAACTCCTGTTGCCACATAATAATTGAAACTCCAAATGTACAGAACAAAGAAAGAATATTAAAAGCTGTAAGAGAAAACGGTCAAGTAACATATAATGACAGATCCATCAGAATTATACCTGACTTCTCCTCAGAAACTTTAAAAGCCAGAAGAGCCTGGGCAGGCATCCTACAAGCCCTGAGAGAACATAGGTGCCCAGCCAGGCTACTATGACCAGCAAACTCTCTATCAACATAGATGGAGAAAACAAGATATTCCATGACAAAATCAAATTTAAACAGTATCTGCCCACAAATCCAGGACAGTGTCATAGTTTTACCAAGTAATAGCTTCTTTTGCCTTTAAATTATGTCTCATTTAACAAATAAACATATTATATATTTTTTTTATTTTTACTGAATTCATAACAAGTATAAATGATAAAACTGATAAACTGAAAATAGGTACAAAAATAACAATTTATAATGGTTAATAAAATGATTGAATAGGTTAATACAATGACTGTATAGAGTCAATATAATCTATAATCAAATTCTGTTATTAAATGGTCAGTTTATTGTAATGAAAGGATAAGTACTTAAATTATGCATAGTTCTAAGTGCTTTTACAAATGAAGCATTATACAGATAATTATGGAGAGATTTTAACCAGCATTTATACAACTCTCGACTTTCTCTGCTATATATGGTAACATAATTAAGGCTTATTGTTGTAAAATCACATTTTTAGTAAAAGAGTCTGAGACTTGCAAGGTCAACTATGGAGTATTTTTGTGACTACAAAGCGCATACTGTGAGTTCTTAATCAAAAACAACCATAATAAATTACTAAAATGCTTAGTTTATGTGCCTTGTTCTTCTTTGTCATGGAAAACATATAAAATTGAGGTGTGTCTTCTCATTGCGAATTTAAAAATATCAGGTAGACCTACATTTTCAAAGATGAAAATGATATATACCATAAAATGTATATCAAATAGACAGAGAAGCCAGCTATGAGAACATTCCCAATCCCCAAACTAGAGCAATGTGAGATGGAAAATAATGTTAACATACAAACAAATTATAAAATAATTATCCCTGAGTCTATACTAACACAAATAAATACTGCTGAGGATATTTGTAAAAGTCATAGGTACACATACTATTTTATAAACCTACTTAAAGTATATAGTGCGAGTGTGTGTGTGTGTGTTTATGTGTGTGTGTTTAATGGAATTATGCCATACAGAACAATCATTCTCCTCTCAAGAGCCATGAACTAGATAATAAATACCCCTAGCTAATAAAAACTAATCTGAATGCAACCTCTGGTTCTTATAATCTTTTCACCCTCTCTTCAGTGAGTTCCTTACACCTTAAGTATAAAAGTTACGTTGCAGATGTATCAGTTAGGGTTGGGTATCCCATGTTCATGTATTTTATGCATTTTGACATGCCATGGATGTCTGTAATAGTCTCCATGGTACAAAATGTCCACCCAGTGGGAGTAATTCATGTTTTATAGCATAAATGTAGCCAGTTACCCATGGCCAGAGAAGTAATAGACCCTAGAAAAGAACCTATGACTCTCATTCTTTAAACCAATATAATTTCTAATTATATTCTAAATATTTAATATGCTCTCTTGGTCTTTGTTTATTAAGCAATATGTTATTTTATAAGATGAAGTGAAAAAATATATTTTAATGAATATTCTGGCTCACAGATGTGTATTTTCTTTCACTGCAGTTTTCTAACTTAGTTTTTATTTAAAACTCTTTTCATACAATCTATCTTGATCATATTTCATCTCCCTTAAATCCTCCTAGATCCTCTCCCACCTTATTCATCACCCAATTTCATATTCTTTCTCTTTTTCTCCCTCACTCAAAAAAAAACATGAAAATGAAAACAACTGAGATAAAACTAAACTAGAAACAAAAATGACAAAAATAACAAAACAAAACACAAAGGGTACAAAGAGTACATATTTATATTTTGTGCTCTAACTACTATAGCTCTCAACCTCATCAAATAAAATTCTTGCAACCAATGAAGGCTATTGCAGAGAGCCACAGCATGTCAAAATGCAGAAATTCCTTGAATATAGGGTGCTCAACACCAATTACTATATCTCCAACAAAACCCCTATACATAAGACATACAGGAAATCACTGAAGAGATGGTGGAAAGATTGTTAAGACACAGAGGACTGAATACCTTTTGCTAGATAGTGTCCTTGAGGCATGAAAGGGAAACTACACCTATGCTATCTCAACAATATGGTTCCTTGAAAAAATAGTAATGTAATGAGAACAACAATTTTTACATCATTGTAGACAGGAAAACTCTACAAGTTTCTAGACCTAAATAAAGAGGAAAATTGGTCAATAGATGCTCAAAGTGGGAAAATCAGTGTTCTACAGGGAAAAACGCCCACATAATTTGCCCAAACTCATCTGGTCCATGTATGTATATATGTATGTTTATATATATAATGTGTGTGTGTGTGTGTGTGTGTGTGTGTGTGTATGTGTGTGTAAGGGTACATGTATATATAAGTGTAAGTGTAGGCATATGTGTACATGTAAGTTAATTTGTAAGTATGTGTTTGTATATGTTTATGTATATACAGGCACATTATATGCACAAATATGTATACACATATATGCATCAATATAATTAAAGAACAGGTCACAACATTAGGAGTGGGGGGCATGAGAGTAGCTGGAAAGGTTAAGGATAGCAGGAGTAATGCAGATGCTCATGTATGAAGTTCTCAAAAAATAGCGGGAAGAATATAGAAAACAGGCTAAAGAAGATGGTATTTCTGGTTAATATCTGCCCTTTTATATTCAAATTATTTAATGCAATATCTCCTCTCTTTTCAGGTATTTCAGATGTTGTGTTCAACTGAGTTCTGACTCCTTTGGAGAAGTTTTAACATAAATTTCTCATGATAGGTTGCTGCCAGTGGATCAGGTTTACACCCCACTTTGTCTGTAACAGAGTAGACAACACATTTGGGGAAGTGGAAAGTATCTGTCTCTTCCTAAGGTGAGGTGCACTTCTCCCACTTGGAAAGTAGCTATGGGCAAAGGCAAAGAATTATTGTCTACACACAGATTAAAGTCCATGTAGGAAGGACAGATATAAAAGCAGTTTTCCTTTGCATATCAAAGAGGTTAAATTATCAGCATTCTTTCAACTATAAGTAAAATGGAATTTGCCCATTATCTGAAAGGAAGTGCAGTAATTGATAGCCTAAAAGATAATTGTCCTTTAAACATGCAGAGCATATTAAAATGCATTTATTATTATGAAGCAAAAACGAATGTAAACTATAGCAAAGGGATATAAAAAAACATTGCATTTATAGGTGTAACTTGTACGTGTGTGTGTGTGTGTTACTTGCAGAATATAAATGCTATTTTACAGTGATCTGTCAAGAATATACACTATTTCTAAATATCATCTACAATAGAGTCCTTTAGGATAATTTTGGGGTCAAGGAGAACTGGGTATCCAAGGACTGCATTCATCTTTGTCCTGTGTCTAAAGAATTCTTGCCATATTAATGAGAAATGCATAGCTCATAAAATGTTTTCAAAAAGTGGCATTTTAGAGAGTTTATGAATGTCACTCAGAAATATTACTCTAGTATCTCTTGTGGGGCACCAACTTCCTTCTCTTCTCCCAAATGCCTAAAAATGGGAATCATCAAGTTTTACAATTCCATAATTATTCTCTCAACCTAGCCTTGATAATACTATATTTCTATTCTGCTCAAGACATTTAGTTGTCTGTCATTTTAATTTGAATATAATGTTTTCTATAGAGGAAATAGATAAAGGTAATATATATAATATATAAATACATATGTGCATACATAAAATTTAATAATATAAAATATGTCACGAGGGCTATTGATGCAAATTCTATCTTGCTCCCATTGTATTTCCCACATCTTTCTAAGAAACCATTCTCTTTATTGTTTTTTCTTAATGTTTCTTTATTACTTCAAGTTACATCTCCATCACAGTCTCCTCCCTCCATCCCTCCTAGTTCCACCCTCCCACACTTCTCCCCCTCCAATCTATCCTACTCCTCTGGTATGGGGTGGCCCTACATATTAGCCTCCATAAGTTCAGTAGTCGTTTGAAGGATAAGAGCTTCCTCTTGCACTGGGGCCTACATGGCATCTCCACTTAAGCAAAGTGTCCCACTAACAGGTAACAAAGTCCATGTTCCTGTTCCTTTCGGCAAGTTGGTTGTAGGATAGTTATCCTGTACTTTATGGCTAAAATCCAGTTCTAAGTGCCATGTGTATCGTTCTTGGTCTGGGTTAGCTCACTCAGGATGAACTTTTCTAGTTCCATCCATTTGGCAGCAAATTGCATGTCTTCCTAGTTTCTGATAGCTGAGTAGTATTTCATTGTGTAAATGCACTACAGTTTTTTTTTTTAATCCATTCTTCAGTTGAGGGACATCTGGGTTGTTTCCAATTTCTAACTATTACAAATAAAGCTGTTATGAGCATAGATTAGGAGATGTCCTTGTGGCTTTGTGAGGAGTCTTTTGGATATATGCCCAGGAGTGGTGGGGCCTGGGTCTATTTCTCTGTTTGGCTTCTGTCTCTATGACCTGTCTATTGGTGAGAGTAGGGTGTTGAAGTCTACCAGTCTTAGTGCATGGGGATCAGTGTGTGGTTTAAACTTTAGTAGTGTCTCCTTTACAAATGTGGGTGCCCTTGTATTTGAGGCATGGATATTCAATATTGAGATGTCATCTTGATGGATTTTTGCTTTGACTAGTATGTAGTGCCCATCCCTATCTTTTTTGATTAATTTTGGGTGAAAGTCTATTTTATTGGATGTTAGAATGGCTATTCCAGCTTGCTTCCTTGGACCGTTTGCTTGGAAAACTTTTTCCAAACCCTTTATTTTTAGGTAAAAATCTATCTTTGCTGGTGATGTGTGTTTTTTGTATGCAGCAAAATGATGGGTCTTGTTTATGAATCCATTCTGTAAGCCCATGTCTTTTTAATGGGGAGTTGAGTCCATTGATGTTGAGGGAGATTAATGACCATAGATTGTTATTTTCTATTATTTTGATGTAGGTAATGTTAGTGTGTTTGTGTGTTTCTTGTGGTTTAGCTGTGGTGGACGTTTTTGTTTCCTGTATTTCTTGGCTGTAATTACCATCTCTCAGTTAGAATTTTCCTTCTAGGAGCTTCTCTAGAGCTGGATATGTAGATAGATATTGCTTGAATTTGGTTTGTCATGGAATATTTTGTTTTTTCCTTCTATGGTGATTGAAAGTTTTGCTGGGTACAGTAGTCTGGGATGGTTCCTGTGTTCTCTTATGGCTTATAAGATGTCTGCCCAGGTCCTTCTTGTTTTTAAAGTATCTGAGGAAAAGTCAGGTGTGATTCTAATGAGTCTGTCATTATATGTTTCTTGACCTTTTTCTCTTACAGCTTTTAATATTCTTTCTTTGTTCTGTATATTTGGAGTTTCAATTATTATGTGGCAGGAGGAATGTCTTTTCTGGTCCAAACCATTTGGTGTTCTATACACCTCTTGAAATTTTACTGGCATCTCTTTCTTTAGATTTGGAAATTTTTCTTTTATGATTTCATTGAAAATGTTCTCTATTCTTGGAGTCTGGAATCTTCTCTTTCATCTATGCCTATAATTCTTTGGTTCTGTCTTCTTGTTGTGTCCTTGATATCTTGGGTGTTATGAGTGAGAACTTTTTTTAGATTTCTCATTTTCTTTGTTTGTTGTACTGATTTCTTCCATCGAGTTTTCCATGTCTGAGATTCAGTCTTCCATCTCTTATATCCTAATGGTGATACTTATGTCTGTAGTTCCTGTTCTGTTTCCCTGATTTTTCACCTCCAAGATTGTCTCTGCCTGTGTTTTCTTTGTTGCTTCTCCTTCCAATTTCGGGTCTTGAACTGTTTTATACATTTCTTGCTCCAATTTGATTGTCTTTGCCTGCAATTCTATCATAGCTTTGTCTCTTTCCCACTGGTGTTTGGATGAGTTTACTTTGAGGTCGTTAGTGGATTTCTCCATTGCTTTCATCTGTAGAATTATGATTTCTTCAAATTCTTTAATATATTTTCTTCTTTTAAGACCTCTATCATTTTCATATATATAGATTAGTCATCATTTTCTTGTGTTTCAGTTGTGGTTGGATGGTCAGGGCTTGCTGCATAAGCATAGCTGAATTCTGTTCAAGCCACATTTTCCTGACTTTTGTCAGTTCTGTTCCTTTGCTGACCTTTAGCATCTGGTTGTCCTTAGCTGTTTATTCCTGGTGCCTTCTGGAGTTGGTACCAATTAAGGAGCTTTGATGTGGAGGCCATATAATCCTGTGACCTGTAGTTCTCCACAGGCTGGGTGGGGCCCTGTGTTGGCTGGTTCTCTGGTGAGCCTCCATAGCTCACCTCTTCCTGCTGTGTCCCAACTGGGTACTCAGTTCAGGGGTTGGGGTGGGATGTGTTATTATCACCTGCAGGTTCCTGATACCCATCTGGTCTTCTTAACAATGCTGTTTCGGGTCAAAAGGCCACAGACTATAGATTAGATTTGTAGTTCCCCTGAAGCTTAGGCATCAGGACTGTGATCATGGAGCTTCCAAGCTGCTCCCAGGAGGTTCTCTGGTACAGTGTGTGCCTTACAGCCAGAAGCACTGTGATCTGGTACAGCCCATATTGCCGAGGCAGTGTGCAACTATCCAGGCCTGTTTCACTGCTCCAGGGCCAGAGATCTGGGTGCTATATAGTGTAAGTGCCCAGCTGAAGTGTCAGACAGTTGTGAGCAAGGAATTCCAATATGAAGTCCATCAGGCGTCCACTTGGACTCAGAGGAAGCTCTGCTGCCTTTACCTGGCCAGGTGTGCTATGTTCCAGAATGGCCTGCCTGAGTCGTCAGGGCTTCTAACAATTTTCCTGTAGCTAGGGTGTCAGGACCATGGTTATGATCTTCACAAGCTGCTCTCAGGGAAATATCAGAATCAAGCTGTGCCTCTCAATCAGAAGCACTGTGGTCTGGTGCAGCCTGCTCACTCAGGCAACACACTTTGGTCCAGAACTCCTTTATTGCAGTAGGCCAAGATCTAGATGCTCTACACTATGGCTCTAGACTGAGAACCCAGCAGAAGTTAGCCAAGGAGGGAGTTTCAATATGGAGTTCACAAGGTGTCCCCACTTGGACTCAGGGGAAGCTCAGCAGCCCTTTCCCAGACGGGAACACTGTGTTCCATAACAGCCTGCCTGAGTCAGTGGGGTTTCTAACACTTTCCCTGTAGCTAGGGTGTCAGGACCATGATTATGGTTCCTCCCAAGCTGCTCTGAAGAGAGTCTCAGGATCAAACTATGCCTCTCTGTCAAAGCACTATGGTCTGGTGCAGCCCATTAGCTCCAGCAGCACACTATGATCCAGAACTGCTTTACTGCTGCTGGCTGAGATCTAGATGCTGTTTGGAGTGGAGTGTTCAACTGAGGGGCCAGGTGTGGGTGGGGTCAAGGAGTTCCAGTAAGAAGTCTATAACCTGTCCACAATGCATTTGGACTCAAGGAAGCTCAGCCGCCTGTTAGCTGGATTCCCCTCCTGCAGGTCAGCCAGATGCCACTATGTTGCAAATCCAAGGAAGAATTGCCCCCAATCTTACCTTCCTGGCTCCACTGGTCCTCTTTTGGGTGTCAGAACATTTGCATAGAAGCTATGGACTCAGGAAATACAGGAGGCTCTCTGTTTGGAGGTCAAAGCCACCACCTGGGGTCCTGAATTGATTTGATCTATGGGCTCTTCAACTGAGGTGGGAAGTGCTCTGTCTCCTGCTTCTGGAGTCTTCTAGAGTCCCAGTGTCTAAAAGTCCAGTAGAGTATTGTTTATTGTCCTTGTCTTTGCTGAGCCAGATAGGCTTGCACCTCACAAACTGCCATTCGGCAGGAGTATATCTCTGGGGTTATCCAGTCAGTCCTTCAGATGATTAGAATGTGTCCATGTTTATCACTGCCATCTGTCTCTCTATTGTTTCAAGACTGACCTCAATCTCAGATTACATTTTTGAAATTTTTTAATCAATGTTTTTTAATAATTTATTTTTTATTTCTTCAAGTTACATCTCAATCACAATCCCCTCCCTACACCCCCCTCCAGTCCCACCCTTCCACCCTCTTCCCCCTCAATCCCCCATCCTCTACCTTATTTTTTTTTCTTTTTAGTTTAAGGTATATCTTTTTCCTCCCAACAGCTTTCCCTTTCAGTCCAACAAATGGTTCTTTCTCTTATAACAATAAATACAATACAAAACAACAGAAATAAATAGGCCACAATTATGAGAGTTATATGGCTTAGCATACATTCCCAATGTCCAGTCTATATGTATTTGGCACCTGACTTTAACATTCTACTATCTAACCATCTCCATGAGTTTAAAGTTCTTTATCTAACTCAGCTTTCATACAAACTTGCATCACAGTTTTAAAAACATCATCTTAGATCCAGAACACCCTGTTGATTCCTAAACAACTCAAAATTTAACTATGAGACTCTAGTTATCTATTCTTCAACCACCTCAGAGACCTGAGAGGAATAAATATATCTGATTATATAGGAAGTGCAGGGCCCACAGCTTCCAAAACTAAGAAATGACATACCAGTGGCTGCCTGGACAGTTCCCATTCTCTCTTCATACATTACAGCATCGATCTTCAGTTGTTTGGCCCCGTTTCTCTGACAGACATTGCTTGTAGAGCAGGAATTATGAAGGACTTGCCTACCCTGTCTTGGCAGAGCTAGGCTGTCAACTTACCTGCTTCAATATTTTTAACTGGACTTCTTAAATAGTTCAATATGAACACAGTGTTCTACTTAGAAAAATGCAAGTTGAAATAACTTTCTTTGTATACACATAAAGAGTAACACATGTATACATATACATATATAAATGTATATGCATATACATTTATATGATACATACACACATATATATATATATATATATGTATATGCAGTAAGGAGTTACTGAGCCATATAACATGCAGAAAGAGTATAGATAAGACTACGAAAACACATTAACAAAGGATTACAGTAATGATGTTTTTCTAGTGATTTTTATTTCTTTTGCTCTGGACTCAAAACCTTGGGCTCAATATTACCCGGTATTTCATTGCTGAAATATGCTTATTACAGCAATGAATCCTTTGATTCAGGCCTATGGTAGTCAGAAATCTTGAAATCTTTTTACATAATTTTACTACTGCTTTCTGATTTCATGGACCTTTAAGCTTCTTGCCCACCATATACTGTGGACACAGGATGTACTGGTCCATTCCCTTCCACCCATCTCCTTCTCTCCCTTACTTCCTTCTTCTTCCTTCTCTCTCCCCTTCCCTCTCCCACCCTTCCTGCCTCTCTCTCTCCTTCTGTCTCTGGCACACTCTGTCTCTTTTCTCTTCACTATTGTCTTTCCTTGATTTGCTACTGCTACTATCAAAGTTAAAATATTATACTTTTCTTCTTTGCTAACTGACATATTACTTCACTGTCCACTACCTCTCTTTCCAAATGTCTCATGCTCCTATCATTCTGCTTCCTCTCAAATTTATTTTCTTTTCTCTAATATTTTCATGTATATATGAATAAATACAAATAAACATAAACCAAAGAATTAAATTAGGTTATACGTCAAATAACCCCAACAGATATCTGCAGAACATTCTCTCAAACACCAGGGAATAAAAATTTACTCAATAACTCACAGAAACTTCCTCTTTTTGACACTTATTTATTATTCAAGTCTTTGGAAATTCCATCTCTGACTATTCTAAAATGAGACTTTTAAATGAGAAGGTGACTTGAGCATTGTGTAACAAACTCACATCCTTGGTTCAAGGTTTTTGGGGACTGAAACCTTAGAAACATTTGGAATAGTTAGAAATAAAGACAAAGTTTCTAGTTTCCAAGCATCTAGTTTCTCAGTATATTTCATCTTGTCTAAATCTCTCTCTTTTTTTTAAATGGTATCTCCCTTATTATGTTGTTAGTTTGTCATCATTATAAAAGTGCTAATTCCTAAAATTCATCTTGCATGAGTTTGTATAATCCATTACTGTATCATCAGGATTACTCATTTTCCATAGTTAGGGACTGTTTCTGCAGACAAATGAAATGTTTGTTTCATTAAGAATGAATTCTGTATGTGGTTTAGAACATTGTGACAGAAGTTAAATATAAGTCCAATCAATGTACTTTGGTGATCATTGAGTATTGTAAATGGAATATTAGCATCTTTTATATGGATATTTTAGAAAATATTATTTTGAAGTGAGGGGGAATCCAATATGGTGGTAGATGGCATGGACACATTTTGAGCACAAGGAAAATAGCTACAACACCACAGAAATATAAACAAGCTGAGCAACAACCGAGAAGTGTGAACCCATGGGGTTTTACCCAGCGAACCCAGGGACTAGTGGGGGTCCCTAGGAAGGACTCCCAGACACTCAGGGAAACAGACCTATCAGCTGCAGAGCAGAGTCAAGGGGCCCAGAGCAGAGGCCAATGGTGCAGAGCAGAGACCGGGGCCCTGAGAGGATCCCAGCAGCATGGAGCAGAGGCCAGCACAGAGCCTGCCACAGAAATGATCACAAGCCACTCAAATACCCAATGAATAGCTCCAAACCCCACAGGGGTATTCACAAGCCTCCGGAGCACCCAGCTTCCAGGCTGGCACTCCACACAGGGGAACTGCGGGATCACCAAGATTTATCTCCAGCAGAGCAGCAGTCTAGGAGACACAAGCATATCTTGGCTTACCCAGAAAGGTGTTAGACATACAGGTCCCTCTACTAGATGTACAATCATGTGGAAGAACACGATGCCCAGACAGGGCAAAGGGCTGGTCTTCCTGTACCAGTACAGTGTCCTGCAGGTCTGATCAGTGCAGGGGCTTGGGAGGCAGCCCCAACTTCTAGATAGAGGTACCTCTCAGCTTCTGGAGTTCTCAGCATTCACACAGTCATGTCAACACCCTAAGGAGGACCAGCAGTGCCACTGAAATGGTAAGATCAGAGCCAGCTGAAAGGTGAGTGGTCAAGTTATAAGGCTGTGGAACTCCACTGAGTCCAAGCCCAGCTGACAGGTTGTGGTGTTCATATCAGAGCCAGTGCACCTTGCTCCTTCTCAGCAGGATGCCTTGTCTTCAGCATTTATGGCTCCTGTGCAGAAACAGTGAGTTCGTGGCCTTTGTGCACTGCCTGAGTGATACAGACTACAAGGGCTTATTGCTTAGGGCTGAGAGGCACAGAGGTGCCCTGGGGACCACCTAGAAGAAGCAACCTGGGGGGACCACAACCACAGAACTGACCCTAGGATCATACATATGAGCAGCAGGATATCTGCAGCTGTAGCCTACAATCTGTGGTCCTCCAAGCCCCACCGTCATCACTAGGTAGACCTGCTAGAACCAAAGACCCTGAAGGCTGGATTAACTCATCCCACCCAATCCCCAACCTGAGTCCCCAATTGTGACACAACGGGAAGGGGTGAACTTTGGGGGTCCAACCAAGACCTAGCCCGTTTCTCAATACACCACCTAGCTTGTGTTAAGCTACAAACCACCAAGATTATATGGACTCTACAACAATGCTCCCTCCATGGCACCAGGTCCAGAAGACATCAGGAATAATAAGCTTAGGGCAACAAGATGACTAAAGGTCAGGCAAATAACAAAACTGACAAAAATCAGGGAAATATGACTCCACAAAATTCAGTTTGGTTAACACAGCATGCACTGAACATTCCACCACAGATAAAACACAAGAAAATGATGATCAATCTATACTTAGGAAAATGATGGAATCCTTACACAAAGAAACTAAATCCCTGAAAGAATTTTTAAAATCCTCAATTATACAAATGAAAGCAATGGAGAATACAATTAGAGACGTCCAAGCCAACACAACACAACATGAACAGGAAAGCGACAAGGCAATCAAAGATTTGAAAGATTTGTAAACAAAGACAAGCAAATTGGAGCAGGAAATTTATAAAATTAATAAGATTGTTCAAGACTTGAAACTAGAAGTGGAAGCAATAAAGACAACATAAGCAAAGACAATCCTGGAAGTGGAAAATCAAGGGAAGAGAACAGGAACTACAGACATGAGTATCAAAAATAGGATACAAGAGATGGAAGACAGAATCTCAGGCATGGAATATTCAATTGAAGAAATCAGTACGACAACAAAAGAAAATGAGAAATATAAAAAAGTTCTCACCCACAACATCCAAGAAATCAGGGATTCAATGATAAGATGAAACCTAAGATTTGTAGGCACAGAGGAAAGAGAAGACTCCCAATTCCAAGGTCCAAGAAACATCTTCAACAAAATCATAGAAGAAAACTTCCCAAACCTAAAGAAAAAGTTGTCAGATCCAAGAGGCAGAGATCAAAAAAGAAACTTCTCTCCCCGTATAATAACTGAAATTCCAAATGTACACAATAAAGAAAGAAGATTAAAAGCTGTAAGAGAAAAAGGTCAAGTAATGTATAATAGTAAATCGATCAGAATTACACCTGATTTCTCATCAGAAACTTTCAAAGTCAGGAAGGCCTGGGCAGATGTCCTAAAAGTCCTAAGAGAACATAGGTGCCTGGCCAGACTACTATACCCAGCAAAACTCTCCATCAACATAGATGGAGAAAACAAGATATTCCATGACAAAACCAAATTTAAACAGTATCTACCCACAAATCCGGTGTTACAAAAGATCCTAGAAGGAAACTTCCAACCCAGAGAACATAATTACACCCATGAAAAGAAAGGAAGCAAAAACTTCCACAGCAGTGAAACCAGAAGAAACACACAACCACCACCTACATCAAAATAAGAGAAAATAACAAACTTTGGCCATTAATATTCATCAACATCAATGGACTCAAATCCCCAGTAAAAAGATACAGGCTTACAGAATGGATCCATGAACAAGACCCATCATTTTGCTGCATATAAGAAACACAACAAAGATAGATGCTGCTTCAGAGTAAAGGGCTGGGAAGATGTTTTCCAGGCAAATGGGCCTAGGCAGCAAGTGGGAGTAGCCATCCTAATATTAAATAAAATAGACTTTCAACTGAAGTTAATCAAAAAAGAAAAAGAAAGAAAGAAAAAAGAAAGGGTACTACATACTCATTAAAGAAAAAAATTCATCAAGACAGCATCTCAATTCTGAAAATCTATGCCCCAAATAAAGGGAACCCACATTTGTAAAAGAAACTGTTCTAAAGCTTAAACCACACACTGATCCCACACATTAGTAGTGTGAGACTTCAATACCCCACTCACAACAATGGACAGGTCGTCGAGACAGAAACCAAACAGAAATAATGAGTCTAACAGAGGTCATGAAACAAATGGACATAACAGATATCTACAGAACGTTTCACCCAAACACAAAAGAATACACCTTCTTCTCAGCACTGCACAGAACCTTCTCCAAAATCCACCATATAGTCGGACACAAAGCAAGCTTCAACAGATACAAGAAAATTGAAATAACCTCTTGTATCTTATCAGACAACTATGAAAAAAAGCTGGATTTCAACAACAACAGAAATAACCAAAAACCTACACAGTCATGGAAACTGAACAACTCTACTGAATGACTAGTGGGTCAGGGAAGAAGTAAAGAAGGAAATCAAAGACTTCTTAAAATCCAATGAAAATGAAGACACAGCATACCCAAACCTATGGGACACAATGAAAGCAGTGCTATGAGGAAAGTTTATAGCACTAAGAGCCTACAAAAAGAAAATTGTGACAGCTCATATTAGCAAATCAACAAAAGACCTGTAGAAACTGGGAAAAAAAGAAGCAAATACTCCCAAGAAGACAGAAGGCAGGAAATCATCAAACTTAGGACTGAAATGAATAACTTAGAAACAAAAGAACACTACAAAGAATCAACAAAACCAAGGGTTGGTTCTTTGAGAAAATCAATAAAATAGACAAACCTTTAACCAAATTAACTAAAAGGCAGAGGGAAATAACCCAAATCAACAAAATCAGAAATGAAAAGGGAGAAATAACAACAGACATTGAGGAAATCCAGGGAAACTTTGGGCCCTACTTTAAAAATCTATACTCCATCAAATTTGAAAGCCTAAGTGAAACAGACAACTTTCTTGATAGATTCCACTAAGCAAAATTAAATCAAGATCAGGTTAACAGATTAAACTGTCCTATAACCCCTAACAAAATAGAAACAGTCATTAAAAGTCTCCCAACCAAAAAGATCCCAGGGCCAGATGATTTCAGCACAGAAATCTACAAGACCTTCAAAGAAGAGGTAATACCCATACTCTTCAAATTCTTCCACAAAATTACAGAAGGAAAAAACACTGCCAAACTCATTCTATGAGGCACAGTCACCCTGGTTACTAAACCACACAAAGATCCAACAAAGAGAACTTCAGACCAATTGCCCTCATGAACATAGGCGCAAAAATACTTAATAAAATACTTGCAAATCAAATCCAAGAACACATCAAAAGTATCACACACCATGATCCACTAGGCTTCATCCCAGGAATGCAGGGATGGTTCAACATATGAAAATCCATCAACATAATTCACCATATAAACAAGCTGAAAGAAGAAAACCATATGATCATCTTGCTAGATGCTGAAAAGGCATTTGACAAAATCCAACACTCCTTCATGCTAAAAGTCCTAGATAGAATGGGCATACAAGGACCATTCTCGAAATAATAAAGGTGATATACAGCGAGCCAGTATCCAACATCAAATTAAATGTAGAGAAACTTAAAGCATTTCCTATAAAATCAGGGACAAGGCAAGGATGCCCACTTTTGCCATATCTCTTCAACATAGTACTTTAACTTCTTGCTAGAGCAATAAGACAACTAAAGGAGATCAAAGGGATACAAATTGGAAATGAAGAAGTCAAAGTATCCCTATTTGCAGATGATATAGTAATATACATAACTGACTCAAAAAAATTCCACCAGAGAACTCCTATAACTGATAAGTACCTTCAGCAAGGTGGATAGATACAAAATTAATTTTTAAAAATCGGAAGCTCTTCTTTATACAAAAGATAAATGGGCTTGGAAAGAAATTAGGGAAGCAACACCCTTCAAAATAGTCAAAAACAATATAAAATACCTGGGGTAACTCTAACCAAGCCAGTGAAAGACTTGTATGACAAGAACTTCAAGTCCTTGAAGAAAGAAATTGATGAGAACATTGGAAGATGGAAAGATCTCCCATGCTCATGGATAGGTAGGATCAACACAATAAAAATGGCCATCCAGCCAAAAGCAATATACAGATTCAATGCAACTCTTATCAAAATACCCACATAATTGTATATAGACCTGGAAAAAACAATTCTCAACTTCATATAGAATAACAAAACACCCAGAATGGCTAAATTAATCCTGTATAATAAAATATCTGGAGGTATCACCATCCCAGATTTCAAGCTATACTACAGAGCCATAGTAATAAGAACAGCATGGTACTGGTATAGAATCAGACAGGTGGATCAAGGGAATTGAATTGAAGACCCAGAAATGAACCCAAACACCTATGGTTCCTATGGTTACCTAATTTTTGACAAAGAAGCCAAAACTGGACAATGAAAAAAAGGACATCTTCAACAAAAGGAGCTGACCTAACTGGATGTCGATATGTAAAGGAATGAAATTAGACCCATACTTATTATCTTGCACAAAACTTAAGTCCATGTGGATCAAAGTCCTTAATATAAAGCCCAGCACACTAAATCTAAGAGAACTAGGAAAAAGCCTCTAACTCATTGGCACAGGTGACAACTTCCTGAACAGAACACCAATAGCTCAGGCTCTAAAACCAACAATCAGTGAATGGGACCTCATGAAACTGAAAAGCTTCTGTAAGGCAAAAGACACTGTCAATTGAACAAAACAGCAACCTACAGGCTGGGATAATGTCTTTACCAACCCCACTTCCAACAGAGGGCTATTATCAATAATTTATAAAGAACTGAAGAAATTAAACACCATGAAACCAAATAATCAAATTAAAAAAAACGGGAAACAGAGCTAAACCGAGAATTCACAAAGGAGGAAATCTCTAATGGCAGTGAGACATTTGAAGAAATGCTCAACATCCTTAATCATCATTGAAATGCAACTCAAGACGACTTTGAGATTCCATCTCACACCTGCCAGAATGGCTAAGATCAAAAACTCAAATGAAAGCACATGCTGGTGAGGGTGTGGAGAAAGGGGAATACTCTTCTGTTGCTTGTGGGAGTGAAAACTTGTACAACCCCTGTGGAAATCAGTCTGGCAATGTCTTTGAAAACTTGGAATAGCCCTATCTCAAGAACCATCCATACCACTTCTGGGTATCCACCCAAATGATTCCTCACCAAACCACAAGGGGTTATCTCATCTATGTTCATAGCAGCCTTATTTGTAATAGCTAGAAACTGGAAACAGCTCAGATGTCCATCAACCAATGAATGGATAAAAGCTGCGGCACATTTACACAATGGAATACTACTCAGCCATCAGAAACAACGAAATCATACAATTTGCAGCCAAATGGATGGATCTAGAGAAGCTCATCCTGAGTGAGCTAACCCAGAGTCAGAAAGATGCACATGGCATCTACTCATTTATAATTGGATTTTAGTCATATAGTACAGGATAACTCTCCTACAACCAACACCCCAAAAGGATCAAGAACATAGACTTTGTTACCTAGTAATGGGACAGTTTGCCCTAGGGGTGCTGCCATGTTGTCCCCCAGTGCAAAAGGAAACTCTTAGCCCTCATATGACTGTTGAACCGAGAGGGGCTGATACTCCACATTGGAGGAGTGGGATGGGTGGGAGAGGGAAGAGAGGGTGGAAAGGGTGGAAAGAGGGCACTATGATGGAGATGTAACTAGAAGTAATAAACATAAAAAAGAAAGTATTATTTTGTCTGAAAATATTTGTATGTCATAAATAACATTCATTCATCTTATGGTAAGCCACCTTCATCAAAAGTTGACCAAATTACTCCAAAGCTATATGTAATTTCAATGTTTTCCACAAAAAATCAATAATACCAAAGCTGCATGAGCAAATGAAGGCTTTCACTTTAAATATAGTACAGAATAACTTAATAGAATTTTTGCCCTGTGTATGTATAAGAGTTGTTACACAAAAACTGACATGATCATAAGTAAATGACAACAAAAATGGTCACAAATAGGCCAATTCCCACTATACTAAATAGTGATAACATTAATGAATCCTGATCCATAAATGGTGGCCTATTTACTTCTACTGGCAAGTAATAAAGTTTTACCTATCTAACAAGAGAATATGCCTTCCAGAGTTAATCACTACAGTTTCTGATTCTTTTTTTTTTCTAGTTATCAAAAATTAGATATAGGTGAGAAGGAAGGAGCAGAGAGATGTCAGAACAGCCTCGGGTACCACTATACCAAGAATGGCAAGGCAATGAAAAACAAATTTGTACTGAGTCACAGAGAGGCTAAGGATGACTGCAAACAAGAGAAATATAGGAAGGATGAGTGGGTACTACTCACCAACTACATGAAACAGCCTTTGTATTATGCTCTTCTTTCCACATACTATGGGGAAACAAATCATGTATAGAATAAGTTTTGCCGAGCAGAAGGCTACAAACAGGAGGAATTCATCTGTCTGTTTCAACTGCTCTTCAATTCATCCCCCTCTATCGAGTGTCCAGACTTCAGATATCACCACCCAGTGGAGTAGTAAGAGAAAGGAGACTGCTGAATTCATCATTTCAGAAGGATGCTCACTCAGAAAACTTTAACATTCGGGATGAGGTTGTCAGAAAAGGGGGTTCAGATGAGCAGGCAGGAAGGCAACTGTAGGTAAGGAAGCAGTCATTTCAAGATGTAAAATAGTTCAATGTCAGTGTACAGAAGCAGAAGATAAGAGGGCCAGGAAATAAACATGGAGTATATTATTTATCAAAGGAGTTGGCATGACTCTAGGCCTGTGTTGCCATGCTTTATGTCACGTATTAAGTGTTGTCTATATCAACTCTTAAGTTTCACCATTGCTGTTCATTTACATGTTTAGTTTTCCACTCAGTTGTAAGCCATTTCGAGACAAGGTATGGGTCTTTCATGGTTCCATCCATAGTATTCTTCCCAGTAAATAGCACTACACCCATGACCAGGTTCTATGCTGTTCTCCCTGACTCTCAACTCATCTCTGCCTTGAGATACACATTATACATTGACCTGTGCTCTGGTCACACTCTTCACCTCTTGGGTAAACCTATAACCATGTCCCTTTAATATATATTTTCTCTTTTCCAATAAAAGCAATTTTCCTAAAAAAAAAATTTTCACTTTTTTTGTTTTTTGTTTTTCAAGACAGGGTTTTTCTGTGTAGCCTTGACTGTCCTGGACTCACTCTGAAGACCAGGCTGGCCACGAACTCCCAGAGATCCACCTTCCTCTGTCTCCCATGGGGTAAGATTAAAGGCATGTGCCACCATGTCCAGCCTCATTTCTCAAACCTTAAAACCTTAGAAATACTCCATTTCTTGAAAATAATTTAAGCTATTTACGATGAATGCAAAATCTCTCATGCCCATTTTCATACCTAGACATCCTGCCCACTTCCCCACTCCCTTAGTTGTAGCATTTTGTCACTGTCCTCCTTACTTGGAGCAGCCATTTTTCACTTAACCAGCACTTGATCACTTTCATGATATTTCCAATGATTCTGGCCCTCTAGATTTAAAAGTGTGCCAGGGATAGTAATGGGCAACTACCTCAGGTTTTTTTTTTTTTTTTAATAAAATACCCATTCCTTGTAAATACAAAGGTATGTATATTCAAAGGTAGGTGTGGGCAAGAGATTGTTGTAGAAATAAACTATAGAGAAAAGTGACTCATAAAAAATAAATTGTCAAGGCAAAACTCCCCATTTCTCTCTCTACTGATGTGACAGTAGTAGACTACCTTCATAAAAAATCACAATCTACTGGAGAATAACAGTCCTCTGATTGAGCAGGACCCTCAGCTGAGTAAATGCAGACCTCAAGGCTAAGAAAGTTGTACTTTACTATCATGTCCTGAATGGAAGCACTAATTTTCGTTTCTTGTGTGTCTACCCTGAGCTGTGAAATTTGTGAAAGCACCATGTTTTGGTACAAAGAAGTAATGAAGAAAAAAGAAGCAGAACATGGGAAAGGAACTGAAAGTGACCATCTAAGCCTGACTAATGGACATGTAGCATCTGTCATTCTGTGAGATACAAAACTATTTGTACCTGTTTTCTTTTCTGCCTGCACTTGTTCCTGAGAATGTGAAGTCGGCTTGACCCAAAGGAAAGTATACCACAGCTTTTCATCTTCACAGCTGCAACATTAGGGTATTACGATATTATAAAATGAGGAACACACAGAACCAATTCCTCAAGATGAACTGCAGCAATGTGTTTGGGTTTTAAAAGAATAATCAAGAAAAAGTTGAATTCATTTTCCATAAAAATTTATGTGCAGTTTTTGGAGAGAAAATAAATCTCTCACGCAGGTATTTTAAGGGGAAAACCCTCCAAGTTTCATTAGTTCAAATGTTAAATGCTTTGGGTATGTCATGCTGCAGGTGAAAATTATTCCTTCAGGGCTAAAAATATTATTAGTGATATTTTTCTCACCTGTTTAGGTCCAACAGATACAAACTAGCCTGTAGAAAATTTTGGAGTATCACTGAAACACATGATCACTGACACATGTAATCAATGACATACGTGATCATCAACACATCATTACTGCTGCATCTAATCACTGATACATGTACAGCGCTGATTATTTTTCTCTGATTTGTTCAGGTTAAAACTCTATGCTTGGCAAAATTTGAGATTGTTTTCACAAACATTTTCAGGTCTGAAATCCAGATATCTAAAGATGCTTATTAGGCCCTCTGTGACCTTTATATAAACACATAAATTCCAACCATGAATCTATACCCCATTTAAAACTTTGTTGTATAATTCTGATGAAATTGATAAACATTTAAATAGACAGTAAAAACCTATACATATGAAAATGAGAAAAAGTAGAATTCAGTTGCCAATCTTAAATGCATTCTAAATTACTCTGAAATCCAAATTAAAATCATATTGATGGTGTTTGCATATGTAAATTAAAAGCTGTATCTTAAAAAAAATTCTTAATGGAGTACATACCAAACTTCTTATCTTTAACAAAATCAGATTATCTAATTAATTTTTATTACAATCTATGAGGTTTCCTCTAGAAAATAACAATGGATTTATCAAAAATAAATGTTGAGGTGGTATAGGAGAAACAAAGCCTGCCAATGAACAGTAATAAGGTCTGCTGTTAAATAGCTCATGTATGGTTGGGCATGTACAACTGGCCTGAGAGACCTCCATGAGCATGTCTGAACTTGCCCAGCCTGAGACCTGACTGGACCTGCCTGAAGATTAATGACACCACACCAAGTAATGAGACATGAGCCAATGAGGAAGAGCCACAACAACCTACAGTTCAGAAGCCAACGGGACTCTAGGTAGTGGTTATAAAGGGAGCTCCCTCTTTTTTAAATAAATGGGTCTTCCTTTGTCACTTACCGGACCCCTGAATCTGGGTCATTGATTCCATGCCAGCTGATGCCTGCTCCTAAGAGTCCTGGGCATGGGCCTGGGTGCTGGCAACAACTGCCACCCCAACATGGTCTCTTTACCCATGCAGGAATGGGTTGTGACTACACCTGGGTCAAGGTCTATTTTTTCATCACAAGGGTTTTTTTTTTGGGGGGGGGGTTCAATTTTGTCTTTTGCTGTTGGCAGCTTTGCATTGAACAGTGATATTCTCCTTGCTTAAAGATCTCCCATCCCCCAGACTCTCCCTCATCTGTGGCACGAGCATGCTTGCCCCCTTTTGCAGTTCTTCAGTAAGTTAGCTGCTGAATATCATCTAAGTTGTAAGGAATAAGCACAGGGGTTTCTCTCCTTTTCCCTTTGTTGATCTGTTGGTTTGATCCCCTCCATTTCCCTTTGTTGATCTTTTGGTTTGTCTCTTTTCCCCTTTGTTGGTCTGTTGGTTTGTCTCATCAGAGAGGGAATGTTCTTGTTTCTTTGTTTGAATTTTGGTTATATGTCTTGGATTTTTACCTATATTGGGAGGTAGAAAGGATATTTTTGTGGTTCGGGATTGCTAAAACATAAGAGTTTTTTTTTTAATTGAAAAAATTTATTTTGGGAATTTTACATCATGCACCCTATTCCCTCCCATTTCCCCCCCCCCCCCCCAATATGAGAGATATTTAAAAGGATTTTGAACATATTTGGAATTTCACTGCAGTCCAGAGTTATTCTTTGAGATATAGAGTTACTATTATCTGAGATTTAAGCAAAATGTTTGAGCAGGGTGGTAATTGCACATGCCCTTAATCCCAGCACACCGGTGGCAGAAACAGGCATATCTCTGAAGTCAGGATGTGACCCCCTGCTTGATAAAATAAGGTTGCTTGCTAGACAGTTTAGAATTCAAGCTGCCAATGAGTCAGGACCTGACTCTCCCTATTTTGAGCAGGCTCTATGCCAATGGTCTATGCAACTACAAACCCATTATGATTGGTGCAGACTCCTTATAGCAGTCCTAGAGCCTACTGTCTTCTTAAACTGATGGTCTGCTTATGATGACAAGGCAGAAGCACAAGCTCTTTTCAGTCTCCAGTATGGCCTTAATATCACACTGGAGATGCTGATCAGGCATGACACCTTTATTGACCCTATCAAGCCACTGTCAGACTGTATGCTTACTATCAACAGGTCTCTGATCTGACCTTTAGAGCCCTCAAGGCATACACCCTTTGTGACCTGTCTGCCTACTTCCATAATCTAGTTCAACAATCAAGAGAGTCATTTACTGACTTTCTCACCAGAGTCATTAAAGCAATGGAACGTAGGTTGGATCCAGGCCCCACCCGGGACATGATGATCAAGCAGTTAACTTGGGACTGGATTAATGCTCCAATTTGAAATGCAGTAGTGGCAGTCCACATGACAATATCCATAAAGGGGTACTTGCTACTAGAGACTTTGACCCAGGGGCAGGGCCTATCGCTGCCCTAACAGCCCCAATTGAGGCTTTAGTGGCTGACAGGATATGCTCTGACACCCACTCACAACAGGCTGGACCCCCTTATCTAGCTTTCTGGGGATGTGCAAACTCAGCCACTTATGCAGGGACTGCCTTAATGCTAGACCTAGAAGTAAATACCCAAAATGTAATAAAGGATTCCATTCAGCAAGATATTCCAGATCCCAAATTACTGAGCAATCCTGACAGTGCTTATACTCCAAAAGGGGCACCCATCAGCCCCAACACTAAGAGGGGAACCCCCCAAGTCTAATGTCTTTTGGACCTTGCCTGCTTTCCTCGTTTTCCCATGATGACTGTGTCTTTGGATGGCATCCCTGTTAAGGAGCTAGTTGACACTGGGGCAGATGTTACTATTATTATTGAAACTGAAGCTCTGAGATTCCCACATTGGAAATTCAAACCAGGCCCCACCATTACTGGTGTAGGAGGCCAACGGCCTGCCTACCAGAATAACTCTACATTCTGTGTGCTAGAAGGACCAAATGGGAACAAGGTTCATTTTACACTACAGTTGTTGATGTCCCCCTTAACCTTTGGGGAAGAGACATCCTTGAGGATATGGGAATCATCCTAAAGACTGATAGCAGGGTCTTTTAAGATGATATAATGGTTATGGATGACCTTGACCTCTTGGGCCACCAGCAGAATGACTACCCCCAATTCTAGAGGCCACCCAAGGCCTGTCTCCATCACGGTACCTGACCCTATACCTTTAGGCTGGCTGTCTGATGCCAATATCTGGGTGGATCAGTGGCCTATTGTTGAGCCTGAGTTCACTGCACTTAAGTAATTGGTTGAGGAGCAATTTAATTTGGGTCATTTAAAGACCTTGACAAGCAGACATAACAACCCCATTTTTGTTATAAAAAAAGAAATCTGGGAAATACAGATTGTTACAAGATCTAAGCACAATCAATGAACAAATGGAAAAAATGGGGACTACACAGGCTGGGTTTCTACACACTAGTGATATCCCACCCTCATATTATATTATGGTTATAGATATAAAATATGGCTTCTTTCAAATTCCTCTGGCTGATCAGGATAGATGCTGGTTTGCTTTTACAGTCCAGGAACCCATTATGGAAAAACCTTCAAAGAGGTATCAATACTGTTCTTCCTCAAGGGTTCAAAAATAGTCCCACTTTGTCAGCTATATGTTGCTGAGGCAATGCAAGGAATACCCCAAAATGTCCTAATTGTCCATTATATGGATGATATTATGTTAGCTCATTTTAGAAAAGGTCACTGCTCAGTTGTTAGATAATTTGGGGAAATCTAAACTATGAGTCGCCCCAGAAAAGATCCAGACGGTCCCAACTTATTTATGCCTTGCTAGGATTTTCCATTGCTGAGAAAATCAGCCCATTAGCATTCAGCATTCCACAAAAGGAGTCTTACTACCTTGTGGAGCTGCAACAGTTATATGGGACCATTAATTGGCTAAAGCACTTTCTACCTATACAGATCAAGAAATGAGGCACTTTTTTCTCCCTCTTGGAGGGCCCAGACACCCCCTCTGCAAAACATAAGTCCTTGACCTCCTGTGCAAGATCATGACATGTCTCTCCATCTTGAGCTTGGGTAAGCACGACACTGTGAGACCCTTATTAGCAATAATCATGTGGACTCTTGGAGGTGTCCTGGGAGCCTTATGGCAAAATGGTCCCCTTCTGTAACTTCACCAAGCCCATCCTGACCTCTAGAAAGTAACCACTAAATTTGAGATTGTTTTCAGACTTGCCCTTAAGGCCAGAGCCCTAGCAAGGCAAACCTATAATAAAGAACCTGATACAATAATATTACCATTTTCCTTAAAATATTCCCAGATGCTTTGGGCAGATTCATTAAGCTTTCAGGAGATGGTGACAGGCTTCCCCAGCACCCTTGACAACCACCCATTGCCTGATGAGCAGCACTTAGCAGTGCTTCCTTATCACCCCATTGAGATCAGGCCCTGTAGCCTTCCCAGTTCTAGTAAAATCCCCATAGCAACGTTAACCTTTTCAGATGCAAACAGCCAAAGATATGGGATTTTGTTACAAAGGCCAGGGACAAAGGATATCACCTATGTCCTTCCAAACTCAGGGTCAGTGCAATTAGGTGAATTGTTGAGCCTCTTATAGACCTTTGAACTATGCCAATTTGAACCCATTAGCATCTTCTTGGACAGTCAATATGCATTACAAGCAACCAGGACTTTTGGCATTCTCTCACATAAAGGATGCTAATAATCCCATACATATACTCATAAGGTGCTTATAAAAAGTCCTCTAGAAGAGAGCATGTCATTGGTTTATCTCCCATATCAGATATCATACTAACTTTCCAGGAATCCTGGCCAAGGGTAATGAAAGAACTGACACCATGATCATGGCTGTGGATCTTGAGCTATTGGAGCAGGGACTAGCCCTGGACCAACAGTTTCACCTCTCTCCACAAAACTTGCATAAACTCCTGCCTGAGTTATCTATCACACAACGCAAGAACCTCACCAGATCTTGTGCAATGTGCACAACCCTTGTGCTGTTGGGGCCCCTTAATAGGAACGATGTTAACCCTAGAGGTTTGCTTTTAAACACCATCTGGCAAATGGATGTAACTCACCATCCCCCATTTGGCAACCTTAGATATGTCCACATGGCAATGGATACTTGCTCCTGCTTTGCGTATGCCGTGGCCATGGCAGGAAAAAAGGCTTCCAATGCTATTAAGGCAATAAAATCTGTTATCATTGTCCTGGGCATTTTCTGGGCCCTATCGACAGACAATGCCCCAGTATATGCCTCCCAACAGTTTAATGAGTTTGTCGCCTCCTGGAAAATTACTCATACTTTGGAATGCCTTACAATCTTCAAGGTCAAGCAATTGGTGAGAGATCTAACCAGACCTTAAAGGGATACTGATATGGGTCACTTCTCCGGAATCCAAACATGACTCACATTTGGCCCTGGTGGAGGCTATGTTCCACATGAACTTTCTCACCTCTGATGATTAAGGGCTTACTCCAGCTTACAAGTACTGGGCCTGTTTGCCCAGAAACATCCCTTTGCCACTTGCAAGGTGGAGGGATCCCCTGACAGCCCAATGGCAACACCTGCCCCCTTGTTAACATGAGGGCAAGGCTTTGCTTGTGTTTTTCCACAGGGTGCCACACTGCCAATATGGGTGTCCTCAAGGTGTCCAGCCCACTACGGATCAGGGAGCATTGGAAGAAGAGACCCAAGAGGGGTAAGGTGTGTTATCTACCCCCTGCTCTTAATTTGCCCTATCCCACAAATCCTGGCAGAGGATTTGTGGGCCCTTGTCCAACTACGCCCCTGTCCTCTTACCCATCGCTACTGATTCCCCTGCATATCCCATTCTATTTTCCTCCAATGCAAGTCTGAGATTGCCTTTCATGGGTCTATACCTCACAACACAAAATCTAGGAGGCACCTGGTCCATGAACAAAGGTCTTTGCTTTAACACAAATTCTCCTCCACCAGTCCTTTTGTACAATTGTATCATATGATCACAGGGGACTTTCATGGCAACGCCACCAACAGGATCATGCTGGGCATAGAACTTCTTGCCCCCCTCACTGAGTACAACTCCTCAAAACATCCTCCAATAATATCACGACCCTCTTTACTTCAATGTCCCAGAATTTCAAACTATTTCTGTATAGCATTGCCAACCTACTCTGGCCTCCAGGTCACTTGGAGATTATCTAATACTATCCAATAAAAATCTTACACTTGGCATGTGGAGATTCACTTTGAATAATGCCTCCAACATTACCCCACATGTTAACAGATAGCCCACATGATACCAGTATGACTCTATCATGGGCAACTGGTACTTATGTGGCCCCTCCAATTGTCTTGGTTTGCTCCCCTTAACACTCTTAAGGTGTGGTCATCTCTTTAATGGGACCTTCTTCCATAATAAGTATACTAAACAATTGACAGGACAGATTAATGTGAATGTGACTCAAACTCACAAATTGACTGGAAGGCTGGAAGGCTACCCCAGTCTGTGTACAGCCCCCTTCTTTTTTCTGGTTACCAATGTTTCTAATACCATGCATACCCTTAATTGCTCTCATGAGACATGCTCACTTACAGCCTGTTGGCTGGGATACTCGATGACAGCCATGAGAGAACCGGATGCTATCTAGGTCCCTGTTGTCAATGCTACCCATGTCAATGCTGTCACATTAATGACTCAGACCCACCTCCAACCCCAATATCGGATAAGAAGGGATTTTGGCATTATAGCTGCTATATTTGCTGCTATTATAGCAAGCATTGCTGGAGCAGCTACATCAGCCTTGACACAACAGCATGGCCACAACAGCGAAGGCCGTCAATTATGTAACATCCAAGTCGCCTGAGGCACTCCGAGTACAGGAAGTCTTAAATCAATGCCCTTATCAAGTCATCCATATCTTACAACAACAAATTGATCTCTTGGCTGAAGAATTGGCATTGGTAAGAGACATGCCCCTGCTGGCCTGTGACCCCCAATTCCGTGCTATACGTCTCACCCCTTACCAAGTGAGCAGTCTCACTGAAGAGTGCCAAGAGCTGTCTCATTACATAAAGGGGACTTGGTCAAACAAGTTCCTCAGTTGCTCTGTTCTACTCAGGGAAAGCATTTCTAAACTTAATGAGACCGGGGTCCCAGTGCTTTCCTTCGATACCGGGTTTATAGAACAGGTATGGAATCAAAAAAATTTTGCTGGGCGTGGTGGCACATGCCTTTATTCCCAGCACTTGGGAGGCAGAGGCAGGTGGATCTCTGTGAGTTCAAGGCCAGCCTGGTCTACAAAGTGAGTCCAGGACAGTCAAGGATACACAAAGAAACCCTGTCTAGAAAAACCTAAAATAAATAAATAAATAAATAAATAAATAATTGACCCCTCGTGGATAGTCAGCTATGCCATTATGAGAGGGATTATGGTCATATTAATCACTCTGCTTAAGTGTCTTATACAACACATCACCCAACAACACTCCATCAATAAGACTGCCCTGCAGATGCTAATGGCTCTGGAACGCCCAGACCACAGCCCACCAAAAGAGGTGATAAGCACCTGGTTCACAGAGAGTCATGAAGCCTCTGTTTAATACCCTACATATCATATGTACTCTAGTCAATGACGGGTAAGAATCTGTTTGGAAAGTCAACCTAAGACAGTATAGAATGGTTTTAACTCTCTGTGTGATTTAAAAAATACACACTTTTTGCTTTGGTGTCTTTTTTATGTCTGCTGCAGCTTAATGGCCAAAAACTTGACAGCAATGGATAGTGTCTGTGGTGTTTTCTGCCTTGTCTTCTCTTTTAAAAATCAAATTGCTCACAATGGAAAAGGGACAGCATCTTCAACAAATGGTGCAAGTCCAACTGGATGTCCACTTGTAAAAGAATGAAATTAGACCCATACTTATCACCTTGTACAAAACTTCAGTCCAAGTGGATCAAAGACCTTAACATAAGTCCGGTCACACTAAATCTACTAGAATAAAAAGTGGGAAAAACCCTCGAACTCTTGGCATAGGTGACAACTTCCTGAACAGAACACCAACAGCTCAGGACCTGAGATCAACAATCAATAAATGGGACCTCATGAAACTGAAAAGCTTCTGTAAGGCAAAAGACACTATCATTCGAACAAAACGGCAACCAACAGACTGGGAGAAAATCTTCACCAACCCCACATCTGACAGAGGGCTAATATCCAAAATCTACAAAGAACTCAAGAAATTAAATGCCAAGAAACCAAATAATCCAATCAAAAAATGGGGGGTGGAGCTAAATAGAAAATTCACAAAGGAGGAATCCCTAAAGGCCAAGAGACACTTGAAGAAATGCTCAACATCCTTAATCATCGGAGAAATGCAACTCAAGACGATTCTGAGATTCCATCTCACACCTGTCAGAATGGCTAAGATCAAAAGCTCAAATAACAGCACATGCTGGCGAGGGTGTGGAGAAAGGGGAACACTCCTCCATTGCTGGTGGGAGTGCAGGCTTCTGCAACCACTATGGAGGTCAGTATGGCGATACCTTAGAAAACTTGGAATAGCTTTGCCTCAGGACCCAGCCATACCACTTCTGGGTATACATCCAAATGACTCCTCATGGAATCATAAGGAAGTTTCCTCATCTTTGTTCATAGCAGCCCTATTTGTAATAGCTAGAAACTGGAAAAAACCCAGATATCCCTCAACTGAGAATGGACTAAAAAACTGTGGTACATATCCACAATGGACTATTACTCAACTATCAGAAACAATGAAATTATGCAATTTGCAGCCAAATGGATGGAACTAGAGAAGTTCATCCTGAGTGAGCTAACCCAGACTCAGAAGGATGCACATGGCATCTATTCACTTATAGTAGGATTTTAGCTATATAGTACAGGATATCTATACTTCAATCAATGCACCAAAGGGAACATGGACATAGACTTTTTATTTTTTTATGTTTGTTTTTGTTTGTTGGTTGGTTTGTTTTTTAGTTTTCCCTCCCTGGCAATGAGAGACCTTTCACTGGTGGTACTGCCTTGTAGGCCCCCAGTGTATGAGGAGGCTCTTGGCCCTCATATGACTTCTGAACTGGGGCGAAGGACTGTTATGTAGGGACACTCCACTCTAGAGGAGCAGGATGGAAGGGTTAGGGGGTAGAGGGTGGGAGGGCAGGGCTGGGAAGGGGCAAAGAGGACAATATGATGGAGATGTAACCTGAAGCAACAAATAAATAAACTAAAAAAAATCAAATTGCATTTATTTATTATATTTTATATGTATGAGTATTTTGCCTGTATGTATGTATGCAAAACACTGGTGTCCTGTTGTCTATGACAGGCATAGTCTGTTATACTGGGGGTCCCTGAGGTAGGGTCAACAACATCAGAGCATAAGAACTCTGGTTCCCACTGAGATCCTAAAAATCAAAATCAGAAATAAAAACAAAAGGGTAATATGTAGGAGGAACAAGGTCTGCCACTGAGCAGAAACAAGGCCTGCTGTTAAACAGCACATGCATGGTTGGGCTTTCATATGCAAGTGGCCTCAGAGACCTGCCCAGACCTTCCTGAAGATTGATGATGCCACACCAGGTAATAAGACATGAGCCAATGAGGAAGAGCCACAGCAACCTGCAGTTTGGGAGCCAATGGGACTCTGGTAGGAGGTTATAAAGGAAGCTCCCTCTTTTTTTAAACAAGCAGGTCTACTTTTGCCACTTACTGGACCCCTGGAATCTGGGTCATTGATTCCAGGCCAACTCATCCCCACCCCCAAGAGTCTTGGGCCTTGGGCCCTGGCAACAAGTTTATGTAAATATAACACCAAAGATTGTTTCAAAATGTCACTATATTTGAAATAGTCATATAAAATTTTAAATGAGTTTACTCATATAAAAATTAAATCTTTTAAGTATAATTTGAAATATTCTCTTTTATTGGAATTATAAGAAAACTGCAATACACTTAAATTTTTATGTTTTATCATCAGTATATATATATATGTATCCAGCCAATGTGATGTGGTTCCTTTAGTCATTAAACTTTATAGGAAAAGACGATTTGAAATGATAAGCCCTTGGTTATGTTCATATGTGCAGCTTCAGTTTGATATACGAGACTGAACATGGTTGGATTTACATTTCAAATGACATTTTGTCATCTTTCAGGACAGAGTATGTTTCTTCTTTAAATGCAAAATGGAAAATTTGCATTTTTAGGCATATAAAAATTACTAACTTGATGATTTAAAGGGTTTTTCTTTGTTTCAAATTTAATTAAATAGACATGTTGAATGTGTTACTGATAAAGAAATTAAACTCAGAATGAATACCATAATTAATCTGCTTTCAGAAATGTAGAGAAACTATATATATATATACACATATATTTGTTCATCAAGTATGGTATTTAATATCAAGGTGATATGTATGGATCAAGTTATATAACTCCATTATTAATCAATAAGACTAAAGGTGGCAAAAAAAGCTAGGACAATTTCTACATTAGATAAGAAAAGTAAGGAATGAATCAAATATAAAGCATTTATTCATATTAAATAATATTTCATAGAGCTATTTTTGCTAAAGCAATATTAAATCATATTCCCAAATATGGCTACAGTATAGGAAGGTTTTAACTCTCTGTGTGATTTAAAAAATACACGCTTTTTGATTTGGTGTCTTTTTTATGTCTGCTGCAGCTTAATGACCAAAAAATTGACAGCAATGGATAGTGTCTGTAGTGTTTTCGGCCTTGTCTTCTCTTTTATAAATCAAATTGCATTTATTTATTATATTTTATATGTATGACTATTTTACCTGTATGTATGTATGCAAAACACTGGTGTCCTGTTGTCTAAGGAGGTAAGAATGGATCAGGTCCCCTGGAACTAGTGTTATAGGCTGGTTGGATCTGTCCTACTTTCTAACCAGTGATTTAAGTCCTTCAAAGTAACTGTATTCCATGTGGTCCTAAAACTGCATGCACTGCCCTGTCCTACTTGGGAATAAAATGTAGTGCATGTCAACAATGAGAACTGAGAACTGAGCAAAACGGAATGATCTTAAACAAATTTGTTAGAAAATTGAATCATCTTTCTTAGAAGAATGATTGCATGTGTGTTTAGTTGACATGAAGAAAACAAACCTATGTTTAATTTTTAAACAAGAGCCATCTCATTACTGAAACAGAATTTTGTTGTGTTATACACATGCCCATTAGATAGTGAGTCTTTAATCCATAGATATTTGGAGGAAGGTAGTATATTGTGTGATAGGTGTAGTCTTAATCAAAACACGTTAGTGTGCATGAATGAAATTCTCAAACAATGAAAAAAATAAGAAGAAAAAAGTAAACCAGGATATGTGGTTTACTGGTAGACAACACACTTAGCATGCATGAAACACTGCATTCTGACTCCAGTGTAGGTAAAAGAAAAAAAAATTAAAAGGAAAGAATAAAAGGGCTGTTGATGTACATTGATTGGCGTGTGTGTGTGTGTGTGTGTGTGTGTGTGTGTGTGTGTGTGTGTGTTCTATACCCAGTATTAAAACATAAAGTTAACAGAAGAAAAATCCTTGGCTATACTATGATCCAAATTCTTCTGAAGGGATGGAGACTGTCTCTCAGGTCCTGGAATCTGGTCTTGTCCAAGTAGCTGACTTTTACTAGCAAGATATTACCACATGTGAAACAGGCAGTAGAAAATGCTTTCCATTTGGTCTTGCCTACTCTTGCTTTTCCTTTGAACCCTGACATCACTGTAGAAGGAAGGTGCCATAAGGGAATGTGAAAGATAACTTAAAACAAAGGCACACTGTCCAGACAGATAACCATGTCAATTGTCAGCAACGTAAGGAAAACTGTTGGAGAGCACCAGCTCAGCTGAGCCACTATGGTCCATAGTAGAAATGCAAGACCTAGCTGACAAACAGAATCTTAAGCAAATGCTCATTGTTGTTTCATGCTTAAAATATTAGACTACTTTAATACATAGAAAAGAAAAAAATGTAATTTGCCAAAATGCAATATATAAATAAGATTATTAAAATGCTGAGGGAAAATACAATTGAAATTTTCTTCTTTCTCAGAGCTACTTGAAACATTATTTTCTAAGAACATCCCACAGGTAGGTTTGTGGAGAAAGAATATGAATGTGTCCTGTAGTCTGCTTATAACTTCAAGAGGCAAAATACATTGGACTGAACTGTCAACTTGGATAAATCACAAGTGGATATTTGGAGTGTTGTAAGAATAAATATTTTTGAATTAAGAAAAGACCATCATGACTGATGAATATTGTCATTTCAGGACCATCTCTGATAAGTCATGAAGGAAGAAACAGGAATGCCAGATGACATTTGGGGAGGGATGGACAAAGGATGCCCAGTGGCAATCCTTCTCTAGTAGACAGTGTCAACAGAACAGAGTAACAACATGTCTACCAGGAGTTTTGAAAATCTTCCCCTAGAATTCAAAATTAAATTCAGAGAAAATAGACTCACTATACATGTATTATTCAAAAGCTATCAATAGAAAATCCTGGCCTACCCCAGTGTATGAAGAGGCTCTTGGCCTTCATATGACTTCTGAACTGGGGCGAGGGACTGTTGTTATGTAGGGACACTCCACTCCAGAGGAGCAAGAGGGAAGGATTAGGGGGTAGAGGATGGGAGGGCGGAGCTGGGAAGGGGGGAAAGAGGACAATATGATGGAGATGTAACCTGAAGCAACAAATAAATTTATTAATTAAAAAAAAGCAGGTAACAGGTTTAAAACACTGTAAATAAATTAAAGGTTACAGCCATTCAACCTGGTTTTACAAACCTCCAAGAGTCGAAAAAACTTAGAGCTAGGACAAATGCATGAAATGCATGGTGTTAGCCCATGCCTTTAAATTCAGCAGAGACAGGAGGAGCACTATAGAGTTAGTTGTCTTATAAATTCTAGAGTTACAAGGAACAGGGTGGTGAGGGTGCACACCCTTAATCCCATCATTCAAGAACAATACACCCTTAATCCCAACACACTAGAGACAGAAACAGGCAGATCTCAGAGCTCAAGGTCAGCCTGATACAAAACAAGCTCTAAATAGAGAAAAACTTCGATCCAGGGTTGGTGGAGCACATCGTTAATCCCTTCAGATGGCAACCACAGATCTTTGATCCCAATACTTAGAATGCAGAGACAGACACATAGGATTTGGAAGGATTTAAGTTTAAAAGCTACTTACAAAAGGCAGGCTGCAATTCAAACAAATTGTCCTTTGAGATCTCAAAATATATACACTAAAGGTTTGTTTAGCTCCAAAATTAAGGAAAAAAAATCTCTTCTTTAATCCAGATTGAAAGATAATACTTTATATATTGTCAAAAAACCAAATTTGCTTCAGGAGAAAAATTACCTGATCTCCCCCCCCCCCCCAAAAAAAAAGGTAATTGTCTCAGAGTTAGGATTAGGGCAGGGCTCTGTTCTTATCTTTCCAGGAGATTTAAAGCATCCATTCAAGATCCAGGGACAACTGGACAACGGAAACCTCAGCAGAAAACAAATCAGACACCAAAGAGGACAAGTGGCCCAGATGATCCAGCCTTGCAGACTTCCTCAATAGCTGTTTCCCTCAAAAGTCTACAAGCACAACAACTCAAAATCGCTAAGATCGTTCATCTCCACAGACTGCCCCAGCCAGAACTTCATTCAGTAAAGCCCATATCAGCTTCTGTCTACAAACTTCTTAGGACATCTAAACAGCTGAGCACAAAAGGATTGAACATCAAATGATTCTGTTAACATTTTTAACCATTTTTCCATTTTTATTTGGGCCCCAAACAGGTTTACTACATCCCAAATCAGCAGGAAGTCATTTTAAGAGAGCGATGTCCCATGCCTAGAAGGTGGGGAGGGTATCCCCCCCCTTTTTTGGTTATTTGATGGATAAAGGAAAATTTTGTTATTTAGGGGAAGAGACTACAAGCTGCTAAATGGCCTTGTTAAATGGGTTTTGGAGGTTAGACCCAGGGACTTCTCTCTTTTTCTTTTCTGTATCCTTCTTTCTCTCCTATATAGGAGTGAACAGACTTGAGAAAAATGGGACATAGACATAGTATAGGAAAGATCAAGAAAACAAGGACAGATTATTGACTATGCCCTTATACCTTTGTATATTGATACAAAATTAATATTATATTTAGCTAAAGTGGTATTGGTCATTGTATATTAATGCAAAATTAGGATTGTATTGGGCTATATCAGTACTGATCTTTGTATATTGATACAAAATTAAGATTATATTTGGCCACATTGGTATTGATCTTTGTATATTGCTACAAAATTAAGGGTAACGCTTCTTCAAGGTGTTGTACCAAGTAATGCTTAAAATTGAAATGTGAAGCTTTGGCCTCTTGATACCAACCGTCTTAATTTGTTTAGGATAATTAAGAAATGCAAACCTATAGTCATGTAAGCACGACATTTTGTTAGCTTCTATGACAGTCTATCACAGATATTCTCTAAGCTACTCAGAAATCAAGTTGTTAAGAGACAAGCAACACTTGTTTATCCAAATACAAGAGATAGATAGGGCCTCTTCAAAAACCACAAGAGATCTGAAGAATATGGCATTCAATGATGTTTTCTTAAATTAAGATTTTTTTTTGATATCGAGACATTTCAGCTCCTGACAGCACCCCCTATTCTACTCCACGTAGAAGATGAGCATCAAAGAATCTCCAGTGTGAAATGGTTGAATTAGTGGCAAGCCTATCTCTTGGCAAGAAAAACCCCTTGCTTCAACTGTAGACAGACTTCTGTCCAAAAAGGACAAAACTTGGAAGCAGGTAAGTCGACAGCCTAGCTCTGCCAAGACAGGGTAGCTAAGTCCTTCATAATTCTTGCTCTACAGTCAATGTCTGTCAGAGAAACGGGGCCAAACAGCTGAAGATTGATGCTGTAATGTATGGAGAGGAAACGGGAATTGTCCAGGCAGCCACTGACATGTCATTTCTTAGTTTTGGAAGCTGCAGGCCCTGCACTTCCTATATAATCAGATATATTTATCCCTCTCAGGTCTCTGAGGTGGTTGAAGAATAGATAGCTAGAGTCTCTTAGTTAAATTTTGAGTTTTTTAGGAATCAAGAGGGTGTTCTGGATCTAAGAAGATGTTTTTAAAATTGTGATGCAAGTTAGTATGAAAGCTGAGTCAGATATAGAACTTTAAACTCATGGAGATGGTTAGATTGTAGAATGTTAAAGTCAGGGGCCAAATACATATGGACTGGACATTGGGAATGTATGCTAAGCAATATAACTCTCATAATTGTGGTATATTTATTTCTGTTGTTTTGTATTGTATTTATAGTTATAAGAGAAAGAACCATTTGTTGGACTGAAAGGGGGAGCTGTTGGGGGTAAGAGGGTGGAAGGGTGGGACAGGAGTGGGGAGTAGGGAAGGGACTGTGACTGATGTAACTTGAAGAAATAAAAAATAAATTATAAAAAAAAGAAAATCCCAGCCTAAACATGAATGATAAACAAAAATAATTACAATAAAAATAAATGGAGATCCCTTAATTGACCAGTGCTGCATTATTGTGTACAATACAATGGTCTGTGGCAAAAAGGAGGGGTGGAAATATCTACTGAGGTAGGTTACCCTGCCAGTGAGCAGCATCCCACAAAGGACATGGTAAAGTCTTGATTTACTCAGTAGTTACATTCCTGGGAAATTCAGTGTTTATATACAAAAGCTATGCATACTACTCATTATGGTTCTCTATAAGTCAAATTCTAAGCTCACACAATGATAAATAAATTATCCTTCCACTCATATAAACACTCAATAGCTTATTTAAATGAGAGATATTTAATACTATATGGGCATGTGTCCTTCCATGCAGAAAGTTTTGGACTACAATAATAACCAGAGGGTTTATGTTAAAAATGGCCTATCACAAGAAGAAATAGCTCAGTAAACACAATACTCTCAAATTTATTCTCTCAGTTTCTTGTCACAATTTCTGTGGCATTATTTTGTTTCTTATCTTCATAGTGTGTTTGTATTTTAGAAATTCTTATATTTAGATACTTTAAAACTTGAAATGATATCTTTCTGCTATCTATGAAGTGCTTACCATCTAATATTATAAAATGATGACTTTGCTTGGTAAGCAATGATCCAATTTTACTGACTTCCACTTTCCTCTTCCCATCTCCTTAACACAACTAGATTTACTTTTGATTAAATCTACAATCAGTTTATCCAGCATTATACCTCTGCAGTAGTGTTCTCTGCATGATTTTTTGTTAGTTTTTTTCCCCTTAGTATTAATTTAGTATTAATTATAGTTTCATTTTATTTTTGCATTTGTTTAGCATTCTTTGCATATATAAGTAAATTTGCTGGCTTCAGCTAACGGTTTTATAACAAGCCTAGTGATAATTTGCAATTCTAATTATCTCTTTTGTCCTTTTCGGCACCAACTAATGTCTCCTGTTCTGGTGTAGACTGTTTACTGTGTTGGCTTTCAAACCAAGAATCACCATGATCTGTTCTTTTTCTGCCACAGAGAATTTGCTTTGTTCCTCTTCAGGATTGGTTCATATTTTCTTTTCTTTTATCTGAATCAACTGCCTCCCTATAGTAAAACACGACCTACAGTGATTTTATAAGAAGTAATGAAACAGGACAGAATTTTCAATATGCACCACATGAATTCTTGGTTGAGCTTAGAACTCACAATTTTGACATGGGTTCCTATCTTACTGTGAAGAATTCAATGAAAGTCTAGATCCACATGATTTAGACAGTGTAAAACCAGATTTACATTACCTACAATCTATGAGAGCTTTTAGGATGTCCCATGAAAAATTTATTTTCATGATTCCTAAATGACTTATTGTTATCTCTTAGTAGCCACGAAAAAAGCTTCTAGCACAAGATGCTTATTTACAAAGACTGATCAATGGACAGATAAGAGACTGTGATGTCGGAAGCCTCATTGTACATAGGTAAAACAACACTTCACTCAAGCCTCAAGGAACCTCAAGAGAAGATATAAAGAGATGGCAAAATCCAGAGGTAGAGGATGACTTTAAAAACAACAACTGTTTTCTGGACAAAATAGGTCACCTGCACTTGCAATGACATTCACAAAACTTATGCAAGTTCATGTCAGACATAATCTTAGCATGGAGGGGAAAGTGCCAATTTGTATTTAGAGTTACTTATTCATTTATACATTTACTTATGATTTAATTTGAGAAGAATTCTCTGTGTAGCCCAAAGCTTACAGCAATCTCCGGCTTTAGCTTTGTAATTTCTGAGATTATATGCCCATGTACCAATGTCTTGTAATGTGTCTGTTGTCTAGCTGCTTGAAGTAAAATGTTACTGATTGTTTGGCATCTTTTTTATATAGTCCACTGTTGAGGTCTGCCTTCTGCCCACTCATGACACTTTTTTATGAGAGGAATGATCCCACATTTTTCTTATTTTTATCTTCATCATAATTTAGTATGAGAGTTATGATAGCCCTTTAAAATGATTTATAAATGTTTCTTATATTTCTTTCCTCTGAACATTTAATATGACATTGTTGTAATGTCTGGGGATATTCTTTAGTGACAATTAATAGCTGAAATTTTAGTCATTGTAATATAAAATGATGAAGTATAGTTTTATTCCCTTTTCCTAAACTTTACAATATTGCATCCTCAAGCAGATTATTCATTCCATATACAGTTTTAAATTTATCAGTGAAATATGGTTTCATAGATATTCATATATTGCAACTGTACATTCTTACTGACTGAGACTTCTTGTCAGAGCTAGTAATGCTAATATGTTTTTTCGTTTTCCTCCTTTCCCTCCCCAATTTTTCTTTTGTTGCCATGAACAAATTCATTGTATATGCTTTCAAAGAACAATGTTTGATATAGATTAATTGTTGTTATTTAGTTTTAACTATACATTTTATTTCACATGGTTCATTCTTATAAATGTTACTTTCTTCCTTCTGCATGTGGTGCATTTAATTTTTCCATCTAAACTCTCATGATGGATACCTACATATAATGGGTATTTATAAACTGTTTTTTTAAAGACTTATTTATTTATTTTACATAGACGAGAGCTCTATCTGCATGTACCCCTGCATGCCAGAAGAGGGCATCAGATTCCAGTATAGATGGTTGTGAGCCACCATGTGGTTGCTGGGAATTGAACTCTGGACCTCTGGAAGAGCAGACAGTGCTCTTAACTGCTGAGCCATCTCTCCAGCCCCCTATAAGCTATTTTTGAATGTATGAATTTTTACATAAAAATTTATCCCTCTCAGGTCTCTGAGGTGGTTGAAGAATAGACAGCTAGAGTCTCATAGTTAAATTTTGAGTTGTTTAGGAATCAAGAGGGTGTTATAGATCTAAGATGATACTCTTAAAAGTGTGTTGCAAGTTAGTATGAATGTTGAGTCAGATATAGACCTTTAAACTCATGGAGATGGTTAGATAGTAGAATGTTAAAGTCAGGGGCCAAATATGTATAAGCTGGACATTGGGAAGGTATACTGGGCCATTTAACTCTCATAAATGTGGCATATTTATATCTGTTGTTTTATATAATACTTACTGTTATAAGAGAAGGAACCATCTGTTGGACTGAAAGGGGAAACTTCTGGGGGGAAGAGGGTGGAAGGGCTGGATAGGAAGGGGAATAGGGAGGGGTTTGTGACTGAGATGCAACTTGAAGAAAAAAAAATAAAGTATTTAAAAAAAATTTCACTAACCACAGTTTCACCTACATTCAAAAAGTTGAGATACGTGACAGTTCAATTAGTGCTAACTTACAGATTTCTTACAGTTAAATTTCCTGATTTCTAGCAATAAATGACTGCAAAAGCATTTCAACTGTTCATGGGATATTGTCCAAAGTTACAACCATGAATGTTTTGTATTTCCTTGAAAATTGATTATAACCTATCATTTGTGTAGACAGAAAGACTTAATTGACACCTGTTTGATCATAATACATATCTTCTACATACTTGTTAGTTATGTTTGGTGTGTCTGGGTGGACTATGAGTTACTGAGTGGTCAGTACTGCTCCTCTCTGTAGTTATCAATGTGTCATTTGTCATTGAATCTACTAGTCTATTACCTTCTACATCCCTGCTGCTGGTTCATGTACATGCACTGCTGGGATGCACCTCTGTTCCATTGACTTCACATCATTGTGTCCTGTTGCTAATTATCTTTTACCACCTTTCCTGTCGTTAGGTCTATGATGGTTCTACTGGGAGACTCAGTTTTTTGGTTTTGTTTGTTTTTTATTGTTTGTGTGCATGATTACTCTTTCCAAAATTATAGTTTTACCTTTATTTCATCATTATATTTAAAATGTTTTTGGAAGTAAACAATTTTTAAATAAAATTGTTTAAATAGATCCTTTTTTTCAATTTCTTCTGAATGTATTTTTGATATATCAGGCTCTATATTTAGCTTTTCCTTTGTCTTTATGTTTGCCCTATACATTTTATGCTATTTTATTATCTTTGAGTTATTTTATTAATGATCTGTTTTCATTTAACTAAACTGTAAGCTACATATTTTAGAAGTAATTGTAATATGCGACTTTGAATTATTAGAGTCATCATTTACTATTTATCTCTTACTGTTAATGTGATGACTTTATGATTCATTACCTCAATGACTCCTCTTTTTTTAAATTCTATTTTGTGGTTCTTTTCAAGTGCACATGCATTTTTTTATCTCAAATGAATTACTATTACTGTTTTTCACAATTAATAGCAGCCTATATAGCTAATTTTCTAGAACTGTCATGCCACAATACATTTTATAGTTTCAAATTGTGATCAATCAATTCTTCAGTACAAATTTCCTTTTGGTGTATTTTAAGTATATTTGTTATATTTCCTTTGTTATATTAAGTCTATGTCTACAGTTTTGCATGGAAAAACCTTTACATCACTTTGAAAAGACGTTTTTGGGACTAAGTAAAATATCATGGTGTGTAAACTCATTTGTTGCCAAGCATGTGGACCAGCGGATCACAATGTGAAACAGAGAACCAACTTCCACAAGGTATTCTTTCACCTCTACACATTCATATACACACAAAGTAAATAAATGCAGTTTAGAAATGTTAAAGATATTTTTTGGACTGAGGAGATAACTATAGCCCAGTAGGTAAAGTGCTTGGTCTGCAACCATGAGAGCCTGAGTTCAGTTACCAACATATAACAAAAAGCCACGTGGCAGAGACAAGAGGATCCTGTGGGATTCTGGTCAACTAATATCACCATATTAATTATTTCAAGGTACTTTGAGAGATATGCTCTCAATAAATAAATTGTGAAGTATGATAGAAGAACATACCTGTCATTAATCTCTGGCTTTTTTTCATACACGCACATATACACATGTGTGTGTGCACACATGTAAGTTCACACAAAAACACATATGCTGGCACAAACCTTTCCATACACACAGACACATTTTCAAATGGAGTTTCAATTCTATGCCGTTAAAGAACATCACTCTATTTTGAAACTGCAAATTAACTAATTATTGTAATTATTAGCAATTATAAACAGTAAGATTAGGCTGGCAGAGTAGGCAGCAGCTTGGCAGAGGATTGGGCAGCCTGGCCCACGTGCCTTAACCGATTGCCTAACTTATCCTGGAGAAAGAGCCCCAGGACCAAGGGTGGCCTACACCACCTGTAACCTAAACTCAATTAATATAAGTTGTTATATTAGGCCGGTAGGTAGAACTACCTGCGGCTTGGCGGGAGATTCGCCTGGGCACTGGGGGAGTCCAGAAGTCCGAAGGCCCGGGACTGCTTAATTGAGGGCTTATAAGTCGCCACAGTCTTTTCCCCAATAATTAAATACACCAAGACCTTTTAATGTTTTAACGCTTAGCCCTTAGCTGGGCAGACTCTCAATTAGCTACACTACATTAACCTGGATCTCCTAATCCCAAACCGCCATGTGCCTGCGATTACCTTCCAGCCTTCTTCAGAGGTCTGTCTCCTTCTGTGGCTCCCAGCAGGAAGTTGGAGAATCTGTGTGTGCCCAGGGTTCCTGTTCCAATCTCAGGAAGTCCCACCTTCCTATACTCTTTCTGCCCAGCTAAATGACCATAAGCGACTTTTATTAACCAATCAAGAGAATGCCTCAGAAGGGGCGGTAACCATATCTCAGCATTTAATTCAACCTATCAGAAGCAATGATATTAGACCTTCCCTCAACACCATTTGTTTTCACTTAAAGCTAGTTCTCAAACTCGTTGTTCTGCTGTTTTATGGGAATATCCATATATGTTCCAAGATACTTGCACTGCAATCAGGTTACATATGAATTTCTTCATATCCAATGTGCTTGTGATCTGTAATACTTATTTGTGAAGCTTGGAAGTTTTCACAAGTTACAAGAATACTCCATAATGTCCTTAAACACTACATCTGCCTTTTTTTATCCATTCTCTGGCATACCATTCACCTGCATGTCCACTGTACCCTCAGGGTCTTGTGTGTCTCTTATACTGATTTTCTGTACTGCCTGTCCATGTTTCTACCTTTCCTCAGACCAGAATTCCTTACTTGATTATTTTAATTCTTTATGCATTATTGTCCATTCTATTTGTAACATTGTCTGTTGAGTCAGTTTTTTTTTTATTGCTGTTTGTTTTGTTTTGTTTTTTAGAGACAGGATTTCTCTGACTAATCCTGACTGTCTTGGGTCCTGGACTCACTTTGTAGACCAGACTGGCCTTGAATTTACAACGATCTACCTGCCTCTGCTTCCCAAGTGCTGAGCTTAAAAGTATGTGCCACCACGCCCTGGTTCATTGTTGTTTTTAGCTCAATATCCCTATTTGTTTCTTTTCCAATTCTTAACAGATCCTTCATGAAATTATTCACATTATCATGTACTATTTTAGAGCTGTCAATCGTGAATATAAGTATGGTCTTATTACTTCACCAACATTAACTGTGCTTTGAAGAATTTTTTTCTATCTAGGTCTTTTTAAATTCATGTATTTTAGATATTAACTTTGAATACCTGGTACTGTGCAGAAATTTTCAGAATTGTTGAAATATTATTATCTTCTTTTAGATTGAATGAATTCTATTGTTCCTAGGAAGACTACTTTATTCAATAATTGAGTGAGTTAATTTGATAGTACAATGTAATGTGGGGCAATCCTTGTGTGCTGGTCTCACTTTTGACCCAACTCATCAGTTTAACTTTGAGATTCCATTTGCTAGTATTTACCACTGCTCCCTCTTTTAGCAGGCCTCATATGTCTGCTTTCATTACGTATTGACCAACATACTCATGATAGCTATGTTGGTTTTCAAAGTCCTTCTAGTTTATAAGAATGTTTTACCAAATACCTTAGGAGTTCAATGTATGCTAAAAAGGGGAATAATGATGCTATCCTCTCAAATACTTTATAATTTTTAATGCATGCCTGTCGGCACTTTCAGGATGTCCATATTTTCTTGTTTCTCTGTATCCTGGTAACCACCCTCTGCCTGTCTTGTCCACATTTGACCCAACACAATTCTCATGTGGTGAATTGTAACAGAATGTTAGAATCCTCACTGTGGCTTCTACTTTCCAGAATCTTGGTTTCTTGAGGTCATTTTCCTCAGTAACTCATATGAATTCAGACAGAGCCTAATTTCTATGCTGTCTAGTTAAGTCAACAGTCTATATATTAGTGGGGATTCTAATTTTTGATAATCAATATTAATTTGTTCTTACACTTTCAATCACATGGTAGCAGATGATTCCATTTCTAAGTTTAAATACAATGAAAAATTTCATTTACAATTTCAAACTAAAATCATAGTTTATCAGCCTTATGATTTTTAACAAGTGATGTTTTCTTCTAATGTTAGTTACAGATAGTATTTGGATTGTTCTTATGGCCTAGAGAGCAAACAACCAGTTGACTTCTTACACTCATGTACCATGGATTCATACATTCAATTCTTTGATTTGTCTATTTATTTCTAGACAAAATGACATCCAGATGTATTCAAAGTTGCATATATCATTGGTAATATACATAACAGGAAAATATGTCACATATTTTATGTATAACAATGAAGACCAGGAGTGACATCTTGCCGTAAAGAGAAGTCCTTGCCCATGGCAGCTTTGGGGTATTGTAGTAACTGACAAATATGTAGCTTACCAACAACAAAACACAGTTATTCAAGATTAAAATTTTAGAAAAAATTGAGATCAGTTTAAAAGTACTTTTAGTAAAGTAAGACTACTAAAAGACTCTAGAGCAATGGTTCTCAAACTTTTCAATGCTGTGACTATTTAACATTGTTCTTCATGTTTTGTTTGTATTTTATAACTGGAATTTTGTTACTTTTATAAATTGTAATGTAAATATCTGATATGGAGGATATTTGATATGTGACCACAAAGGGGTCATGAAACATGGATGGAGATTGAATGTGTTGGAAGGATAGGCCAATTAATTTCACACATGAATGAATGTTCAAAAATGTTGATCTATGGTAGCATACCATTACATAAAGACAACATAAAAATGGTGGGAATAATAAATACTACCTGAGTTCTCTGGGCATATACAAAGCCTCTAGCATGTGTTGAGATTAATTTTGAAACTAAGTTATACTCAAGAAGATATAACAGACCTCATGTCCATGAGCATGAGGGGAAAAGAGAGGAGTTTATCAGACAGATATCCTAACCACATTTTGTTTTTTTAATGTCCACTCCTAACATAAACTCGCAAAATAGTAAGAAGGTGAATTTGCCAAACAGCAAACATAATATACAGGAGATAGAAGATAAAGGAAATTGTCTACATAAAATTTGACAGGAAAATTGCATATTATCTAAAATAGTTTTTTCCTAAATCTGTCAAATATCTATAATAAATGTTGTTTTGCACAGAAGTAAATAGGCAGGGAGTCTAAAATACTAAAGAATGGATTTCTTGATGGTGAGACTTGCTGTAGTCTTCAGGATAAGTATATGGAATTGTGTTCTTGAGTGAGACAAGAGGCATTTATCTGCAGAATGTACTGTGCAGGATGTCAGGGACCAGTTCTCAGATACTAAAGAAGCTTAGGCCTTGGACGGACACACACACACACACACACACACACACACACACACACACACACACATATGCCTTTAAAATTCTTTAACAATGACATTTAACTTTAATGATTTCTCTGTATTTACTTTTCCATTAATTCTATATGAAAAACAAACATAGTGAACTAGTTTGGACTAAAATCAAGTGAAAACTGAATCTGTGGTTTACATGTATATATCCCCAGAGAAGAGAATAAATTAGAAGGAAGATGTAAAACATGCTTGCTCACATCTTACCCACTAAAACATTCATGAATTACAAGTGATGTCATGGATAAAGTGACTCAATTCCACACTTAACCATAACTCACTATCCAAATCAACATGAAAAACCTGTCAAATATGGCTGCACGTCCCAAAGATCCCAATATCATATTAAAAATGAATGAAATGAGAGAAAGGGAAAACAAATCTGCAAGTTAGATTTGTCATTCTTTTGTTATTTTCATGCATTTCAGGAAAAAAAGGAGATGGTAACTAGCAGAAAACCCTATAGGAAGGCATCTCATGGCTCCAATTTAATATTTTAGAATAATCCCCATTTTATACTAAACAGCCACTAAAATCCATGGTTACCTCATAGTCATTTTCCTTCAGGCTAAAAGCTCATGTTTTCTTAAGATATGAAATAATGCATAATAAAACAGATTATATACTATGGATAAGAAAAGAAATAGGAAGAATATCTTGTGATCATGAGTCACATAGCATTGCTTATGCTACCATTGAGAGTTTCATTTTTTTTCCTAAAATTTGTTAAGATTAGCATCTTCTAGTGACTGAAAGAGAACATTTGGTTTATCTTAAATAAAAGCTGAGCCAGACTCCCTGTGTTGGACTCTCATCAAATGTTTCCTGGAAAAATCGTCTCTTAAAATGAAATATCATAATTTTGTATCAATATACAAAGGTATAAGGGCATATTCAATAATCTGTCCTTTTTTCTTGATCATTCCTATATTATGTCTATGTCCCATTTTTTTCTCAAGTCTGTTCACCCCTACATAGAAGAGAAAGAAGAGTAGAAAAAAGAAAAAGAGAGAAGTCCCTGGGTCTAACCTCCAAAACCTAGTTAACAAGACCATTTAACAGATTATATTTGGCTAAATTAGTATTAATTTTTTTATATTGGTACAAAATTAAGATTGTATTGGGCTACACTGGTATTGATCTTTGTATATTGATACAAAATTAAGATTATATTTAGCCACATTGGTATTGATCTTTGTATATTCATACAAAATTAAGGGTAACTCTTTTTAAGGTATTGTACCTAGGTAGTACTTAAAAATGTAATGTGAAGTTTTGGCCTTTTGCTACCAACTGTCATAAACTGTTTAGGATAATTAAGAAATGCAAACTAATAGTCTTTCAAGCATGTCATTTAGTTAGGTACTAGGCCAGTCTATCCTAGATATTTTCTACTATAATGAGAACTCAAGTTGCTAAAAGACAAGCAACATTTGCTTATCCAAATATAAGAGATAGATAGGTGGTCTTCAAAAACCTCAAGAGATCTGCAGAATATGGCATTCAAAGATGTTTTCTTAAGATTTCTTTTGATATCAAGACATGTCAGCTCCTGACAGCACTCCCTATTCTACTCCAAGCAGAAGATGAGCATTGAAGAATCTTCAATTGGAGATGGTTGAATTTGTGGCAAGCCTATCTCTTGGCAAGAAAAATCTCTTGCTTCAACTGTAGACAGAATGCTGTCCAAAAAGGACAAAACTTGGGAGCAGGTAAGTCGACAGCCTAGCTCTGCCAAGACAGGGTAGGCAAGTCCTTCATAATTCCTGCTTTACAATCAATGTCTGTCGGAGAAACGGGGCCAAACCGCTGAAGATTGATGCTGTAATGTATGGAGAGAAATTGGGAACTCTCCAGGCAGCCTCTGGTATGTCATTTCTTAGTTTTGAAAGCTGCTGGCAGTTAACTTCCTGTATAACCAGATATATTTATCCCTCTCAGGTCTCTGAGGTAGTTGAAGACTAGATAGCTAGAGTCTCATAGTTAAATTTTGAGTTGTTTAGGAATTAAGAGGGTGTTCTGGATCTAAGAAGATGTTTTTAAAATTGTGATGCAAGTTAGAATGAAAGCTGAGTTGGATAGAGAACTTTAAATTCATGGAGATAGATAGTAGAATGTTAAAGTCAGGTGTGAAATACGTATGGACTGGTCATTGGGAATGTATGCTAAGCCATATAACTCTCATAATTGTGGCCTAATTATTTCTGTTGTTTTGTATTGTATTTATTGCTTTAAGAGAAAGAGCCATTTGTTGGACTGAAAGGGGGAGCTGTTGGGTGGAAAATATACCTTAAACTTAAAAAAAAGGAAGGGGATGAGTGGGTTGAGGGGGAAAAGGGTGGGAGGGTGGGACTGGAGGGGAGAGTAGGGAGGGGATTGCGATGGAGATGTAACTTGAAGAAATAAAAAAGAAATATCTTAGATATTTTATAAGTTATATGAAATATTTATACAGCCCTCAAAAGAAGGCTGTTTCTGTAGGCATGAAGTATTTAATTGCATATCCAAATGGAACATAAGAATCAAACCCCTGATTCAACAAAGGGAAGGAGTTAACTTTATAAAAAATTGACAGTTCTTGAATCAAATTGGAGGGAGAGAGAGCCAAAAGAGAGAGAGAGAGAAATATCCTGTGTATCTATATTTTTAGCATTATGGTAGCTATTAAAACTGTGATTACATTCAATTTGAATATGAGACTGTATCTTTACTAATTGTCTTTGATATGAAAAGAGGTACAAGGAATCCTGGAATATTCTCAGTTCAGGCCTGTGAGCCTTGCAAACTGTGCTTCCACATATCCAGAGATGAAAAACATGTAACATGTATTCATTACTGTAAGCCAAGTAGGAGACAACTCAGTGAAATGCATATGTAAATATGGCTTAATATGTGGTTAAAATTAATAAGTTCTGATGAACAGATACACCATTTTTTGAAAAGCTATAAATATGCCCATGACTACTGCTTATAATAGAATAATACATTTTTATTTTCCTATTGGTAATGGAAACTTAAATACTGCAATAACTATTCCCTCAAGCACAAAATGGAAGGCATAAAGTGCTGCAATGAAAAATACGAATCTTTCTTTCTAATAAGTTTACAGGACCAATTCTGCAAAATATGCCTCTGATAGGATAAAATCTGATTAAGAAATTACTTTATCCCTCTACTAGGAAGTTTTGAAATCTTATAAAAGCCTTCAGCAAAGAATCAGGGTACAAAATTAACACAGGGAAATCAGTAGCCTTCCTATATAAACAGACTGAAAAAGATATCAGGGAAGCAGTACCACTTCAATACTCTTTAAAGAGTATTTTGGGATAATTTTAACAAAGCAAGTGAAATAGTTGTATAATAAAAACTTTAAAACAATGAAAAACAAAATTGAGAAAGATACCAATAGGAAGATGAAAAGATCTCCAATGTTGATGGATCTGTTGGATTAGTATTATAAAAAATGATGAGCCCATCAAAGGCAATCTACAGATTCAACACAATCAATACATATTAAAATCCCAACACAATTCTTCCCAGAAAGAAGAAAAAACAATTTTAAACTTCATATAGAAACAAAAAAAGTCCAGGATAGTTAAATAAACCCAAATAATAAAAGAACTACTGGAGATTTCACCATCCAAACTTCCAAGTTTACTTTAGAACAATAGAATTAAAAAAGCATGGTATTGGCATAAAAATAGGCACATTGATCAATGGAATCAAATTGAAGTCCCAGACACATAATTCCATATACCTATAGAAACCAGATTTACTTTTTCTAACTGAAGCTAAAAATACATACTGGAGAAAACACAACATCTCCAACAAATGTTGCTGCATGATGGGGTGATGTTATGTATTTGAAATGTTAATTAGTATGCTCCCAGAAGCCTGCTTGCTGTACACCAAGGGAAGCTATGCTACCTTTCTTGTTAACCATTGTCTCTGATTGGTTAAATAAATCCTGAGGCCTGAGATTGGGCAAAGAGAAAGATAGGCAGAGAAAAGGTTTGTGGACTTCTGGGGCAGACACAGAGCATCTTGGGAAGTAGAAGAGACGAAGCCAGAGGAGCAGGAAGGAGATCACAGGCAATGGGACAGAGATGTAAGACCTCATTCCACACGGCCTGGAGCATTGTCATAGTGTGGAGAATAACTTCCCAGGGAATATATGTATATATGGGGGTCATATTTGGGGAATAGAATTATGAGCTAGCTTAGATATGCTAAGATTATACAATCCAGGCCAAGGCTTGTTAAAATCCATCATGTGTCTGTATGCTCTTTTATAATGGTGGGTTAAGGATTAGCACCACCATCCAACTAACCTTAATATAAATACAGGTAAATAATTTAAATACCTTACTTCTACAGCTAGACAAACTAGACAGCTGAGTATAGAAACTGCAAATAGGTCCATATTTATGGCTTGACACAAAACTCAACTCCAAATGAATCATGGAGTTCTATAAGACCAGATACTCTGAACATGGTAGAAAATATTGGGACTTAGGGCTGAGCTCATAGGCATAGGAAAGAACATCCACAATAGTGTAGTGAAACACAAACACTCTAACCGAAAATGAGTAAATGACACTTCATGAAGCTGAAAAGCTTTTGTATGGCAAAGGTCATCATTATTTGAGCAAAGCATCAGCCTACACAAGGAAAAAATATCTTTTCCAATCACAAGTCTGATGGAGGGTTAATATATAAAATATATAAAGTACTAAAAAAGAGACCTGCATATCAAGAAAACAACATAATTTTTAAATGGCATGTAGAAAACCATCAGCTTATGTTTCCTGATGAAAAAGACCTAAGACCAAAGGTGCCCTAAGCCCATAAAACAAACACACCAAGATCTTTTAATATTTCAATGACTAAGCCCTAGCTGGGCATACTCTATATTAGCTCATCTACGTTAACCCATCCACTTGTCCTCATCCACCCTTTTGGCTAGCAATACCTTCCTTCCTGTAATCACATCTGTCTCCTGTCCTGTCTCCTGGTGAAAAGATCTTCCCCTCTCTCCTTCCCAGAGTTCCTTTCTTCTCTCCCAGGAAGTCCTGCCTTCTCCTTCTGCCCAGCTATAGGCCTTAGGATTTTATTGACAGCTGCTACATCCACACAATATACAAAATGAGACTACCATTCCCATTTTTAGTCCAATAAAAGATTATTTTTCTTCCAATAATAAACTAATATATAATACAAGTACTTGTGAAAACTATAAGGTATGATATACATTTCAAATGTCCAGTCCATACCTATTTGGCAATCTTTGAAGAAAGACCTTTTAATTTATCCTATCTTGGCAAGTTTAGCATTTTGTACATAAATTATTTTCTGTTCTATCTTGTATTACCATTCTAAAAACATCTTCTTGGACCTAAAACCTCTTTTTAATTCCTAAACAACTTAAGTTTTATTGTAAGATTATGACTATTTAATCTTCAACCCCATCAGAGACTTGAAAGAAAAATAATTATTACCTAAGTAAGTAGGAAGTGCAAGCAAGTAGCTTCCAAAACTATAAAATTGATGGATACCAGGCTACCTGGACAGCTACCCAGAATACTCCATAATATTAGAGCATCTTCTTCAGCCTCTTTACTCAGTATATCTGAGAGACATTTTTGTGCAGCAACAAACTATGAAGGACTTGCATACACTGTCTTGGCAGAGCTCAGTAGTCAGCTTAGCGTGCATTCAAGTTTTGCCCATTTCAGACATCATTTTGCCTGCAGATGGAATGTCAGTTTTGCCCAGTGGCAGTTTTCCACATTTGAAGCAACTCCATATAGATGTTTTCTGGTACTCAATCTTCTTTGAGATGAATGGGGTGTTGTCAGAAGCTGATATGTCTAAGTCAATAAGCCTTAAATTAAAATAAAAACAACAACTTAAATACCACATTCTGTAAATCTGAGATTTTTGAAGACCATCTATTTATCTATTTATCTGTCCATAACATATCTGAACAAGCAAACATTGTTTATTTTTATCTATTTATTATCTGTTTAATCTAGGAAGCCTATTTGTGTGATAAACTAGAGCAGTATCTGACATGACCATGAGTTTAATTAAATAGCTCTTCATTTATATTATCTAATTATCTAAAAATTTGTACTAGCAATTTTAAAGACTAGAAGTAAATATTACATTTTAAATGAGTTGCAAAGGTCCAATATACCCCATACCAGATTAAAAACATATATCTGTGTGTATGTGTATCAAAATTAACCTTAAATTTGTATCAATATACATCAACTTCAACTAAAATATCTTTATTTGATAGTGGCAATAGTTCTGAGTTGAAGAGTAGACTCAATAATCTACTTTATCTAATTATTCTTATATGATATTCCTATACTCCCCTCTCCTTTCTTTTCAACCTGAATTTAAGTTTCTATATCCTTTTTTTAATCAAGACTATTAATAGTTGTAACCAATTCTCCTTTATTACAACAAATATCCCTACCCTATTCTCTACAATAGAGTATAGAACTGAGTAGAGATTTCTCAGAAGATAAAACACAAATGGCCAAGAAACAATCAAAGAAATGTTCATCATTTTTAGCCACCAGGAAAATGTAAATTAAACTACTTTGAGATTCCATCTTACACCTCTGAGAATGGCTAAGATCAATAACACAAATGACAGCTCAGCTCATGCTGGCAAGGATTTGGGGTAAGGAGAACACTTATCTTTGGTGGAGGGAGTGAAAACTGGTACAGCCACTAAAAATCAGTTTGATGATTATGCTGGAGACTGAGAATAGATCTTCCCCAAGATCCAGCTTAACACTCTTATGCATACACCCAATGGACTCTATATTCTACTACAGAGACACTTGCTCATCCATGTTCACTACTGCTCTGTTCAGAATAGCCAGAAATTGGAAACAGTCAGTATGTCTATAAATTGATAAAAAGGATAATGAAAATGTGGTATATTTATACAATGGAATTATTTAAATGTTAAGAAAAAAAGAAATTATAAAATTCACTGGAAAATTAATGGAGGTATAAAAAAATCACCCTGAGATAAGTAACTCAGATCCAAAAAGATAGTGTATGTTATGTTTTAAGCATTCAAAATATATTCTATGATTTGAATAGTCACAGAGGTTAGTTACCTTGTAAGATACTAGGAAGGAGAAAAAAAATTTCCAAGAAAGGATACATAGGATATAATGTTATAGACAGACAGAGGGGAAGCTAGAATAGGATAATTAAATAGGGAGGGCATAGCAGAGCAAGAGGAATTGTGGGGAAGGACTACTAACAATAAATAGCCAATTGAAAAACTGTATGGAAATCTACTACTGTAAGAGCATCCTAAAATATATACATATGTGAGAACAATCTAAATCATAGGGGAAACCAGTGCCAGGAAATGGTTACATCTTGTTGAGTAGTTGCTCATAAGGCCCATGGAAATCCTCAAACATCATAGGCTATTGCCTACTCTGCACAGTCTGATAAATAAGACAACACTTGCTTAATTGTGGGGATTTTTGAATTTCTTGTTTTCATTATTGCAGGTGTTGTTTTGTCTGTTTTTATTTCTTATGCTTTGTTTGTTTGTCCATTTGTTTTGGTCCTTTCAAAGAGTGAGAGAGAGAAAGAACGTAATCCTAGGTAGATGGGGAGGTGAGGAGGATCTCGGAGGAACTGGGGGAGGACATAAACATGATTAAAGTATATGACATATATTTTTTCAATTTATAAAAGAGAAATTTCTCCATTCCAGGCAACTTAATTCCAACTCCATCAACAATACTACAATAAAACTCCAAGAGGGAATTGGACTCTTGATAATGAAGATTGATGACATTAAGTTGCTCATCAATGGGATCATTTTAAGTCAAATTAATTCTAGACCAGCAAATAATAGCAAGTATGTATTTCTTTCATAAATAAAATGTATAGTTATATTACTGTTACACTTAGACAGGCACCAAAAAAGAGGTCTGTAACAAGTTATTCATTTACTATGAAAGCTGTGCAATATACAATAAAATTATTAATCACCATGTTATCAATGTTGAATTAATTGTAAAATAAAAGGATGATGAATCTTTTCAATTTAAGGTCAATTCAAGTGAAGTATAGACAATATCAAAACAAAATAGTTACTTTGTCAGAAACATCTTACCTGTTATTTCTGTGATAGGCATCAACTCACAGGAATGAGGTACTTTAGAGCTATAAAACATGCTGTGTACATTTAAAATAGAAAGATAAAGGAATTTGAAATAGGAGGAGAAGTTTTGAGATTTGAGATTGGGGAATAATGAGAATATGTTGGAAAAGACATATGCTGGAAAAGTTCCACTAAGAGATCTCAGCTAAAGAGACAGAGAGGACTACTATCTCCCAGTAGACATCTGGCAATGTCTGAAAATTTCCGATTATCAGAAATTATTATTATTTTTTTTTTTTTGGTTTTTCGAGACAGGATTTCTCTGTGTATCCTTGGCTGTCCTGGACTCACTTTGTAGACCAGGCTGGCCTCGAACTCACAGAGATCCGCCTGCCTCTGCCTCCCAAGTGCTGGGATTAAAGGCGTGCGCCACCACCGCCCGGCTATCAGAAATTATTGATGCAGTCTGTATTCAGTAAGGAGAGCCAGTGTTACTGCTAGATGATGTACTACAATGTGTTGAAAACAAAGAAAAAAAACCTTACCCACAGAACTATCTGTGATGGAGAACAAACTTCATGTCAAGCTGCTTTTACTGAAAGTTTGTTCTAAAATAATGTTCATTTCCATATCGATGAAAGTCAGGAGGTATTTTTTTTCTATTTATTTTTTGTTGTGTTTGTCTACAATGAGCTCAGTACTAAGAATTGGCAGTAATGAACAATCTCTAACAAAATTGGCTTCCTGATGATTAAAGCAAATGCAGTTAGGACTAAGGACAGCTAGACATTCTGTTAGAGGTTTAATTCAAAGACTGCAAAGGAAGAAGAATAACTTTATATTTTTGCCTATTTCTTCTATCAGAATGAAAACTTCCTGTGGGTAGACAATCTATATGTATGGTTCATTGCTTTATGACTAGGATCTGGGGTAACCCATGACACTCCATAGGCTCCCAATAAATTAATGAAAGATTGGGAGTCAGTAGCAGGGAAGAACAGCAGTACCCTAGATCACTTGACTTAAGAGGAGGAATAAAAATAATAAATAATAAACAATAAATAATAAATAAATAAGGAATGGGTTCAGTGGAAACCCAAACCCCAATATCGGAACATCCTAGAAAAATAGGTCAAAAGGCTAACTGATGCTTAAAATGTAGAGCACGACATAGATTTTTTTATATGTATTTAAAGGAAAGTACATATCTATTTAGAGGAAAATGATTACTATAGCAAAATAAATCATAAATAAAAATAAATTAATCTATTATTTGATACAATCAATTTTTAGTGTGGTAAAAAGCACATTAAATATATTTTCTTAGCACATTTTCACCATATTATTAACTATACAATAAAAAGCCTCAAAATGAGCTCCATTTGTTGATTCACATTTAGACTTTAATTTCTTTTATTTCAATTCTTTTAATTAGCATTGACCTTTCTTTTAATATGTATAGCTTTTGGTTATCTAAACATAAAAATAGATATTTTATGTTCTTTAAAACCAATATAATATCTAAATTGAATGTATTTTGTGCTGTGATTTTCTCAAAGAACATTAAATTCTTATCCTTCTTCTAAGCAGAATTAATAGGTAATTCAAGCTGCCATGCTGGTCATAATATTCCCAACAGATTAAGGACAAAACTGATTTAATTTCAGAACTTAAAAATTGGTATTTTAAAAGTCATATTCCTAAGTTTAAGTACTAAATATACTCCACCATTAAAAAGTTTCTAAATCATTCTTTGACTCATTTTACATAAACTACACTTTCATGAATTTTGGGGAAATAATACTCAATCTTTAATACTCACATGATTTAAGGGCAGCACTTAATCTTTGGCAAGCATGCAAAGAGAGGAGCGGTCAGAGTTCTCATGGCAGAACCTGAACTAACTCTGTAATATGAGGGGCGTTTTCAAGCCACATGTTCTTTCTATAATCGTTATCTGTAATCAGAGATGTTATGATGTAGGAAGCGGAGGAAGCCTTGAGGGAATGCATAATTTTTGATATGGGCAAGGGCACCAATGCTTCACATACCCACAGGAGTGCCAAAGCCTTCCCCTGGTGAGGCACAAAGGACTTGTGAAGTCTTTCTCTGGTCCCATCGTGAATCCTGACAGTGTGTGTAAAAATGACAGACAGCAACTTCCTCATCCATGATGACTGCAGACAGTACCCCTACAAAGACCTTCTACCAAGATTGGATAAGTCTGCCTCCTTTTTAAGTTATATACCATGAACTTACCTCCCTGAATCTGATGTATGCTGAGAATCTGGCTTGCTTCTCTAGCTCATGTTGTCCAACATAGTCACAAAAGGCACCTGATACCAACTTTTCTACACATGTTTCTGGATGTCTCTTCTTTCTTTATTCCTTCCTCACTCCAGTTGTGTCAATCCCTGAAGGCGTGTAGAGGACAATATTTAGCAGTTTATATTTAAGTTTTTCTATATCATAGTTTGAATATTTATATTCTTCAAAACTCATGAGGTTATATTCTAATCCACAACATGATGACGATCAGTAGTGAAACCTTTTGTAACCCATTAAATGATGAAAATGGGTATAATATAAATAGGTGTAGTGGTTTGAATGAGACTTTCACCCCCTAGGCTTATGTGTTAGTATGTTTAGTCCCAAGTTAGTGAAAATGTTTGGAAAGTAATAGAAAGTGTTGCCTTTTTGGAGTATGTGTGCCTTGTTAGAGAAGGTGTGTCACTGTGGATGGGTGGGCTTTCATGTTTCAAAAGTCACTACAGGCCCAATATTTTTGTGCCTGCTGCCTATAGATCAGAATGTAAAGCTCTCAGCTACTGGTCCAGTGCTGTGCTTTCAGGTCACCATGCTTCTTGCCATGATGATAATGGACTAACTCTTTGAAATTGTAAGCAAGCTCCCAAATCAAACATTTTTTTAAAGAGTGGTCTTGGTCATGGCTTCTCCTCATATAAATGTAACTATAACTAAGACAGACATTGTTACCAGGAGCTGTGCTATCCTTGTGATCATGCTGTTGCTTGGAGGAATGAGGAAAATGGAAGACATTAGGATTTTGGACTAGAAAAGTGGTTGAAACCTTTAAAATTAAAAGTGGATTTAATTGTCCATTCTAGTAGCAGCATGGAAAAAAGTAGTGCTGAGGGTAATTTGAACTATGCCAGCCAAGGGGTTTCAGAAGAGAGTAGTATTGAAGACCATTCTTATGAAATTTTGGCAAAAATGTGGCTGAGCTTAATGTCATTGGCAGAGAAGATTTCAAGAAAGCCTAGCATTGACTGTGTCACATGGTTGTTAGTAATAACTCCATGTACTTATACAATGAAAAGGAACAAGAAGGGAAAAAAGAAATACAAAATGTACATTTTGAGGACAAAAAGAACACCAAGAAATGTGATTGGAACCAAGTCCTGTGCTCAGGTAGGCAAGAAGATTAAAGAAAGGCCTGATACTGAATGGAATAAAGGGGGTAATAACTTTAGGGTAAGACCTAATCAAGAAAAGCTTATAACTTGTGAAAATGAACTAAAGGACAACATGGGCAGCATTGGAAAACATCAACAACTGAATGATTATACAAATATAATTCAAAGAGGTTGAGCCCCATGAAGGGAGCAGAAATTATCAGCTTTGGCCACATGCTTCTAGCCTTAGGGATTCTAGAGTAAAGAAGTTGAGGAATCTTCTCAGTAGTTAAAGAAATCCACTGAAGTCAGGTATGACCTATACAGCCTGGAAAGGTGATTGTGTGTAAAGTTGTAAAGGAGAAGCCTAGATTCCACTGGAAGCCACAATATCTTAGAAATGCCAGAACCTTCTGCTAATTACATACAGTCTATTATAAGACTTGTCTTAGTGTCTCTTCACAATAGGAGAACAGTTACTAAGACAGCAGAATTATTGGACCTATTAAAACAAACAAACAAATAATAACAAAAAAACCAGAGCATTCCCATCCATCCATTCCCACGAAGTTGGTGCCAGGATGCTGGATGATCCAATTTGAAGTAAAGTTGTATCACTTCAGTCAGTCAACCCACAAATTAGCACTAAATGTCTCCATGATTGACTTCATGAAGCCCCAATTAAGCCAAAGAAGACAAAGGGTGAATCCAATTGAACTCAGTGTAAGTGTGCTAGAACCTCTTTCCAAAAAATAGGAAAACACTTTTAGAGATATTTTTAATAGCAAGCCATAATTGGAACCTGAGCTATAGCCTGATGGAAAACTCAAATTGGAAGAAAACAAAAATAAGTTTTAAAATATACAGATAAATATGTAATTAAACCTTAAAAATAAACTGAAAAACTAAATAAAATGTTTTCAAGAGAACAAATACAAATGATCAGTACATATTTTTAAAACTGTTCACTACTCATCAGAAAAATATAAATTAAAATAAATTTGAGATCCCATCTTGCCTCAGTAAGAATAGTTTTCATAAAGAAATCATCATTGATTTTAAAATATTTTCTCTATTTTTAAATTTTTCTTTCATTCTTTTTCTTTAAAGATATTACTTATTTACATGTAAATGAATGTATGTCTATATATGTGCATGTGTTTGAAGTTAGAGGCATCCCCTAGAGCTAGAGTTACAAGAATTTAAGAACTGCTTGATTTGGGTGTTGGGAACTCTGGTCTTCAACAAGAACAATACATATCCTTCTTTTTTCTATCATCAGTAGTTGAAATCAAGTATCTCAGTCTGAATATGTTCCTTCTATCTTGAATATTTTGCCTCAAATGGGAATATATTGTACATATTTTCCACCCCTCATGTTGGACCCAGGAAATCACTACCTGATAGTACATATAAATTCACCTCAGTCTTTGGTTGATAATTACCTATCTAGTGCCTCAAATAAAGTGAGGATATATGTATATTTATGTTAACTGTGCTGAGAATAATAGAAAATGAGTTCTCAGCAGTAGATAGGTCAATGGAACATTTATCTCACTCTACCTCACACCAAAGCCTCCGGGAATATCTTCTAGTAGAACCTGGGGAAAAAATGTAAGAGCCACAGAACAGGGAAGAGTGTGTCCTGTGGACATGAAATAGCTTTCGGACATGTAAACCAGCATGCCTGCACGTGCCTACACAAGATCAGCATGAGATTAGCTCAATTAAAAAATTCAAACAAGGAAGAAGGAGGATCTATCAAGGTCTTATCTTCAGCTGAGGAATTATTAGTCGATGACACCTGGTAGAAGAGAGTGAGTCACTTTTCTTTGGGACTGTGACCAATGATAAGTTTCCCATGTAAAAGTAGATGGCCCCACAGCCATGCACATATTGGCAGCATCAATTAGACTCAATCAGATATAATTTTTAATGAAAACTTTAAAAAGTAATTTAGAAAGAAGCATGAAGTTGAGCATGATAGAGGTCTGAGAGTGTTGCATGGCAAAGTGTAGGGTTGATATGATAAAGATACATTGTACACAGCTATGGAAATTTTGAAGAATAAATACAAATATAAAAAAGACTGATAATGTTCATACCACACATAATTAATATTATTTGAATTTTTAATTAAAAGATAATAAAAGAGGAAAGGCAGATTACAGAGTAAGAATTATATAGTAGAATTAGAAAAAATATTATATAGTCCTAATGCTATATCAATTACCTTGCTTCTTATAACTCTAATTGTATCATACTCACTAATGATATATTTAATTTCTCAAGAAATATTTTCACTATGTACTTTTCATTTATAAAAGTGGAAGACATTTTGAGAAGTTGTATTTTGTTAATGGTAACTATGGTACTTTCAGGTATGAGTTTATTTGTTATTTTTATATACATGATCACTCAAGCCAATGTTTTAGAATACTTATTATTGCCACGACCACAAAAACAATGGTGGTAGTATACTTAATATGTTCATCCCTCCCTCCTCTCCCCCCAAAGAACCATCTGCTCTGCCTGTACTAACAACACTTAGCTATTTCAATGAAGCTTTCTTCTCTGGATGCTTCTTGCTACCAATCTTCCTGTTTATATTGGATGTTTTCACATTAAGTACTATCATGATATTTCTAATCATGAGGCTTTACCTAAGACAAATAATTTATAAGATAAATTCAACTGATAATAAGGCAAAAATAAATTTACATGATTTTAATCATATACTTAGGGAAGACCTGTATTTCAAGAGAATCTGTAAGTGGCCCTCCCATGTAAACACTGCCATAGCCCTATTTGTAAGTTGACAGTCAACACAGAATTTTGGTATAGATAATTTCATTCTCATAATACTCAGTTATCTCCAAATCTCCAAATCACTATAGGCAATTCCATTTCTATTATTGATCACAAATAATAGCGTTGTTGTACCATAGCTTCAAAATATAAAGAACCCTCCTTTTTTTTTTCTAATCAGATTGTGAGTGGTATGGGATACATCTTGTCTTTCTCCAGTATTAAGCTCACTGTAATGAGTTGTTCCTCTGATAGTTCTGTTTCTCAGCACACAGAATTAACTGAAAGCGTTAAGATCTTCCACCTGCCTATGCTGCTTATTTAGTTGTTTGCTATTGTTGTTCTTCTTCTTATCTTCAGTCCTGATGGTCAAACACATAGCCATGTGCAATCCAGGTGAGCACACAGCCATTGCCCTGCATCTCCATACTCTGTAATTCTCATCTGTCTTCTAGTTCTTAAAATAAATTACCATTTCTTATAATCATCATTCCCTCCTTACATCCTTCTCTTTCTCTTGCATTCTATGGATCATGGTAAAGTATTCCAAACCCGTTAAGACTTTTATGGTCATCATTTTGGTTCACTGTGTTGAAGGACCCTAACCCTAAGTCTTTTTTTTTTTTTTTGAGCTAAAAATTTTAAGTTTATTTAAAAATTTAAGTACTACAAAGTAATACTCTAGAGAAAAATAATATGTGTTAGCTTTCTCAAAAATTTAAAAGCTCACAATTCTGTGAATCATACATATATCTTCTATTTGGTATTTTTTCTTCAAACAACATTATTTAGTTAATATAAAATATATAATCAAAAATAAAATAACAAAGATCATCATGGTATTATGATTATTATTTTTTGTTTTTGTTTAGTTTCTTGAATTCCTGTCAAACTCACAATTCTGCATATCATCATTTGACTATACTTGAAATGAAATATGCTTAGGTAAATCTGAGGCATCAAAGGAGACACTACATTTTTACTTACTTGGGTTTAGTAGAAGAGAGTGATGAACTATATCATGACATTCAAATTAGATTATTTTTAAAATAAACTTTCAAATTCCTTATAACTGGTAACTTTTAAGATTTTCAGGGTAAGAGCCTGAACCCGTTACTCAGCAATTAAGATCATGTACTGTTCTTGCAGAGGACCCAAACTCAGTTCCCTACACCCTCATCTAGCAGTTCATAACACTGTAATTCCAGCAGAGAATCTGATGTCCTCTTCAGCCTTCTGAACACACACACACACACACACACACACACACACACACACACACACACAGAGAGAGAGAAAGAGATGCACAGATATACACACATACACACATACACACATGCATAAAATAAAATAAAATATAAATATTTTTAAAAACCTACTTTGGTGTTAAAGAAAATATTTCATTCTGTTGGTAGGAGACAGAAGATCAAAGAATGGTCTAGGAGGTCTTAGATAGGCTAGAAAAATGGAATCCTGAATCTCTCAACACAGAAGGACCATCACTTGTGCTAGCAGTGCATTATGGTCCAGTGAAGCAATAACCTCCAAAAAACGGAGTTATGAAGATGAAGTGAATTCTGCACTCTAGAATTTTCTGTGGTGATTAAATTAGAATTAGTTTATATTTACAGAGGGAAATATATTTATAGAGTTAGGGGGAAGTCAAGATGAGGAGTGAGTATCAGAACCTGCAGTAAGGCCATGAGCCACCTTGCATCTTTTGATAGAAGGGACTGATATCCAGTAAGAAAAATACATTTATGCGTCCTTCTGAGTCTGGGTTAGCTCACTCAGGATGAGCTTTTCTAGTTCCATCCATTTGGCTGCAAATGGCATAATTTCATTGTTTCTGATAGCTGAATAATATTCCATTGTGTAGATGTACCACAGTTTTTTAACCCATTCTTCGGTTGAGGGACATCTGGGTTGTTTCCAGTTTCTAGCTATTACAAATAAGGCTGCTATGACCATAGATGAGGAAACTTCCTTATGATTCCATGAGGAGTCATTTGGGTGTATACACAGAAGTGGTGTGGCTGGGTCCTGAGGCAAAGCTATTAAAATTTTTCTAAGATATCGCCATACTGACCTCCATAGTGGTTGCACAAGCCGGCACTCCCACCAGCAATGGAGTAGGGTACCCCTTTCTCCACACCCTCGCCAGCATGTGCTGTCATTTAAGCTTTTGATCTTAGACATTCTGACAGGTGTGAGATGGAATCTCAGAGTTGTCTTGAGTTGCATTTCAATGATGATTAAGGATGTTGAGCATTTCTTCAAGAGTCTCTCAGCCATTAGGATTCCTCCTTTGTGAATTCTCTATTTAGCTCTGTCCCCATTTTTTGATTGGATTATTTGGTTTCTTGGCATTTAATTTCTTGAGTTCTTTGTAGATTTTGGATATTAGCCCTCTGTCAGATGTGGGGTTGGTGAAGATTTTTTCCCAGTCTGTAGGCTGCCATTTTGTTCGAATGACAGTGTCTTTTGCCTTCCAGAAGCTTTTCAGTTTCATGAGGTCCCATTTATTGATTGTTGATCTCAGGTCCTGAGCTGTTGGTATTCTGTTCAGGAAGTTGTCACCTGTGCCAATGAGTTCAAGGGTTTCTTCCACTTTTTCTTCTAGTAAATTTAGTGTGACCGGCCTTATGTTAAGGTCTTTGATCCACTTGGACTTAAGTTTTGTACAAGGTGATAAGTATGGGTCTAATTTCATTCTTTTTCAAGTGGACATCCAGTTGGACCAGCACCATTTGTTGAAGATGCTGTCCTTTTTCCATTGTGCAGTTTTGGCTTCTTTGTCAAAAATTAGGTGGCCTGTCTATTTCTGGATCCTCAATTCGATTCCATTGATCTACTGGTTTGTTTCTGTACCAATACCATGCTGTTTTTACAACTATTGCTCTGTAGTACAGTTTGAAATCTGGGATGGTGATACCTCCAGATTTTTTTTATTGTACAGGATTGATTTATCTATTCTGGGCCTTTTGTTGTTCCATATGAAATTGAGAATAGCTCATTCCAAGTCTATAAAAAATTGTGTTGGTATTTTGATAGGAATCGCATATGGCATCTATTCACTTATAGTAGAATTTTAGCTATGTAGTAGAAGGTATCAATACTACAGCTAACACAACAAAGGGAACTTGGACATAGACTTTTTATTTTTATTTATTTATTTACTTTTTGTATTTTTTTAATATTTTTTCTATTTTTTAGTCTTTTTTATCTATTTGTCTGCTTATTTGTTTGTTTGTTTTTTAGTCCTTTCTCCCAGGCAAAGAGACACTTTTCACTGATGGTACTGCCTCGTAGACCCCCAATGAATGAGGAGGCTCTTGGCCCTCATACAACCTCTCAACTGAGATGAGGGACTGTTATATAAGGACATCCCACCCCAGAGAAATGGGATGGAAGGGTTAGGAGGTAAAGAAAAAAAATGAAATGTGATGCTTCGGCCTTGTACTACTAATTGTCATAAACTGTTTAGAATAATTAAGAAATGCAAAATAATGGTTATGCAAGCCAGTCATTCTGTTAGGTACTATGACTGCCTATTACAGTTATTTTGTAAGCTAATCAGAAATAAAGCTGCTAAGAGACAAGCAACATCTGCTTACCCTAATAGAAGAGATAGATAGGGCCTCTTCAAAAACCTCAAAAGATCTGCAGAATATGGCATTCAAAGATGTTTTCATAACTTTAGATTTTTTTATATCAAGACATATCAACTCCTGACAGCACCCCCTATTCTACCCCAAGTAGAAGATGAGCATCGAAGAATCTCCAGTGGGAGATGATTGAATTAGTCACAAGCCTATCTCTTGATAGGAAAAGCCCCTTGCTCCAACTGTAGACAGCATGCTGTCCAAAAAGGACAAAACCTGGAAGCAGGTAAGTCGACAGCCTACCTCTGCCAAGACAGGGTAGGCAAGTCCTTCATAACCCCTGCTCTACAATCAATGTCTGTCAGAGAAACGGGGCCAAATGACTGAAGATCGATGCTGTAATGTATGGAGAGAAAATGGGAACTGTCCAGGCAGCCACTGGTATGTCATTCTTAGTTTTGGAAGCTGCAGGCCCTGTACTTCCTATAAAATCAGATATATTTATCTCTCTCAGGTCTCTGAGGTGGTTGTAGAACAGATAGCTAGAGTCTCATAAGTAAATTTTGAGTTGTTTAGGAGTCAAGAGAGTGTTATAGATCTAAGAAGATACTTTTAAAATTGTGTTGCATGATAGTATGAATGTTGAGTTAGATAGAGAACTTTAAACTCATGGAGATGGTTAGATAGTAGAATGTTAAAGTCAGGTACCAAATACATATGGACTGGACATTGAGAATGTATGCTAAGCCATATAACCCTCATAACTGTGGACTAATTACCTGTGTTGTATTGTATTGTATTCATTATTATAAGAGAAAGAGCCATTTGTTGGACTAAAAGGGGAAACTGTAGGGGGAAATAAGATATACCCTAAACTTAAAAAAAAAGGAAGAGGATGGGGGGTTGAGGGTGGGAGGGTGGGACTGGAGGGGGGAATAAGGAGGGGACTGCGATTTAGATGTAACTTGAAGAAATTAAAAATAAAGGAAAAAAAAGAAAAATTCATTTAGACTTAATCCCTGAGCATGAGTCACCCATATTATTCTTATTCCTTCACTGTATTCTTGTAGAAAACAAAAGATGTTTGGATGTCTTTTTTCACTGTCCTTTCTCCTGTGAGCAACCCTTGTTTTATCTTGCCTCCTAATATATCACTTGTCAAATATTAATTAACATTTTAATTTATTGTTAACAAATATGTTGTAATTCAATTCTCTCAGTTATAGCCCACATCCCTGCCAAGTCAGTGAGGAAAGCTTTCATATGTGATTTTTTTTTAGAATTAAAAACTTCATTTTTTTTGTGTTTCAACAATCTCTCTCTCTTCTATATATAGCAAATTGACTTTCAACTTTGCCAATGTGTCTGATTTAATCAAAGCAGACAAAGGGTGAAGCCCTACTAATTAAACTCCTTTGCTTATTCCCAACATCTGCTGCTTTGCAGCAGTTTGTTTAGTCCTTTTCCTTTGTAATACTCTAAACTCTCACATAGAAACTAAACATATTTTGGAGAGGCAGAAAGATGGCGTTGATAAGCTTAAGTACATTCTGACTGTCAGGAAGACTTACGGAACAACCAGACAGATATACTCCTGCTGAACAGCAGTTTGTCTTTTGCCTTACAGATGCTTTTCATGTAATCAAAACACATTATATAAAAATCTCAAAGAACTGCCGGGCGGTGGTGGCGCACGCCTTTAATCCCAGCACTTGGGAGGCAGAGGCAGGCGGATCTTTGTGAGTTCGAGGCCAGCCTGGTCTACAAAGCGAGTCCAGGACAGCCAGAGCTGTTAAACAGAGAAACCCTGTCTCGAAAAACCAAAAAAAAAAAAAAAAAAAAATCTCAAAGAACTAATTTAATTTAATTGAGGAAAAAGAATGAAAGCAGCTGTTAAATACAAAGTAGAGTTTATGAAATAGACCTTATAATTATAAAAGAATAGGATAACTATTAATCTACCTAAAACTATATCTTAAATAAATAACAGCCCATCTAAATTATACTAGTTATGTGCTAAGAGCTTATTTAAGGAATTTCTGTTTATTAAACAATACTCAGTTCTGCCTTCAATACAACAAAGACATCATGGATTTAGTACAACTCAATAATACAGAGACATCATAAAAATCAGTATTTAAATGATGAAGACAATTTAGAATACAACTTGGTATAATGTGCATTTCATTATAATCATCCAAGTATTTTGAAAAAATATGGGGTGAATTTTACTACCTTGCTAGGAAGACAATATTCATAAAACATATTAACTTTAAGTATCTGCGAATCCAATTTGGGGTGTGCAAATACATAAAATGGTTTTTCACACATTGTATAATTGTGATTATACATGAAGACCTTGATTCTCTTATTGCTTGAGTAGTTCCTCATGTACCTTGATAATTTAGTAAGGAGACATGCTGGAGAGGTGACTTCAACTTTAACCTTTGTTGGTCTATGGATGTGTCCTTGACAAGCATGAAAACCACAAAATTGTACTGATAAGCATCAAGGTTTGTGTGTTGTGTTTTACAGTAAAATATTTATATTTCCATCATTGCATTCAGGCAAGACAACCAAGCATGAAAGGAAAAGTAAATAAGACCTTAAATGTTAAGGTTCTGTTTCACAAGGATCTGTAGGTCTCTCTCACTGACTTTGCAGATGCTGGAAATACCTAAAATCCAACATGAGATAAAACATTCCAATTGAATACTTTTCAAACTTTTATGTACTTTTAAAGCTACCCATATTAAGTCACATACAACAGAAAGTCTAATTTATTCCAAGAATTTGGTGCAGAAATCTGTTTCCAAATGCTATCAATCAATTAGGGCATTACAATTTTTAGCCTTCTAAATGAATTATGCATAATATTTAATTTTGCCACTTGGCTAAATGCTCTTACACCCATTTCTTTGACCAATATAGAGGTGCCAAAATTTATTTTATACTGTTGCATATCAACTGAGTACTGATATGTATCAAGTGGAAAGGATGCTGTGAGCTTTATTCTTCATCTGTTCTTTTCAACAGAAAACCAACCACACTGTGTCAAAAAGAGTGGTTTCCAGTTGTCTTCATATTTACAGGAAGTTTCATCTAAATGGTAAAAGACTGGTCCCTTAACAAATGAATCATTTCCATTCCTTGAGAATGCTACAGTGCTACAATGTTGAAAAAGAAAAATTCTCAGTATTATCCTGGTTGAACTTTCAGAATACAAATATGAAACATGGGTTCCAAGATGGCAGCAGCCTGCACAGATGTATTTTGAATGTGGGGAAAACAGCTATAACACCACAGAGTTATAAGACGCTGAGCAATAATCTGAGTGGTGCGAACCCTGTGGGTTTGACCCAGCAACCCAGGGACTATTAAAAGTCCCTCACCAAGACTCTCCTCTCTCGGACACTCAGAAAAACAGACCAGCAGAAACCTCAGAAGCCACTGACTCCAGGAAGCAGGAGAATCATCACCAGGATAGGGACCAGGGTACGAGGCACTCAAATACCCAGCGAGCAGCTCTGAACCCCAGACAGGGTTACTTGCCAGCCTCCTGGACTCCCAGATTCCCAGCAGGCATTCCGACACCAAGGGGAAGATCGGCGGAGTGGGAATGGATATATTCTCAGCAGAACAATTGTAGCCCTAGGTCATAGCATATTCTGAGCTGCAGGATAGCAGCAGGAGTACAGTAGAGCAGCAGTCTGTCAAACAAGCATATTTGGGCTTCCCCAGGGGATGTTGGACATAAAGCACCTTCTATTGGATTTGCAATCACTGGGAAGAGCACTGCAGCTAGACAGAGCAGCAGGATATACTTCCAGCAGCAGGTTATTCTGCTGGCACCAGTGCGGTGTCCAGTCACTTGGATGACAATGGCCCCAATTGCCAGTATCCACAGGGCATCTCCACAACAGATGTAGGAGCAGTGAGATCAGAGCAGGCAGAAAGGCGGGTGTCCTGTTTGGAAGGCTGCTTGGATATCCACTGGGTCCAAGCCCTGGATGGGTTGTGAGGTTAATATCAGAGCCCTTTGCTAGTTCTGGCTCCTCTAGCAGAAAACCAGATCTTCAGCATATATAGTTGTAGAGAGCTGCGACGTGCCGCGCCCTAAAGATGGCGCCAGTTTCCGCCTTCCACCAGCCCGATGGTGAGGGCTCTCTGTGGTAAACAAGTCCATATTTGGCTAAGACTGCTGATCTGGCTTGCTTCCGCATATGTGGGCCTCTAAGATAGCACCACGTGGCTTTACTTGATTGGCTGTTCATATAGTATTTAGCCTGTGGGTTGGGTCTGCCCGGGCATTCGGAAGACTGTTTTCAAGGGACCTGAATAAACTGCTGGAGAAGAGCTTTTGCGAGTTGCATCGTCCTTGCTGGTCGAGGGCGACGCGACATATAGTTCCACCCCTGAAGCAGTGAGTTCTTGGCCTGGGTACACTGCTGAGTGACTCAGACTACAATGGCTTAGTGCTTCAGGCTGAGAGACACCGAGGTGCCCTGGGAACCATCTAGACAGGTGCAAGCCCATCTGGGCCTGCTCAGCAGGGATAACAAAGAACTCGGTATTCGAAATATAGACACTGAAAGATCAGAGTCACCAGACACGAACACTGAGTGCCTCCCACTGGGAAATTGTACTGCCTCCCTGTCGGATCCTTTCAGGTCTCCAGCTGGCAGAATCAACCCCCAAACTTAGGACCTCCAGAGTCCACAGCATCTTTGCTTGGACAGCCAGGAGCATAACAACAGAGCTGCTACACACTGAAAACCCAGATTACAACACAGAAAGCTCTGACTCAGGAGCAGTGAAATAATCACAGGCCATTGCTCATCTGGTACACTGTGAGCTCTACCAGATCACAGTGCTTCTGGCTATTAGATACCCATTGATCCTGAGAACCCCCTGAGAGCAGCTTGGTAGGACCACGAACACGGTCTGACAGGTAAGCTGCAGGGAAGTTACCACCCTGGCCAAGAGTCTGTGGCCTGCCAACCTGCACCATCATCTATACAAAGACCAGTTGGATCCCAGGAACTTACAATAAAACACCCCACCACAACCCCTGACCTGAGTCCCCAATTGGGACACAACAGAAAGGGGTGAGCTCTGGGAGACACACTGAGAAAAAAACCTCCACACAAGGCCCCATCAAGCCTGGGGAGAGCTACAGATCACCAAGCTATACAACTTCTACACCAAAGCGCTCTTCCTGGCACCAAGCCCAGAAGGCACCAGGAACAAACAGCTGAGAACAAACAAATGGCTGAAGGTCAGTGAGAGAACAGATCCAACAACACTCAGGGAAATATGACTCCAAGAAAATGCAGCTATGCTAGTACAGCAAGCTCTGACCACTCCACCACAGCTGAAACACATGAAAACAATGACAAATCTATACTCTGGAAAGTGATAGAGTCATTTCAAGAAGAATTTAAATCTCTAAAGGAATTCAAAGATTGCACAATTTTACAAGAAAAAGCAACAAATATATCATTAGAGATTTACAAGCCAAAGTGGCTCAACTTGAACAGGAAAGAGACAAAGCAACAAGCAAGTTGGAGCAGGAAATGTATAAAACAAATTAAATGTTTCAAACCATTAAATTGGAACTAGAAACAATAAAGAAAACACAAACAGACATAATAGTAGAAGTGGAGAATCAAGGGAAGAGAACGGGAACTACAGACATGTGTATCAAAAAAAGGATACAAAAGATGGAAGACAGGATCTCAGGCATGGAAGATTCGATGGAAGAAATCAGTACAACAACCAAAGAAAATGAGAAATCTAAAAAAGTTCTCAGCCAAAACATCCAAGAAATCGAGGACTCAATGGAAAGACAGAACCTAAGAATTATAGGCGTAGATGAAAGAGAAGACTCCCGAATCCAAGGTCCAAGAAACATCTTCAACAAAACCATTGAAGAAAACTTCCCAAACCTAAAGAGAGAGAGATGCCAATAAAATTCCAAGAGGCATACAGAACACCAAACAGATTAGATCAGAAAACAAACTCTTGTCACCACATAATAATTGAAACTCCAAATGTACAGAACAAAGAAGAAATATTAAAAGCTGTAAGAGAAAAAGGTCAAGTAACATATAATGGCAGACCCATCAGAATTACACCTGACTTCTCCTCACAAACTTTAAAAGCCAGAAGGCCCTGGGAAGACATCCTACAAGCCCTGGGAGAACATAGGTGCCCAGTCAGACTACTATAGCCAGCCAAACTCCTATCAACAGAGATGGAGAAAACATGATATTCCATGACAAAATCAAATTCAAACAGTATCTAACCACAAATCCAGCCCTACAGAAGATTTTAGAAGGAAAATTCCAACCCAGAGAAGATAACTACACCCAAGAAAACAGAGGAAACAAAACATTCCACTGCAGTTAAACCAAAAGAAACACACAACCACCACCTACACCAAAATAATAGGAAATAACAACCTTTGGTCATTACTATCCATCAACATCAATGGACTCAACTCCCCAATAAAAAGATACAGGCTTACAGAATGGATATGTAAACAAGACCCATCATTTTTGCTGCATGCAAGAAACATATATCACTAATAAAGATAGATGCTACTTCAGAGTAAAAGGCTGGAAAAGGTTTTCCAAGCAAATGGACCCAGGAAACAAGCTGGAGTAGCCATCTTAATATCAAATAAAATATACCTTCAACTGAAGTTAATCAAAACAGATAGAGAAGGGGATTAAATACTTGTTAAAGGAAATACTCATCAAATGACATCTCAATATTGAATATCTATGCCCCAACTACAAGGGCACCTAGATTTGTAAAAGACATTCTTCTAAAGCTTAAATCACATATCAGTCACCACACATTAGTAGTAGGAGACTTCAACAAGCCACTCACAACAATGGGCAGGTCATCAAGGCAGAAACCAAACAGAGAAATAATGAGTCTAACAGAGGTCATGAACCAAAGGGACCTAACAGATACCGACAGAACGTTTTACCCAAACACAAAAGAATACACCTTCTTCTCAGCACCACATGGAACCTTCTCCAAAATCTACCATATAGTCAGACACAAAGCAAGCCTGAAAAGATACAAGAAAATTGAAATAAACACATGTATCTTCTTAGACCACCATGTAATAAAGCTGCACTTCAACAACAACAGAAATATCAGAAAGCCTACACACTCATGGAAACTGAGAAACTCTTTACTGGATGACTACTGGGTTAGGGAAGAAATAAAAGGGGAAATCAAGACTTCTTAAAATCCAACGAAAATGAAGGCACAATATACCCAAACCTATGGGACGCAATGAAAGCTGTGTTATGAGGAAAGTTCATAGTACTAAGTGCCTTCAAAAAGAAAATTGTGACAACTCATATTAGCAAATTAAAAGCTGAACTGGAAAAATTGGAAAAAAGAGAAGCAAACACTCCCAGGAGCAGAAGGCAGGAAATCATCAAACTTAGAGCTGAAATCAACAACTTAGAAACAAAAGAAAACAAACAAAATGATACAAAGCATCAATGAAACCAAGAGTTGGTTCTTTGAGAAAATCAACAAAATAGCCAAACACTTAGCCAAATTAAATAAAAGGCAGAGGGAAAAAACCCAAATCAACAGAATCAGAAATGAAAAGGCAGAAATAACAACAGACATTGAGAAAATCCAGAGAAATTTAGGTCCTACTTTAAAAATCTATACTCCACCAAATTTGGAAACCTAAGTGAAATGGACAATTTTCTTGATAGATTCCACCTACCAAAAAGTTAAATCAAGATCAGGTTAACAGATTAAACAGTCTTATAACCCCTAAGGAAATAGAAACAGTCATTAAAAATCTACTAACCAAAAAAAAGTCCAGGGCCAGATGGTTTCAGCACAGAATTCTACCAGACCTTCAAAGAAGAGCTAATACCAATACTCTCCAAACTCTTCCACAAAATAGAATGAGAAGGAACACTGCCAAACTCATTCTATGAGAACACAGTCACCATGATTCCTAAACCACACAAAGACACAACTAAGAAAGAGAATTTCATACCAATCTCCCTCATTAACATAGATGCAAAAAAATACTTAATAAAATACTGGCAAACTGAATCCAAGAACACATCAAAAGTATTATACACCATGATCAAGTAGGCTTCATCCCAGGAATGCAGAGATGATTCAACATATGAAAATCCATCAACATCATTCACAATATGAACAAGTTGAAAGAAAAAAACCCACATCTCATTAGATGCTGAAAAAGCATTTGCCAAAATCCAAAACCCCTTCATGCTAAAAATCCTGGAGATAATGTGCATACAACGACCATACCTAGATAATAATAAAGGTGACATATAGCAAGCCAGTGGCCAACATCAAATTAAATGGACAGAAACTTGAAGCATTTCCTCTAAACTCAGGGACAAGAGAAGGATGTTTACTTTTGCCATATCTCTTCAACAAAGTACTTGAAGTTTTAGCTAGAGCAATAAGACAACTAAAGGAGATCAAGGAGATACAAATTGGAAACGAAGAAGTCAATTATCCTTATTTGCAGATATGATAGTATACATAAGCGACCCCAAAAACTCCATCAGAGAACTCTTACAGCAGATAAATACCTTCAGTAAGTGTAGAGAGCTGCGACGTGCTGCGCCCTAAAGATGGCGCCGGTTTCCGCCTTCCACCAGCCTGATGGTGAGCGCTCTCAGTGGTAAACAAGTCCATATTTGGTTAAGACCACTGATATGGCTTGCTTCCACATACGTGGGCCTCTAAGATAGCACCACATGGCTTTACTTGATTGGCTGTTCATATAGTATTTAGCCTGTGGGTTGGGTCTGCCCGGGCATTCGGAAGACTGTTTTCAAGGGACCTGAATAAACTGCTTGAGAAGAGCTTTTGCGAGTTGCGTCATTCTTGCTGGTCGAGGTCGACGCGACAAGTGGTGGCCCGTACGGGGAACCAGAAAAGACTCAGAACTCCTGCAGTCAGGGGCACTGCACTGGTAAGTTCCCGGGATAAATTGGGACAATAAAGTTTCGCGGAAATTGCGAACTAAAGGTAAAGTTTCGCGGAAATTGTGAACTAAAGGTAAAGTTTCGCGGGTAGTTGCGAACTAAAGGTAAAGTTTCATGGGAAATTGCGAACCGAAAGTAAATTTTTAATCATGGGATCGTCTCAGTCATATCTAATTTTTCTGGCTCTTCAGGAGCTACTTGTAGCTAGGAAATTGAAACTTAAGAAGTCAACCCTAGAGAGATTTTTGAATGAATGCGACTCTGTGGCTCCGTAGTTTGCGGTGTCCGGGAATCTTACGGTATCCTGCTGGGACAAATTAGGCAGGGACTTGGATTTTGCCTGGGAGCAAGGTACATTGCAGGGAGGAGCATGGCCTATTTGGAGACTTGTTCGTAGTTGTTTAGGAGATCAGAGATATTGCAAGGCCGTGGAAAAAGGACAAGAGGCATTAGAGCAGTTAAAAGAGGAGCGCTCGGTCAAATCTGGGAAAGATACTTTGGAAGAGGATAGCTCAGAGTCTGAAGAGGAACTTGAAATGTTAGCAAAGGAAATGGAGAAGTCATCTTTGAGGAAGAGTTCTGACTCCACCCGTATAGAACCCTCAGCTCCAGGGCCTCCTATGTTGGCACCGCCTTCATATAATGAGACTTCCCCTTCAAGTGGTCCTAGTGGGTGGTCATTCTGTCCAAATGTCTGGAGGGAAGTGAGACATGAGCTGTACTACCCTGTCTTTCAGGATGGAGGGGGAAATCGTTATCATGAACCTCTCGGTTTTAAGGTAATTAAAGCACTTGCTGAGTCTGTCCGCACTTATGGGATTAATGCTGCTTTCACTGTAGCTCAGGTGGAAGCTCTTAGTCGTTATTGCATGACTCCTAGTGACTGGATGAGCTTGGCACGTGCTTGCCTGTCCTCTGGGCAGTATTTAGATTGGAAGGCTTTCTTGATTGAGTTTGCTAATGAACAAGCTGCTGCTAATCGTGCAGCAGGAAACCCAGCCTGGGATGTGGACATGCTTCTTGGGCAAGGTCGATATGCTCAACAACAAACTGGGTATCCGGCTCAGGTGTTTGAGCAAATCAATTTAATCGCAACCAGAGCTTGGAAATCATTGCCTAACAAAGGGGAAGTGAATGGCAATCTAACCAAGATTATTCAGGATCCCCTGGAGCCTTTCTCAGACTTCGTGGCTAGAATGGTTGAAGCTGCTGGAAGGGTATTTGGAGACCCTGATTTGACAATGCCCTTAATTAAACAACTTGTGTATGAGCAATGTACAAAGGAGTGTAAAGCAGCTATCACCCCTTATAAGAACAAGGGGTTGGAAGCCTGGATGCCTCAGTGCAGACTGCCGCTACCTTGAATAATTTGTCAGCCAATGTAGCCACGGCCTTGGATGTATTGTGGCAGGTGGCCCAGATTGGCTGTGAGTGGAAAATGACTGGTTTGTGTGTGACCTCTAGGCCATATCAAAATTATACTGTAGCTGCAAATTTGTCTAAGCAACTCTCTCAGTATCTTACAGGAAATTGGTCTGGCAAGTTTGATAAGTTGATACAGAATCTGAGAACTGCCATCGTGCATGTGAATTCCACCCGGGTTGATGTCTCTGTTGCTGAAGGACTGTCAACATGGATCTTCCAAGCCATGAATCATCTGAAGGAATGGGTGGGAATGGGTGCCCTAGGAGGCATGCTCTTCCTAGTCAGTTTCATTGCCCTATGGTGTATCTGTAAGATGAGGATTTCACAGAGGAGAAGTAATGCCATGCTGGTGCAAGCCTTTGCTGCCTTGGAGGCTGGACAGCCGCAAGCTTGGTTGACTGTCCTAAAGGACTAAGCTATCATCACGCTCAGGATGCGAGGCTAAGCACTGCACTTGGGGTCAGCTTCTAGCGACTTCAAGAAGGGCATGTTTGATTGCATATGGGTTGGTATCCTAGGTTCCCATCTCTGAGAAAAAGATACCGGATGGGTATGGCACCAGCCTGGTTGGCTACTGGGCATGGGGTCATTACAATGTCCTTTACATGCATGTCAAAGATCAGATGCTTGATATATCTACTAGGGATCCTCAGCAGACTGCCACCAATCCTTTTGATTTATGGCTTTTGTGTGGAGCAAATGGTAGCTGTATGGATTTGGGACCTATACTTATGCTTGGGGGAGGAATTTATCAAAGAGGTAGTTTTTCCCTAGGGTCCACTACCAATATGGATTTTTCTAGTGGTAGTGGCTCTGGTACTTGGAATTCTTCATTTCATTCTTACCGCAATAAGACCTTTTCAGCCTCGCCAATGTGTCTCTGGCCTCCTTTTCTGTGGATTGTAAGTAATGGGAGTGCATCCTTGGGTAAAGAAAAGTTAGTATGCACTCCGGACACATGCTTTTATGCCCTGTGCTGGAATGCCACAGCCTTTCCTGTGGCTGTGGTGACTAGAATGCCTCGATATGTACCAGTTCCTGTAGAGGCCCCTAATACCATGATGCTATTCAGGCTTAAAAGAGATTTTGACATCACTGCAGCTATTGTTACTGCCATCACTGTTGCTGCTGTGGGGGCTACTACCTCAGCTATTGCCTTGTCTAGTTCTATACAGACTGCCAATGCCCTGAATGACATCTCAGCCAATGTAGCACAGGCATTGGATACTCAGACCTCTATGAATTCTCATCTCAAAGGAGGCCTTATGATAGTTAATCAACGCATAGATTTAATATAAGAACAGATTGATTCTCTTTGGCAACTAGCACAGTTGGGGTGTGAGTGGAAAATGCAGGGTTTGTGTGTTACTTCGGTGTGGTATCAAAATTTAACAAAGGCTGCTAATCTGTCTAAACAATTGTCAGAGCTCCTCTTACAGGATTGGTCGGCTGAATTTGAAAATAAGATGAGAGAGCTGAGAGCGACAATCGTCCACATCAACTCCACTCGGGTGGATCTGAGTCTGGCTACTGGTTTGACTTCCTGGATACAGACGGCTATGGATCATCTTAAGGAGTGGGCGGGCGTAGGCTCTTTGGTGATACTGATGACACTAGCCTCTCTGGTTTGCCTATGGTGCATCTACAATATGAGAGCCACACAGAAGCGTAATGCAGCCATGATTATACAGGCCCTTGTCGCCATTGAGGCGGGTCAGTCCCCTCAGGCATGGTTCGCTGCCATGAAGCCTTAAATCTTCACTGAGAATAGTCCCTGCCCACTGAGGTATTCGTTCCACAGATATTAGGGTCTGGCAAGTCAATGACGGAGTAGATGGGTAAGTCTCGGCCACCTAAGACAGGGCAGCCCCGAGTGGGGAGGCTGACCCAGAGATGGGTAAGAGTTTGAGCACCGCCCTCCTACAGGCTCAGGCTCGCCGTGAGATCCCCAGATATGGGGATTACGAAGCCTTTCCAGGGACTTTTACCTACATTTTTAAAAACAAAAAAGGAGGAACTGTAGAGATCTGCGACGTGCCACACCCTAAAGATGGTGCCGGTTTCCGCCTTCCACCAGCCTGATGGTGAGCGCTCTTGGTGGTAAACAAGTCCATATTTGGTTAAGACCGCTGATCTGGCTTGCTTCCACCTACATGGGCCTCTAAGATAGCACCACGTGGCTTTACTTGATTGGCTGTTCATATAGTATTTAGCCTGTGGATTGGGTCTGCCCTGGCATTCGGAAGACTGTTTTCAAGGGACCTGAATAAACTGCTTGAGAAGAGCTTTTGCGAGTTGCGTTGTTCTTGCTGGCCGAGGTCGACACGACAAGCAAGGTGGCTGGATACAAAATTAATTCCAAAAATCAGAAGCTCTTTACACAACAAATAAATGGGCTGAGAAAGAAATTAGGGAAACAACACCCTTCACAGTAGCCACAAACAATATAAAATACCTGGGGGTAACTCTAACCAAGCAGTAAAGGACCTGTAAAACAAGAACTTCAAGCCTTTGAAGAAAGAAATTGAAGAGACCATCAGAAGATGGAAAGATCTCCCATGCTCATGGATAGGTATGATTAACATAAAAAAATGGCCACCCTACCAGAAGCAATATACAGATTCAATGAAATTCCTATCAAAATACCACCACAATTCTTTATAGACCAGGAAAAAGCAATTATCAACTTCATATGGAATAACAAAAAACCCAGAATGGCTATATCAATTCTGTACAATAAAATAACATCTGGAGGCATCACCATCCCAGATTTCAAGCGGTACTACAGAGCAATATTAATAAAAACAGCATGGTACTGGTATAGAAACAGACCAGTGGATCAATAGAATTGAACTGAAGACCCAGAAAGAACCCATGCACCTATGGTCACTTAATTTTTGACAAAGATGCCAAAACTGTACAATGGAAAAAGGACAGCATCTTCAACAAATGGTCTTGGTCCAATTGTATGTCCACATGTAAAAGAATGAAATTAGACCCATACTCATCAACTTGTACAAAAGTTAAGTCCAAGTGGATCAAAGACCTTAACATAAGACCGGACATACTAAATCTACTAGAAGAGAAAGTGGGGAAAACTCTCGAACTCATCAGCATAGGTGACAGCTTCCTGAACAGAACACCAACAGCTCAGGATCTAAGACCAACAATCAATAAATGGAACCTCATGAAACTGAAAAGTTTCTGTAAGGCAAAAGACACTGTCATCAAACATAATGGCAGCCTACAGACTGGGAGAAAATCTTCACCAACCCCACATCTGACATAGGGCTAATATACAAAATTTACAAAGAAATTAAATGCCAAGAAACAATATAATCCAATCAAAAAATGGGAACAGTGCTAAACAGAGAATTCACAAAGGAGGAATCCCTAATGGCTGAGAGACACTTCAAGAAATGCTCAGCATCCTTAATTATCAGGGAAATGCAACTCAAGATGACTCTGAGATTCCATCTCATACCTGTCCGAATGGCAAAGATCTAAAGCTCAAATGACAGCACATGCTGGTGAGGTTGTGGAGAAAGGGGAACCCTCCTCCGTTGCTGGTGGGAGTGCAGGCTTGTACAACCGCTATGGAGGTCAGTCTGGCGATATCTTAGAAAACTTGGAATAGCTCTGCCTTGGGACTTGGCCATACCATATCTGGGTATACATCCAAATGATTCCTCACCAAATCACATGGAAGTTTCCTCATCTGTGTTCATAGCAGCCTTATTTGTAATAGCTAGAAACTGGAAAAAACCCAGATGTCCCTCAACTGAAGAATGGATTAAAAAACTGTGGTTCATCTACAGGATGAAATATTACTCAGCTATTAGAAACAACAAAATCCTGTAATTTTCAGCCAAATGGATGGAACTAGAGAAGCTCATCCTGAGTGAGCTAACCCAGACTTAGAAGGATGCACATCTGTTCAGTTATAGTCAGATTTTAGCCATATAGTACAGGATAACTGTACTAAAACCAATGCACCAAAGGGAACATGAACATAGACTTTTTCCTGTCAATCAGACACTTTGCCCTAGTGGTGCTGCCTTGTAGGCCCCCAGCATATGAGGAGGCTCTTGGCCCTCATATGACTGCTGAAATGGGGCAGGGGACTCTTATGTATGGACACTCCACTCCAGATGAGTGTGATGGAAGGGATAGGGGGTAGAGGATGGAAGGGGTGGAAAGAGGACACTGTGACGGAGATGTAACCTGAAGTAATAAATAAATATTTAAAAAATAAAACACACAATATATGTGGAGAATATGAATTAGTAATTGGGAATTGGAAAGCAATAAAAATGTGGAAAAGTTCATTGTGGGACATTCTACCAACTGAAACAAACATCTCTTTGCAAAATTAAATAATAAAATAAAATATTACATTAAGGAGCTGAAAACTGCCTCAGCAGATAAGAACACATAATGCTTTTGTCAAGGATCCAGTTTTGGTAGCCAATGCCCATATCAGGCAGTTTGCAACTGCATATAACTACAGTTCCTGAAGTATCTGATACCTCTGGCCTCCAGGAGCGCTTACAGTAATGTGAGCAAACCCTACACACACACACACACACACACACACACACACACACACACACACACACACA